>VXBU01014868.1:590021-684509 GCA_013400315.1 Bombycilla garrulus
TCGCCCCGCTCCGTCGGGGAGCCCCGGGAGCGCGCCCCCGGCGTGCCCGCGCAGCCTGCGCTGCATTATTCATGTCCCCGAGCGGCGCGGCGCGGGGGCTTACACCGTAGTAGACATGTGGCAGCCGGGTCGGGCCAGCCGAGTGCGGCGGTGTGGGAGAATAATAAGGAATTACTTCATAAACAAGTGCTGTGGAGCATCTGTTGCTGTCTATTGTTTTCGACAAATGCGCGTTTTTAAGAGTCCTTAAGTACTGACCGACGTAATGGGCGCAGCGGCCCTGAATGAGCCTTTGTGCATTGTTTTTTTGAATGGATTAATGTTTTGTACAAGTCGTGGGCATTTGTAATTAACCTTGTCGCTTAAAGTTTAGCGCAGATAAGGGGTTTTAGTTTCAACTTTGTGGAATTCACTTGTCTTTTGTCAGTTTCTTAATCTGAACGCAAAAAACCCCCAACTCTTTGGACTACATGCCAAAACAACTAATCACTTTAGTTGTAAAGTGCTATTAAGCTGTCTTTTCCAGTCTGTGTAACACCCTAGACAAGTATTTCGTGTTCCTCTTTCTGGTGCAGGGTTTTAAAAAGATTCCATTTTTTGAACTGAGTTACGGGAGTGGCATTTCTGAGTTTCAAGCACTGTGTTTCAAGTCTCTGTGTCTGGTTTGTGTCAGGCTTCGGACACATCCCTGTGTGTCACTCTGGTTTGTTTCCACGGGATATGCCTGTCGCCGTGTCCGTGCCACGGGAGCATTTTGGGGGATGCGTGTGCCTGCACACGGAGGAGATTGTGGAAGTGCTGGCGTCGCTGTCAGCTCCCGGTGCATTGGCGCAGCGCTGCTGGGCAACGTGTGCTCCCAGGGAAGATGTGGAGTTGGTGTACAGTAACATTATGGCTACTGCGATTAAGTTGTTTTTTCATCATCGGGACAAGTAGTAACTCTTTATTGGCTTGCAAGACTTACCTCTATTGATCTATCGATTTCGCATAAGAGGGACTGTGAGAAAAATAAACTGCAGCGTTCCCAGATAAGCAGCCTCCCAGCAAATGGCAATTGCAAGGCAGTGGCGTGTTTCCAAGCTTTGAACTGAAGTGACACAGTTGTTCTGTTAGGCTGGGAAACTGCAGAGCAAAAGCAAAACATCTTTAGAAAATGCATGAAAAAATGACATAGTGTGACATGTCTGGAGCTGTCCAGAGAGTTTTCATTGAGTGCTGACTCAAAGAAAAGGTAAAAGTGTGTGCAGAGATGACAAAAAGAGTTCTGCTCATATTGTTTCTGCCATTGCAGTAGGGAGCATTGCAGGGCTTGATGGTAATAGTACTGCCAGAAAAAGGTTGTTTCACGGAAAATTGGGTAAAGCCGTGTAGAGAGTGAGGATTTAGGTCCACCTATGAGCTGCAAAACCAGGTGGGTAAGACGTGTGGATGTTATGACGTGAAAAGGCAGTTTTGGCAAAGTTCCTTAGCCTTTGCCAGGATAGGTGAATGGCTTTTTTACTTCAGCAGCCTTGCTCTGCTTTTTGAGAAGGGGTGCCTCTGTTGGCAGAGGTGAAGGGGAAAGTTGTTAGGCACTACGTCTTTCTGTTGGATGTGTTAAATACATCAAAGCCGTCCTATCGCTTTATATTGCGTTAGAAGTCTGTGGGAGTAGAGGAAAGGGAGGATTTTCAAGTTTGTAAATGTAAACAAAGCTTTATACAAACTTCTGGAGATAGGACTGATTGTGGAAATATACTGATCCATTAGAGCAGCACCCAGTGCATCCTGCGTGCTCAGCAAGTTTACTCCACAGCTGAAGGAGCCTAGGTGAACTTTTTCCTTTTAACACTGAAGATCTGCATTTGTTGGCTAATTTTACCAATGGGCCAATACTTAGCTGTACTTTGGATTTAAAAAATATTCTTTTCCTTTCTGCTTTAGGTATTTATTAATCCGTCTGTGAAGTGAAACCTTCAAGTCATGGTAGTACAAAGAAAAAGAAATATGGCATTGGCCCAAAAAGGCAGTTAATAATCTTCACACTAGATAATTGCAATGTAAGAACTGTAGCTAGTTTATATGGAGAATGATATGAGAGGCCAGTTCATAGGTTTCTTTTATTTTATGGAACTAGTTGTAAGAGACTGAACAGAATCATTCAGAAAATACAATACTTGACCCTGAGATGAGATATACCCTAAGTTCTGGGTAATGTCCTATTTCTTTGGTAGCTGTATGTTTAGAGAAAGGATTATTGCACTTGGAGGCAGCAGCAGTTCCATCATTTCATATTCATGATTTCCATTTTTGATGGTGCCTCCAATGTACATGGCAAGATTGGCCATTCTATCATTGTAGGATCTTCAGAATCTTTGAATTATTTCCTGTAGTGCATTTGTGGGTACTTGAAGTTAAGGTTACTAAACTCAATAAATACTAAGTGTATGTGAGTTGTGTAGTGTACCTGACCCTAAAAACCTCGGGGGCTATACTTTGAAAGCCCTCGGGTTATTAGGGCGATACAAGGATGAGGAACAAAAGGACGCTCAATTCTTTCTGCTGAATTCTGTTTAATCCAAGTCCATTCTTAGGCAGAGCGTGGGGGAAGGGAAGGGTGCAGATAGCTCGCCTAGCAGCAGAAAGGAAAAGAGACCGGACCCAGGTGGGTCCTGGGTTTTTGTCCCCAGGGACAGGGGGACCCTGGGAAGGGACCCCTGGCCAATGGGACTACAGGAACAAACTACCTTTCAGGGATAGGGGTGGGGGGAAGAGGGGCCAACCACCACGGGTAGTGTGGGGGAATACAGCTACTTAGTGCAACCTTTATATAAACCCAGTGCAACTAGAGAACTCTATGTAAACATCAGATATAGTTCACCACAACAGTGTAGCACATCTAAAGCATACCAGTTTATTAACTGGCAAAACTGCAATTAATGTATGAATATTCTTTGACTGGTATGAAGTTGCTTTTAGTTGAATACTTCATTGGCAACTGCCAGGTTTTCATTTTACTTCTGAAGTTTGCAGGAAGTCCAGTTTAGAAAAAGTGCTTCACTCTTCAAAATGCATTTTTCTATAGATACAATGAATACATAAGTTGTACTAGTTATATTGTAGGTATTTTTCAGAAACAGCAAGCCTATTTTGGGTATTTCAGAGAAGGGAGGGTTGGGAGAAACGGTGGTTTTAAGAAGGAAAAGATATGGTACATAAAATAAGAGTTCATAAAACTCTGCACGTGATGTCTAGCACTGGTCAAATCTCCATATTTGTGTATTAGATGTACAATTCAGGAGGTTTTTTTGGTGGGGATTTTTTTTTTCCTCTGAAAGATAAATGGCTTGTTTTAGTTCCTGCCCTGGTTTGCTTATATTGCAGACAACTGTGTAGGCGGTTGCTCTGTCCGTCTGAAAAAGATGTATGCAGAAGTAAAGTCTGTGGCAAATGAACTTCTTTATTGGATTGCAGCAAGTGTGTCATTAGGGAGCTGTTAGTGTGAAAGATGATTGCCCTGCAGACGTTCACAGACTGCTTTGGAGTAGAGAGACATTTTTGTGAAATCCGAGACCAGTTAGTGAGGTCCAGTGGCCTGTGAGGTGCCTACTGCTTCCCCCGCAAAGATCTAAAACTTTGAGGTAGCACAAAAAATGGAATGGGATGAGGCTTTGAAAAGAAGAAGTGTGTTAATTTTAAATCAGCTTCTGTTAATAATGGGTTATATTGCAGTGGGTAAAGCTCTGTGGTCCCTGACATCTATCTGTATTTAGGGAAATATATGGTAAATCTCTTGCTCAGGCTTAGGAGGGATGCTGCTGGAGGGACTGCTTCTGAGAGAAGGCCCTAAGCTGTCAGATAGAGCTCCTACTTTTGAGTGTTGCTTCTCTACCAGCCAAGCATCCTGCTCAAGCTTTCTGCCTGCTATCCCATCCTCACCTGACCTCAGACCCATGGCTGTGTGTGTATGAATGTTTCTTTTGAAAACAGCTGCTGCATAAATTATTTGACAGAATTTTGGCATCGGGCATTTTATGCACCATCATTTTCTGAAGAAAGCTTTCATTGTTATCATTCAACAATTGCTTTATTTGTTGCTTTCTGTGGCATAACTAGAAATGTGGATGATACTGATTTAAAAATCTCAACTGCCTCTTAGTGAAATGAATTAAAATCACAGCTTTTCATTTCAAGAGAGTTCTTGATGTTCTGGATGACTTTTTTTTTTATCTCTTTGTGATGTGTAGCCTGCTGATACTTTTGTTGTTTTGGTCCAGAGTCCAGATTACTGCATACTCTCCTGAAGGTCCTGAGTGTTGTAGCAGTAGGAAGCCTGCAAGGTCACAACTCTGTTAATCCTGGCTTGGAAGAGGGACCTTTAGGATTTTAAGCGCTGAAGTGATGAGCCTTTATGCCCAGGAGGTCACAAGCTGGTTTCAGTATGTGGGAATCAAAAGGAATATCATTCCCAATCCCAGCTGACTGGGGTCTTTTTTGCTGTTGGTTTTCCCCCCCTCCCACTATTTGCAATTCCATTTCTCATGAGTGTTAAGATAAAAGTAAGTAGAAGTAATTAGTTGCTTCAAAGTTAAAAATTTTGCATCTGCTAAATATAAATTTATCTGAACTGGCATTAGTAGCAGAAGTGAACTGCCGCTCCAGTAATAACAGTGGAGATACACAATATTTTGCCTGGCTGCAATTTTTGGTTTCTTTTGGCTCAATGTTGCCCTTATGTTTGCTTTGTTTTTAATGTTAGTTGGCGCCAGTAATTGGGAAAGATAGGGTGATCTTTGATTTTTATTCAGTGCTTGTTTGATGTCAGTGTTTGCTGTTTTAAGATCTGTGAACTTCTTGATTTTTGTATACATGTAATAGTTACAATGTGTTTGTGTGAATGTACTGTTTCAAAATGTTGCACGATGTTCTGAATATGAAAGCGTATTCAGGCTGACACAGCCTTTTTTTTTGTATTATATATAAAATGAAAACAATGGAAATAAGTTCAGCATAGTTGACTATAAATTTATATTTGGCTAATTTTTTTTAAAAGATTATAGATTTTTTTTTTTTACTTTGGTAAAAGATATTAGAAGCAAACACTTCAACAAAAAATACATGGAGTGCTGTTCGTTTTGCATAGATTTTTTTTTTCTATTGCTCATATGCTGTGATAGTTTCGCAGGCCCATGAGGTCTGGGGAACTAACAGTGAGACTTCGTTTTTATTGAGTTTTACATAAGAGGGTTCTTGCTTTTTGCTGATAACTTTGTTCTCTTGCATGCAAAAACATGTCTTCCAGTTGTGGTTTGATGAGATAGGATTAGTCTGTAAAACTCTGTAGTCACGTTTCTGATTTTAAAAGTTACCTTAAGGTTTTAAAGTAAATAATTTATAGTTTGCTGATGGTATTATAACAAGATGTTTGAGTAAATCCCAAAGCAAAAATCTAGGACACTTTTATAAACGGATTTATAGCAATAAAATGTATGAGGGTATGACAGTCATTGTAGAAACTGCTAGACATGTTGTCTCTTAGCAAGTCCTCAGAAAGGAATCATTTGATAACATGGATCTTGGTCCTGTGCCATGTGCTGTCCTTGCTCTCCTGGAGACTGGGCTCCCTTATCAGTCATCTTACCATACCCCTTCTTTTCAGTGCTGTGTAACTAAAGGCACAGCAAGGTAGCTGTGCTACTTTCTGTTCCTTTTGGTACTGTCGAGTTGGCATGCTTACAAAATGGTGGATGAGAATCTAATTTAGCTTTTGCATCGTTAATTAACTGAGTGTAACTCTAGGGCTTCAATCTGCCTTCAGTTTTTCAAGCACTGAGCCTCAGCTGTCAGAGGTGAGCCCTGGGATTACTACAGCTCAGAATCCTGCTAACTCTTAGCAGATATTGGAGCCAAGCTTGTTTTGGTTTCTGTTATTCCCTTGAATTTTTCCAAGGCATACACTAGGGAAAGAAAGGAGAAGGCAATCCCTTCTCTGAAAGGGAAGCATGCTGTTGAATTTTTATCAAAAGCCAGAGTTTATCAAAAGCCAATTTTTTTTTCCTCCTCAGGAAGCTTTTGTGGTTAAAAGTGGGGGAGAGGAATAGAGGAAAAATGTATTCCTAACGTTCAAGAATATATTTAACAGTATCTTAGAACAGTACTCTTACTGCTGATGTCCACGTGTTAGAAAGATAAATGACTTACCATTAGAATTGCCTTGTAAGGTTTAGGGCTTGATGCTCTTCCAGCATCTCGGAGCCAGGGGACAGTTAGCAAAGTTTGGGAAGAAGGATGTTCCACTGAGAGTGGGCACAGAGAATACAGAATTCACAAACCACAAGGCCATTTGGCAGAACTCCCAAGATAAAGAAGAAACAAGCAAAGCCAGCTCAGCAACTGTGTTGAAACAGCTCCAAGTGGAGAAGAGGTAATTCTGGCAGGGGGAGACTGTGACCACAGCTCGGGGCCCACTGACACGCTAAGCCCACAACTCCAGAGGGGAATGGCTGAACATGAGGTGTCATTGGCAGGAGAAGTGAGAGAATCATTGAACCAGTGGGGGGTAGAGTGTTGATCAAGAAGAGAGCTGTGAAACCTGCCGCCAATAAACCGTAGTTTCTTTGTTTGCTGAAAGGTATGAAAGGTGTGAAGTTTCGATGATCGGGGTGCCAGGATTTGGTGGGTTCCCACCCAGCCCTCTGCTCTGTGCAGATCAGAACAAAGATGGAAATGCCTTGGCTCAATGTGTAAATTGGCACTGCACATCAGGCAGCGAGCCTGCATTTGGGACATGACTGATACTGTCCAGTTCTCTAGAGTGCCCTCTGTAATTAAAAAATCTGCTGGAATGTAATTGTCTTTATGCTAGGCAAACAGAGTATTATTATACCTTTAGAGCTGGGCTGGATTAGTTATATCATAGTGACTGTAACTTCAAGATAATGTTTTAACATTTTCAGGCTGATTTTTCATTAAACATAGTTTTGTTCCGTAACTGAATTATGCCGCAAGATCTTTCTGTAATCTTGAGTCTTAACCTTTGTTTTCTTTACCAGCCAGTCTCATTTATGCTTCTTTAATTCTGTTTTCATCCTTTATCGGTTTTGTCCCTGTTTTTCAAACATATCTCTACGGATTAGAAGCAGAAATAACAAATAAAGTGCTAGTGTACCTTGAATTGCTGTGCAAACGTTTCTAATATTTACTGTATTTTTATTGTCAAGAAGCAAGGAAAATTAGCTTATTTTGTAATTTTTATGTAATACTTTAGTTTTTAATTTTTCTTTATGAATGAAAGATCAGTTGTACAAAAGCTTCTTTTTGATAACTGGATTGGTCTCAAGTATTCTGTTTTTCTCTCTTTTTTTTTCTTTTAAGCACATCCAAAGATATTGTTCATCTGTTGCAGCTGTAGAGTTACAATACTGAAATCTCAGATTATTCTGACTAGCATGTCAGACTCATTTTTCTTAGTATAAGTGTAATTCCAGTTAATATTATTTTTGAAGGCAATGCAATCTTTGATGCTCCTTGCAAACCAGCAACAGTCTGATTTGTGGAAGTCATTACTGTAGATGTGTGCAGGAAGGTGACTAGCTGCTTCTCTTTCTGAGTTAGAAGGAATTGAAAAGGAGGGAGGATGATATCTACCAATAACACTGCAAACATGTTTTTCAAGGCATAAAAACTTTTTTGGAACAGAATACAATAGTGGATACTTTCATTACCACGTAGACATAACTTATAGCCTTCTGCTTAAAAAGTAAAAAGCTCTGTTGTTTTAAGCACAGCAGATTTTCTTCCTTTTTTTACTGTGTTAGTGTACTTGCATTTCTTTTCATTTGGGGAAAATGGCTATCATTCCTTTGCTGGGAGAAACAAATGATTTTATAGCCAGGAAATACAGTTTTGATGTTTTAAAATTGTTAAAGTTTTGTTGTGGTTTTTTTTTTCTGTCTTCATGATATTTCTTGTAAATAATGCTTGAGTTTTTTAATAGTAAATAATGTGTGATAACAGTACCTTTAAAAGAATTTGTAGCACTTGGGGAACTGTTGTCTCTTTACTAAATAAATGTTCTACAGAAACTGGGAAGGATGTTACTGCTTGGAGACCTGTAAATTCTGGCACTGGCTAAATTAGTTACTCTTTCTATATGTCACCTACTGAGAAGTATTTTGTACATGTCAAGCACTTACTTTTATAGGAATCTGTACTATTTACTATGATTAAGTTTTGATTAATTTAAAAACAACCCTTTTAATTTTGTTTTTGGCAGAAGGGGGCAAAGAGTTTTTGGAAGATTTAAGTGGACAGGAGGCTACAGAAAACAAGAAAAATGCCGAAACCAGTAAGTAGCAGGTTTATATTCATCTAAAATCTAGGAAGTTTTTCACATTTTAGAGAGATAATCTTAATACTGTTCTAGCTGTTTTGACTCTACCCTTTCTAGATTTGATCATGTGCAATTGAAGTTGAGACGGTCTAGTACCAACATGTGGGAAAAAAAGGTCAAGAAAGCTTGATACTGTAAGTTGCATGGAGGATGATTGGAAATGGGAGCAGTACTTGCAGCCCATTTGGCTGGCAGGAGGAATGTCTTTTCAGGAATTGTTGACTTTGAGATGAGCTGACTTAGAGTAGTTATTGGAGGCATAATTTGAGCCTGACTCAGTGTCTGTGAGAATCAGTGGAAGGATTTGGCAGGGGAAGACAGAACATGTGCAAAGTGTCTGCACTAAGTTAGATAGTAGTTTTACCATGGTAAAGGGTATCACATGAGAGTGGGTTTTGAAGGGAGGAGTGTTTGTGATCTCCTGTTCCTCTCACTTCAGCTAACATAAGGGTTCATCCACTCTCTACCCAGGGGAAAAAAAAATCTCCAGCTTCTGTTTTATTAAGAATTCTAGAAGTCTTTGAGGAGATAATTATTCAGTAGGTTGATTCTTTTTCTGTTAATGTTATATTGTTGGCTTAGGATTTCATCTGCCATGTGTTAAATGACTTTTGCTTGTCTCTTCCACTTGTATCCAGTGACCAAAGCATTCAGAAAGGGCACTGAATTGTCAGATTATTTTTACTCATCTTGGTTGGTTTATGTAATAGCCTTCAGGCTTTCTCTTTGTTTACTGATGTTTCATTTTGGTAGCAGTTTAGGAGCAGGGCAGGCCTGTTGCTAAGAATAAATGTATCTGTGCATGTGTATCCCTGTACATAGATATATAAAAGGTTTTTGCTATTAATGAGAATTACCCCTGTAAATAATCTGTGTTGTGTGCCAGTATTTGGAACTGGTACAGATGAGTAACGTGAACATGGGACTAAGGGCTTGAAGTTCTGTTCTGAGCTTTGCAGTTGGTCTGATGACCAACTGGCCATACCTTGTTTCCGTAATTTCTTCTTTTCCTACCTGTGGATTAGGGGCAATATCTTGTCACTTTCTCCAGCTGGAAGTAGTTGTCTGTATCCTGCTCCTTAGTGACAGAAAGCTGCACTGTAAAGGGCAGGAAAATGAATTAGCAGCATACTATTTTCTGACCCGTTTGAGTACTCGCTGTGAGAACTGAGTGCTGCCTTTGATGGAGCTTCTCAACTGGAAAACTGTGTTTTAACAGTGAGGCAAAAAGTCACAGTGAGCTCATGTGGTTTCTGAGGACTTAGGCTCCATGCAGCTGGAGAGCCATGGAGTCACAGAGGTGGTCACTAGAAAAAACAAAGCCCAGATGAGGTAACTTATTTTTAAATTATGAGATTGGAACCGTGAAATTTAGGCACGCAGGGTTGTCTCTATTTTAAGGACCAGAGAAAATTGAAGGAAATAAGAATTTTAGGGTTGTTCACGAGGAAAGCAATATCCTTAGAACTGAGATTGCAGTGGTGTTGGAAGAGCCCACAGTCCACCCTAATAATGGATGTTAGCTACCAGATCTTGGCAAATAAGCTGGCCTTGTGCCAAATAGATTTTTTTTTTTCTTTATAAGGGACTTTTATAAAGAGTTAATGTGGTTTTTGATGATGTAGGTGCATGTGAAATCCTAGAAGGAAGCCAAGTGAAAGGAGCCATTATAAATGAAATTAAATTGATTACATTTCTCAATGTCTTCCTGTAAACTGCAGGTTGCTGTAATTATAGTTGGTAATCAGTGAATGAGGAAGTAGCGCACTTGCTAAAGGTTAAGTAGTATTACCTGTAAAAAATCAAACCTCAGGTTTTGCTCTGGTTGCTTCTTAAATGATAGATGGCTTTGGAGCTCTCTTCCTCTCCCTCTCTTTTTTCCTTTCCCTTCTTTGTTCTTTGGAGACTGTAAGAGCCTAGCCACGGTTTTGTTTGATGAATCCCATGTTCTTTGAAGAGTCTTGCTGTTCTGCTCAGATTTGATAGTACTGGACAGTAGGAGGTCTCTTGCTATGGATATCCTGGGAGTTGTCTTTTTGGACAATCCACAATAACCAAAAGTACTTCTAGTCCAGAAACCATTTATGCTTTAACTCCTCATTACTTATTTTTGACAACTGTTGCAATAAGGCAGTCAGTGTTCTGTAGCTTTATTGCTGGAAATAATTCAACCTGAAAACTAATGAAATAATCATGGATAAGAGCTGAGAAAACTCAGTTAACATAAGTGGTGAGATTTTTGACTGTTATTTTATCTCTCTTCGGTATTACTGTGACCTGTTTAGCTTTTCTTTTTTCAGACTCTGCTATAATAGTCCAATTGGTAGTTTTCAGAAATGTCTGATAGTCTTGTAAATATGTAAACCTGTGCAGTACAACTACAAATTCTTCATGTGTTTCTGGGATGATTTTTTTGTTGAGAAAATAGCAATTAAATAAGCCATAGATAAATTTAAATTAAATCAGTACCCACTGAACCACAAAGAAGACAATTAAATAGATTTTGGTTTCACTTTTTTTGGTTTCATGTTGAAGAGTTATGTAGTATTCCAGACAAAATTAAGTAAATGAAGACCAGTATAAAGTCTTGGCATATTGGAATTTAATAGCAAACATCTTTCATTTTTCCTGGAAGTCTCAGTCTGAAATAAGTTTCATGCCACTGTGAATGATTCTTATACATGGTAGTAAAAGGTCATGTGTTTTGGATTTTCTTTCTTAGACGCTAGTAGGTTAGATAGCTTGGGTGAAAAGGCTGTTTTCAAAGGGTAAAAACAACTTTAATATATTGTCCTGAGATATTAAGGTAATATGTGACTGAAAATATATACATAAATGAAACATTTTCTTATTTGATTGCTTCAGTAGCAAGTCTGTTCCTTCACTTTGGCTGGGTTTGTGACATAGTGGCTTTCCAGTTTTTCAAGCTGTTACTCAGCATCTACTCTTCTTTTAAAAGCAAATAGTTTGTTTTTGAAAGAGCCTTACTGTTCTCAGTTCTACCTAGCAGTGTGAATTTTAGTTTCATTTAGCATGTTGTGATCCATTGAATAAAACTGATGACTTCTTTAATTATGTCTTTGCTGATGTAATCAAAATCTGAGCAGTTGCAAGTGCTGTTCTAAGTATGATTAGTTCTCATCTTGCTGAAGAACAGACTATTTGTTGACAAATTGATTTTCAGTGCTTTCTTCCTCAAAGAATAGATAGAAAATGTTTCTCAGCTGTGTGGCATTCTCCCAGATCTGTACCGAAAATAGAAACATAGAAGCTAAAATTAGACATTGTGGTTATGTAACTGTTAATCATTTCATACACTAAGATTAGATTTAATTGACCAAAATATTGCATTTTTAGGGTCTAGAAGAGGTTAAATTATCATCTGGTTTTGGTGGTAATTTGCAGTATTTTTGTACAAGACTGCAAGGCATGAAAGAAAGCAAGCATTACACTGGGGAATAACAGGTAGATGTCAAGTTAGTAAGACTAAAAAGGACCGTTTTTAAGGTTTATTCAACATTTTATGATACTGTGTATTCAGAAGGAGTAAATAAATTCTGGAATAATATGGTGGTTTAAAATTCCAATATTTGGAAGATCAAACTAATTTCTGTAAGATGGTTGAATTGAAATAGTGTATAAATTTTTTTTACTACTGTGGTGGTGTTACACAGGAAAATCTTTGAGTCTGTTATGCAATATTTGAATTTTGGCTTGAATTTATAATTAATTTCTGTAGTATAAGTAGACAATTGATGTCAGCTTGGAGGACTGCTTTCTTTTGATTCATCTATTAGTAAAATCTGTTTGGCATCATTCTGTAGCCTTCTGTTCCTAATGCTGTGTAATCCTTACCTTTTTACCTTATCTTCATAAAGTTTTTTCTTTCATTTCTTCCCATATCTATTTTGCCATTGGTGTGGAGAGAGCACTGTGTGTGTATGTGCAGTCTGTGAAGCAGTGGCACTAATTCACTGCTACCCTTAACACAATTTAATGTGCAAACTTGAGATAGTAAATGGCTGAACCAATGTGAGGAAACTCTTTGAAGGAACTTTTTTTGCCATATGCAATTTTCTCATGAATCAGACTGGGTTTTGTGGCTTTTACAAATGAGTAATTTGTATTGCATTTGTTAAACCAAAGCAAAACCTCTGGGAACCATTTCCATGTTATTTTAATTTTTTTTTCCCCTCAATATTTGAGTTACTGATGAAAACTGAAGTGCCATAACTAATATCTGCAAAGGATAGCTGAAGTATAGTAATAGAAAGTTTTAGATTATTAAGCTTACAGCCAGGTTTTGTGCGTGTTTTATGGACTCAGTGTTTGAGGAGAGGTTCAAAGATTAATGTTGTGACAATGTAATATTGCCATAAATATGGAGGGTTGAAGTTTGGCATTACAAGAAAATGTAGAAATACTTTTTCAAATCCTTAAAGGTGAAAGAGTGCAATAAAAAATAAAATTCCCTTACCTAATGTGTACTTTTATAAAGTGCACATTGATGTTTGTTGTTCTAGATATGGACTGTACTCCTTATTGGTTTTGATAAATTATTTAATAGATAATTTGCTGTAGGATATTTTTCTATAAATAGTATTTTGCGAGCTGTGGCAAATATCCTCATAACCCATTAGCAACATTTGTTATCAAAACATCGGTTGTTCCTTTGGCAAAGAGTAATGGGTCTCTGGGCAGCCTGATGTAGGGGAAGGTGCCCATTGCAGGGAGGTTGAACTAGATGACCTGTAATGGTCCCTTCCAAGCCAAATACTCTGTGATTCTATTTAATATGTGATAGTAATTGGCTGAACTAGTGTGAAGAAGGGAGCTGTCAGATTCTGTTACAAATATGTGGGATCCTGGTGAGAGCAGATTTGAAAAGCAGGCACTGAATGGATCTTGTGGTGTGTGCAGTGGTAGCCTTTATGCAATTTATCTTGTCACCATTGCAAGAGCTCCTTCCTGTTTCTGTATTTGTGTGGTGAGGTTGGTTCAGATTAGTGCCTGTCCTTGTAATTTGTGGTTCAGATAATTTCCCCTGTCACCAATGTCAGGTAAGGAGAATTGCTACAAAGGAGCCGGATACCCAGCAGAGGCTACATGAGTGACAGACCATTGCTGACGTTACTGGACCTTCTTTCTCTGCCTGTGTTTCATCAATTCCCTGCCGTATTTATGATGTGGAAACTTCCCCTGTGACTCTTGCTAATGTAGTTTGGTAGCTTTGTTTTACAGACAATGCAATGGATGCCAGAGGTTTGATTTTTGTTGAGAGGGTACCCTGTGGTCAAAGTTTGAATTAGATAAGTGGACCTTATAGCTTATACCTTGTTAGATAATAGACTTTAGGAGCTACCTGAAGTGGCTCTTCAGGTTCTGACAAAAGTAACTTTCTTATGTTCCATGACCAGAGATAATTGACTGTGTGAAACCATTTACGAGTGTGTAGAAGCCTGGTATTTGTATGCCAAAAATCAAAATCAGTCCAAATTCCTTCAGAAAGAAAATTAACTGTAGTGTTAACTTTGTCTCTTCTTAACGAATTCATCTCACAAATGGTAACATTTTAATGTTGCCGTCATTTAATTTTAATGTGTAAATATTGATTAGCAGCTGAGTGATCTGTTAATTGGAAGTTCAGAGATAAACAGAAATGCTAAGGGCTTAAGCAGTTACTGTAATGTGTCCAGGTATTCTTAATGTCTGTCTGTACCTATTGCAGGTGTAGAAGCTCTGTACTCTTAGAGAACTCAGATTTTTTGGGGCAGTAACATCCAGAAGTAGACAGAATTTAGAGCTGTATTGAGTTTGTCTCTGTATTACAGCTATTATTTTACTGTTTGGGTATTCTAGTTCTTGTGAAGGATAAACTCTCAGGTAGTAATTCTTGCATTTGTAGATGACATTTGTTGTAAGGATATTTATATAAGAAGTTTTAGCTGCCTGCTACTGCAATTAGTTTTGAACTTGCTGTGCTTTGTAGATCTTCTGCGATGCTTCTTGTTTTGGCAATGGTGCTGTTATATAACAGAGCACTTTGGCATTTAATAAAATTATATTTTGGCCTTATTCTTTGTAATTTGCTTACTTATGACTGCCCTAAAGAAGGCTTTGTTTTTTAATTAGAAAAACTATTTTTTAAAAATCAAATTTTTGTAATAAAGGGATAATCTCTCGTGCTTAAACTAGCACAACTGGCAGTGAGTTAGTCCTGCCATTTAAAATTAGTCGTTTTGTTGGAGGAGTTACTCCTATAAGGGTTTTTTTCCTTCTCTTGAAATGGACAGACTGAGGGAATCTACAGAAAGCATATTTTCCCTCTTCCTGACACACACCCTCTATTTTTAAATATTTTTTTGCAATAAAACTAAACTATCTTTTACTCCAAAGTCTTCAACTCTTGTTCTTTATCAGTTTTTGCACACACAGTAAAGTTGGCTAAGCCTCCTCTATCATTCTTGTTTGCAAGTCTGTAACCTAGAGGTCCTCAGGCTCCTGCTATTCTTGTCTTGTATATTCCCCTGGTGTTTACCTTGATGCTGAAGGGAGCAGTGATCAAGCTTCATCTGTTGCATGAGCACAAACTGCTCTGCAGTTTTCTTTTCCCCACCTTAGATCTCCCTTCCATGTTTTGTCTTGTCTTCTTTTCCAGACATTCACTTCTCAAAGTATTCCACCTGGTGGCAAAATTAGGGAAATAGTTAATGGAAATGGTTCACACATGCATAAGATCAAGTAGTGTAAGAACCTGTAATACAAGTCCTAATTTATTCCTCTTCCTTTTCTTATGGTAGAGAGAAATTAGAATATATCTGTGTGAGTTTGGGTTTTTTTGCATTTACAGGAAGGTATATTTGACCTTTAAGACTTTATATTCCTATACATTAAAGATGAATAAAATGTGACCCCCTGGCAGTAGGAGCGGAGGACCATTCCAACACTGAGAACACAGTGCTGTGCATTTAGTACTTTGTTATGTTTCATGGAAGTTCTCACTTCTGTATGTGTCAGCTGAAGTGAAATTGGAAGAGACTGTTGTACTTCCAAGGCTTCCAATTACTTCCTGCAGTATTTGACTTCTTGTTTTATGACCAGTGATTGTCAGGAGTCATCTGGAAAATGGTTCTCCCTTTCAGGAGAACGAGGTTCATAGAATGGTGGTGATTTTTTAGTCTTGTAGTATAGGAGTTGAAGGAGGTTGGCACTAAGGAGAGGTAACTTCTGTAGTTTTTCTTTCCATTGATGAAAACCTGCTTCTAGTCTGTCCTGAGATGTACAGGCTCTAGTCCTAAATACTTTGAGAACACCAAACCGCTTGATTTTAGAAGTGGCAAGCAGGGGGCTGCTTGTCTTTTTATATTGCTAGGCATAAATATCTTAATGATATATATGTGACCAAGAACTATTTCTTTTGCATGCATTTGGAACACCCAGCCCAGTAGCTGAATGTCCCAATGTTCTTCAGCAGTTCAGTAGTGATGTCAGCTTTCCCATTAAATTAATTTTGAGCTTTGTTCTCTACTTTAACCTTCCAAACTACTGGCAAATACTATCCTGATTACACTTCTACACTAAATAAAGATGAGAATTTTTTTAGCTTCAAATTTTCTGTTTTTCTTACTGCTGTGTTCTGTGTGTACACAAGACTATTAAAATTGTTGAACTTGTTTCTTACAGGTTAATCATAGGATCTAGAAGCATTACAATGTTACAGTATGATTTAAATATTCCCTTATGTTCTGCAGATCAATGTCAGAGTAACCACAATGGATGCAGAGTTGGAATTTGCCATCCAGCCCAATACAACAGGCAAGCAGCTCTTTGATCAGGTAACTTACACGTCCCTATGTATATATGAGTATGAGCACGTGAGAGCATTATGGTTATTAAGTCATAGTCTGAAAAAGTGGTGGTGCTTTCATGTACAGATTGGTTTTCCTTATGTTATCTAAGCTATGCTCTGAGTTAGTGTGAATTTCTTCATTACTTCTCATGGAACATATTGAATTCCAAAACAACTCTCTAAATACCAGTGAGGGTGCAGATAAATTGTGTATGGAACTATTCAAAATTAATTGTGGTTTTTATGTCTAATAATGTTGTAGTTGCTACTGCAATATAGTTAGAATTGCTTATTTTAGATTTATGTGTGTAACAGTAAGTTCATTAATGAAAGCTAACACAATTGCTTTCCAGCAATAGAGGCTGTAAGATGGTTTTTCACTTCCCAAATATTAGAACTAAATACTGTTGTCCTATGAACTAGTTTGGAATTTATGTTAAAAAAAATGGAAAGGAAAGAAGAATAGTGGAAAATGATGGCCTTAATGTGCTTATGGATTGCAGGCCTATCAGAACTGCACACTCTCACTTGATGGTGTGTGTTGTATGTCAGTTAAATGGACCAAGTGAATGATTTCTTAAATAGGGTTGTTCTTGCACTCATATGATGTTAGTCATCATAATCTTAAAACAAGTCTTTGACCTGTGTTGTGGGGTCTTATAGAGAACCTTAAGAATAGAATCTTGTCAATGTGTTGTGTCGTTTTCCAGCAAGATACCAATAAATATCTTTTTATCTTGATCCAATATGTATGCCTTTATTTAGGGAATGTGGAAATATCTGAAATCACTCTCAAAAATAGTGTAAGTGGATCAACAGCTAAGTCTAGTAGTATTTTCTTTCCATTCCACTATAGATGCTTGAAGTATGTAATGATGCGTACTAAGAGAAAGTAACACACTGAAAAAGTTCTTTAAACTTTTAGTTGACCTTTTAGAATCAATTGAATTCTTACTATATAAATTGAAAAGAAGAGAATGTTTATTGTTTTAATACTGAGCTTTTAGATAAATTAAATTGACTTTGCAGTTTTGGTTTGGAATGACTGACTCTTAGCACATACTGCCTGCCCTTTTCTCTAACATCAGTAGCAGTATATCTTCAGCCGCTCTCTAGGAATAAACTTCATGACTCTTAAAAAGGCTTCTTGAAAAGAGGCTGTCGTGCTTTTTCTCTAACCAGCATCGTCATCATCAAATAAAAGTATGCTATTCTGTGGCACTGAAGGCTCAAGCTGTTACTTGTCTTTTGCCAGCCTTTGCTATCTTCTGCCATGCACTGTTGGGTGGGGTGACATTCTGCTGTGTAATGTCTTCTGCCCAGGTAATCAAGCTCATCCAAGTTGGAGCATTTGCAAACAGGAAACAAAGATACAGTTCTGAATTTGTTGTCATGCTCTCTTCTTTGTTCCTCAGTTCTCTGTGTAGTGTTTGACATCTCACCAACTCTTACCTCTGGAGTTTTAAATTGAAAAAAATTTAGCTCAAGGAAAATCAACCAGAATAGTTGTGTATGAGAAACATTTTCAGCCTGATCTTAAATTCATGAATAAGTTCTGCAGTGTAACATCAAGAACTGAACTATATTGTGAAACCAGCAAGAAATTTTCAGACAATAAATTATCCTGTTTCTCTGTAGAGAGAGAATTGAATAGCACTGTTACTGAAAGGATTGGCCTTCAAGGTTTATGCAGAAGTGATGAACATGATAAGCAGGTTTGTTGTTGTTTGCAGAAAATAACCTCTCCACGAACTCAGCTGTTATCTTGTGCTCCTCTACATTATTGGTGAACAACCTTTCAACCTTTTCCCAGCCAGTGTTCTTTTACTCTTCTAATTGGCATTTTCTGGAGTTGTTGATTTGTTTCCCATTCCATTTATGTATTCTCATCATCTTCATCTGCTAGCAGACAAGAATTCAACATTTGAAATCTGTGGCTTTCTCTTTTCCATTGTCAAACTCAGTAAACTTATTTGTTGCACAAGCTTTTTTTTATTACTCACATTTCAGAAGATGTTCTAACATGCCTATCATTGGTCCCTCTGTCTATCCCGTCAGTGGTCAGAATAGGAAAGAGGGGATCTGTCCTCCTGTCATCGACCAGTTAAGCATCTATAGCTTTCTTGGGAGAGGAAGAACCCTGTGAGGGATATGTTTCCACAAACTGGTGGTAATTGTGGGGGAGTTGTTTTGTTAGCACTGTGCATTAGTAGCTTTTGGTTCACTGTGGCTGCCCTTTAGAAGAAATGTGAGGATTGTCTCCTTTATTTCATGTTATACCCCACTGTCCTTTCCAGATGTCTCCAAAGCCTTCTTTACAATCCTGTGGAAGATGACCATGTGAAATCCTTGTTAGGCTGTCTTATGTGCCCAAACATACATTGTTCAGGTTGCTTTTCTTCTCCATGAAGTTTTTATTGTCTATTAATAGTCAAGTTGTGGGATGTGAGGGTGGATAAATCTGTTTTACAGATGTGATGAACACTTGCCTGAAGCTACTTAATAGAAGTTTTGAGCCAGAATCAAACTCCTAAGCTTTTCATTCTCTACTTGCTTTTCATATGCTACTGCAGTGCATAAGTGCCTGTATTATCTTGATACCAAGTTTGAGAAAGGTTATTTCTCTTTCCTTTGAGCTGAAAGGCGGTGTAGGCAGTGCTTTTTCCTTATTTGTGGATTCTGCTGGTTTTAGTGTTGATTTTGCAAACTTGTGCAGCTCTGCATTGCTGTACCCAGGTTGTCTGTATTTAAATCATATGCATCTCAAGGGCCATACTTAGTGGGTTGAGAGCAAAATGTTTTGACGTGAGCATAAGCACTTGTCTCCTTATGCCTTACGGGCAGAGCTGTGGAGCATCTGCAGTTCTTTGCAGCTCAAAGAGCTGATAAGGTACAAGGGCTCAGCTTGGAGAACTGCTAAGTAAAGAGCATTCTCAGTCATCTGATAAAGCCATAAGTAGTTTGATCGGCGTTATATAGGAGATCTGTGCCAAAAGAAACAGCAGGTCTGAAATTCCTGAGTTGGAGCACCAAATTTAATGCTGCTCAGGAGTATACCAGTAACATGCACCTGTTCTTAGCATTTCTTATGATCTAAAGCAAATGATGTGGGAATTCTAGAGGAGATAACCATGCTCACTCAAGGCATCAATCAAGTTGGATCCACAAACATTGTCCATTTTGTGCTTTGGAGTTTGAAGGTGAAATGATAAAGGAGGAAAAAAGGTGCACACTCGAATGGTTGTTATGTGATTTTGCAAATATGCAAGGCAGCAGACGTAAGTTTGCATAGTTATTTTATGATATTTTCTAATTTTCAAAATCTTAATTTTGCAACCCGATAGTACTACTTTAAAATGGAGGAGGATCTATGTGTAAAATTCTATTTACTTCACATGCATCTGAATGCTTCCATAAAACAGCCTTCAGTAAAGCAGCTTGGCACCATGGTCCAGCCTCAGGACATATGTAAGTACTGCCATACGTCATCTTTGCAGCCAGAGTTTACATTCAATAATCTTTGCTGGACCTTTCTGATTAATTGCTTATTAAATCCACATATGCTTTTGCTGTGCAAAAGACTTTTACAAGAGTTCCACAGTTTCATTATTCTCTGTAGTAAAAGTGTTTCTTTTTGTTTGCTTTGAGCCTGCTATGTCATGATTTCTGTTGATTCTCTGAATTCTTACATTATAAGAAATAATGAACAATCATTCCCTATTTTCCTTCTACATGCCATGTAAGTTTTATAGACCAATATCGTCTTTCCTTATTTCTGTCAGTAGCCCTAGTTCTTGTCTTAGCTATGCAGAAAATGTTCCAAGTAACTGATCATTCTTTTCAACATTTCTGAAACATTTCCAGTACTGCAGCATCCTTTTTTATAACTTGATGTGAGCAGTCCTTATGTAGAATTAGAGATTTGTAAATACAATACGTGTGTATAGTAATGTAATAGCTTACTTGCCTTTTTGCTTTACAAGTAGAACTTTGTTCACATAAATTGTTGTCTTTTATTTACAACGTTTTGCTTTTATTAAATATGGTCTTTTATTGAGATTCATCTTTATACTGTTATTCACAGATCTTTATGGAACGTTTTTTATGGCACATTGTTGTCATATCAGTTTCATCCTTTTTTGAAGTCCTGGAGGACTTACCTAATGGTTACACTACAATTCTGTTATGAAAACAGCTTGTGGTTTTTGTCTGTCTTTTTAAGCAGTCTATCTGTAAAGCAACCTTCCCTCAATTCAAGGACAATTTTGCTTCTTTGGTAGCTTTTGGTGATAGACCTGATCTGATCTGAAATCTTATGGGAAAGTCATGTATGTTTAATTAGGTAGATCATCCTTACCCCTTTTATCATTAAGTCTTAGGAGATGGCAGAACTATTTGAAGGAGGCAGTTCATCCTCATTAGCTCATACTTGTCCACAAATATTGCTCTTTATTATTGTTTCACCAGCCGTCTTCTGTTGAAGTGTACTCACTTCTCCAAAGGGCCGCAGATCACTTCCCAAATGTGCTTTATAACCTCAGGGTCCTGTTACTACCTTCTGTTCCTCAGGTGCTCGTGCACGCAGTGAGCTGCACACTCCAGTTGGTAGCTTGGGGCATTTGAGCTTGTTTACAACTCTGAGGTTCCCTGAACCTGATGGTTTGCTACCATTTTGTCTTTTTTTGTTCTTGTAAGACTTGATTACATTTCAGTTTGAAATTTTTTACATAGCTTTATCAAGCTACACAATACCAGTTAAAAAAATATATTGTAGTGATCACTGATGCTTATGGCTCATTTATCTTCAGGTGGTGAAAACTGTTGGTCTTCGTGAAGTCTGGTTTTTTGGGCTGCAGTATGTGGACAGCAAAGGCTACTCAACTTGGCTGAAGCTAAATAAAAAGGTAACATTTCCCTCATTTTTAGCCAAGTGTACAGTTTGAATATATTTTATAACCTTTGCTGATTTTATATCATAAGTGAGGTATAGCTGGCTTCAAATTTAGTTGAAAAATTGCTTTTCATGGGCTTTAAATGACAAAATAGCGTTAAGTTAGATTAGTTATAAAGAATATGCAAAGCTGCATCAATATTTAATTTGAGGAGATAGTTTCCAGTACTGTGGAATGCAAGCATGCATACATTAGGAAAACTTGAATTCATATGATTGTCCCATTTTCATGTAGCAAAACATAATAGAATTATTGTTTTACAATAATTTAATTATTGCTTGCCCTTGTGTATGGGAAATATTTGAGCTTCAGGAATTTGTATGCATTAGCTAGGAATCTTTAAACAAGACAAAATAATCAGCTTCTAAACTTTAGGTATCTAAAAGGTAGATTGTAGGATAATTTTTTTTCCTTTTCCCAAATGACATTGAGTACCTTGTATCTCCCAATTACTGGTAATTGGGTCATTATACTTTAAATTGTATTTATGAATTTTACTGGTCACCTCTTATTTTAATATTGGCTGTCAGATTATTTGTTAGTGTCACTGTTTAAATGGAGATACTTGTTTTCTCATTCAACCTAATCAAGGTTACCTTTTTTATCTTCAATATTAGGATAGGAGGCAAAGTGGGAGGGTTTTAGGAGCAAGTCCCGCTGTCTGCCCTTATGTAGTCTTTGCTTCTCCTCTGTGGTAAATCCAGTGAGTTAAGCCTGCTAACCACCAAATCTGTCTCCTAGAATTTCATATGTGTCTTATTTCATACACAGTAAACATTGCAGTGCTACTGATTCTTTGTTATCTGTAATGGCTTGTCTCAAGTGGTTGGAGACTGTGGGATTTATTGCATCAGTTGTGAAAAATACAGAAAATACTGCTCTATAAAAGCCTTTCGCAAGTAAAGTTTCTGGTGCAGTTCAGAAGCTGAGGATGTGCTCATTTTTTAAACTTTGACTAAGACAGTTATTTATCTTTTCTTTAACAAAAACTTGCAACATTTGTTTCTGAAATGCATCAAATTAACTGTCTCTCACTTTTAAATTACTATTTACATATTTTCAGTAAATGCAGATAAAAATCTGATAAAGAATAGATGTGCAAGTAAGATTTTATTGTGGTGAACACATCTAATTTTTTGCTGGTGAGATGAAGTGCTGCATCTATAAATAATGCATAACAATAATGAAAATGTGCAAAACTTTTAAAACTTGACATCTCAAATGTTGAATGTGTATATACTTATGCTGTCTTAGGTGTTTAAAAGGTTGCTTTTATTATGTTTGCAGTTCTTGAGACTTCCTACAAGTCAGGCAAACATACATCATTTAATGGGTAACAAAGAGGTTTTTGTGGGACTAACAGTGCACATAACATTTAATGTGTAATAAAAGGTTTGAACTGGGATGTAAGAGAATTATTTTAGTATGAGTGTACATTTTAACAATTACTATTTTATGTTAGAATTAGGTTTGTTTTGAATGTTTTTGCTTTGGCCCTAATTGGGCTGAGCACAAATGAAACTGAATTCTATCTAAAAATGAGTATTTGTTGAAATCTGAAGTAGAGGAAATCTTAAGACCATATCTGATTTCTTTGCAGAAATCACAGTTTTAAAGCTTATTCATTCTAGGAAAGGAATGTAGTTAAAGGAATTAAGGTTTTTTGCACAGGAACAAAGCACATATGTTTATTTCAATAGCTGAAATACTTAAAAGCATCCAGCTTCACACTTGCATTGAAGAAATGTGCTGTAGTTCTTGCTGAAGAACTGTTGTTTGACCCTAATTTATTACTTCCTGCAGATCATCCATGGATATAGTTTTGATCTTTTTAATGTCTATTGCAACTTCTTAGTTCCAGGTCTTTATTGTGATAAATAAAAATTCATAAGCCTACAAAAAAAAGAAAAAAGGCAAAAAAAAAACCCCAACAAAAACAAACAAACAAAAACCCAACAAAAAACCAAACAAAAACAAAACAGAAAAACCCAACCAAACAAACAAAAACCCAAACCTCTTAATCAGCCTTTAAGTAGTATTTCAAAATTGTCTGGTTTATTCAAATTGACATTCTTGTTTGCACTATGTGAACCTTTCAGTGAATTCTACAGTGGGCTTGTTAGGAAGCTCGGGGTTTCAGTGTAGAGGAGCTAAAGAATGAAGTACTATTAAATCAGATTTAATTTACTGTTTAGTGCTCTTTTTATTTTTCTCTTTAGTGCTCTTTTTATTCCTTTCCCTCAGGTAACACAGCAAGATGTACGGAAAGAAAATCCTTTGCAGTTTAAGTTCAGGGCTAAGTTTTTTCCAGAGGATGTATCTGAAGAATTAATTCAGGAAATAACTCAGAGACTTTTCTTCTTGCAAGTCAAAGAGTCAATCTTAAATGATGAAATATATTGCCCACCAGAAACTGCAGTTCTTCTGGCTTCTTATGCTGTCCAGTCCAAATATGGAGATTACAGTAAGGAGATTCATAAGCTGGGCTACCTAGCCAATGACAGGCTTCTCCCCCAGCGGTGAGTGAGATGGGTTTGCACCAAATGCCACACATCAACTTAAATACAGCACATTTTTTATGAAGAAAATATTAAGCAATAACATGCATTTAATGGTGGATTTCTTAGAGTTCCTCTTTTTGCTAGTAAAATTTAGAAATCCTAATGTAAACTTTAAATAACAAAGAAGCGTCACAGGTTTCTTGGGATGTATTTCCTGTCCTGTCCACAATCACCTGCACAAATTTAGTTGAACACATTTCCTAAATACTCCAAAATCAAGTAATGTTACTGGAGGCCTGCTTCTGCTAAATTAAAATCCAAATAATCCAATATAGAAGTAACTAAAGTTCATTTTATACTTTCTCCTTTTCTGCAGTTTTCATGTTTTTGTACATGTAAATGATAATAATCTCCTGAAAGTAAGTGTACTGCAAATAAAATATATTGCTGTGCTTGAGTGCCACACAAATTCATATACTTAAGGTGTTCCTTTTCAGTAGACAAATGCTCAGGTGACTTTTTTAATTGTCCTTTAAAACAGTTTCTCTAGAAACACCTGAAATGCTGAGCACATGGAATAAAAGCATAATAAAATTACCATATGCATTTGATTTCTTACCGCAGTACTACCATAAAAGTTGTAGTTGGCCAAAATATAATTCCATCATTGCAGCCTCTTGTAGATTGAATAGCTTTCTGAAGCTGCTTCCCTATTTATATTATTCATAAAGGAAAAAGAAATAAAAAAACCTTGACAAGGTTGTCTGCTAACTGGTTATAATGTCTTACTTTTCTTTCAAATGACAGTAGAATGAAAGCTTGAATGTATCTGCGCATGTAGAGTTTAATTTGCAGCATTGTTGCCAAAGGATTTTATAGGTGTGCATTTTCAGCTGTTGTAAACATCATGTTTTATGACTTAGGTGAGGTATGCAATGGTGTGCCTTCTATATTACAAAGACTATAGAATACCAAGGGAAAAAAAAGGTGGCTTTCACACTTTTAGAAGGGAATTTGTTGAAATAAAAGTTTTTGTTTCTGTGCTGAAAATGCAAGCAGTATATAGGAAGTAATGCTTTAACTGAATCAACTTAAAAAGATATGTTGTGCTGTGAAACAGCAAAAGAGGTTAAGTTTGCTGTCAGTGTCATTTAATAGCAACAATTTCTATTCACAGCGTGTTAGAACAGCACAAACTGACAAAAGAACAGTGGGAAGAAAGAATACAGAACTGGCATGAAGAGCACAGAGGAATGTTAAGGTAATTATGTGAAAAAGTGTTCATGACATTTTCGTTATTATTAGGATGTACTTTGGGAGGTATTTGTTTGGAAAGTGGCTTTCTTTTATTCTGACCAGGGTAGGTAGTTATGAAAGACTTCCATGAAAGTTGAGTTTCCAGTTAGGTTGTTGGTTTACCTACATGATTTCTGGGAAGACTGTCAACCGCCTTTATCCACAATTGCCTGTCTCTGAAATACATTTAGTAATTCCTTAGCTCATGGGGCAGAAAGACAACGTGCAGTGATTGGACTCTACTTGGATATTAGTTTGTAGAGCTCTTAAAAATACCTGAGTCAAACTATTTCAGAGAGACATTTAATTCATAACTAAATTTTAACCCAGCTATTTATTCTGCACTTCCCTTATTCTTAAAATATACTTATGATTTGTTGTCTAAACTGTACCAATTTTTCTTCTTCATCAGGGAAGATTCTATGATGGAATACCTTAAGATAGCACAAGACTTGGAAATGTATGGAGTCAACTATTTTGAAATAAAGAATAAAAAAGGAACTGAATTGTGGCTAGGAGTTGATGCTTTGGGACTGAATATTTATGAGCACGATGATAAGTAAGTGAGAAATACTCATTTTGCAGTGCTGTCCTAGGAGTTGCTATCTGAGATTGTACAACACCCACCTTACTTGTGTTCAGTAAGATCTGGCAAAACAAGTTCTCCTTCTAATCTGTGTAAGAGATAGAAAAAGAGAGAGATTAGCTGCTAGAATGTTTGAATTTTAAAGATTAGGGATGCAAAAGAAGGGAAAGGAAGAGCACTTCTATGGAAATTTAAATTTACATTTTTTTATATGGATTGCTACAGCTAGACCATCTTTTTATGGTTTCTTCCTGTACCTTTCACTGGAAGCATTCCCTTTGGTCAGGATGAGAAGGACATTTTAAAGCTGAGCAATATATTTAACGAGAAACATTTGTAAGAGCCATGACAAGGATTATAGGTGTTGGAGCATGAAAAACTTAGATATTTAAAAGTGAAACCTTTTAGACACCAAAGAAAATAGATCATTTATGTGTCCTGATAAAGAGATTGAATAATCTGTTCTACTTGAAGAGGAAAAAGCAGAAATGTAGGAAATATGAAGAATTTGGAAATAGAACAAGAGACTTACTCTTTTCTTTCTTTACAAGCACTTGTTAGTAGTATCTGATGTAAACAGACCATTCACAGTGATTTAAAGTTACACATGATATGTCAAACTCCAGACAGGAGCAGTCAACTTTAGATGTATATTCTCTGTAACAAACTTCTGTAAGCCTTAATTGCCATTAGATGGCAATATAACTCCTGAAAGCAGGAAATATTCAAAATGTTCAGATTAGATTGAGCTATGAGGCAATTTTTGGTATTTCCTGTCTCCTGATAGTTAGCAATCAAATACTTACATATTTTCTGATATTTATAATTAAGATAATATGAATTGAGAAAACTTCTGTGCTGACAGAAAAATATTTACTGTATGCAGTTGATGCGTACGTAACGTTGTAACAATTTCTGAATTTAATTTATTTTGCTTAAGATGCTAGGGAAATAAATGTAACTTGAATTCTGAAAATGTAAGAAATCTGATCTAAACAGAAGCACAACATGGCTGAAAGGTCTACCTCTTTCTGTATTTGAAATGTCAGTTTCTCACATTTAAGTAGTTACTCTTTCAAGTGAAGATAGTTACCAGTGCCATATAAAGAATGAGTACATGATTGTGATTTTTAGCATCTATCTAATAGTAGTAGAATAAGTCACAAATCAAAATTCCTTTTGTTAAAATGCCATGGAATTTATTAAAATGTAATTAATTTGATGGAATATATGTGAAAAGAAAAACTTACCAAAATATGCTTGAGCGGTTGTTTATGTTTGCATTAAAACATAATGCTGTAAATGTAATATTCTAAATGTAGCTTAGTGTAATAGTGAAAATGATACAGACATAAGCCTTTTTGAATTCATACATATATAAAGTGCACATCCTTGCTGTTTCTAATGAGAACTTTTTCTCTTTCAAGGCTGACACCCAAGATTGGTTTTCCTTGGAGTGAAATAAGAAATATCTCTTTTAATGACAAAAAATTTGTCATAAAGCCAATTGATAAAAAGGCCCCTGTAAGTAGTGTGTACAATAGCATCATTTGCTGTATGAAGGGATTTAAGCCTGCAGGGACTTGCTCTGGCATTAAGGCAGGAGTAAATATTGGTGACATTTATTACTTTTACTGGTAGAATATTCAGTAATCAAAAGAAAATGTTCATTTTGAAATATGGTACGTTTATTTTGTCTCTTTTCATTCTGTTTGATACTCCTAAATTGTTGGGGGTTTTTAAGTCAACTAATACTTTGTGATGTGTTGAAAAGACAACATAAGATGCTAAATTGTCTACCTCTTTCTTCCTCTGTTTTTCTTCTTTCTTTTTTTTTTTTAATTACAACAGCACATTTCATGAGACTTTCTAGGTTAAATGACTTCAGAATAGAGTAGAGAATAGTATTGTTTTTTTTTAATTTTTAAATAGTTTTGTATAAGCCAGCTTTTTTCTGGAGTATTCCAGGTGCAATTTTGAATTAATCTTGCAAATTTCTGACAGTAACTAGATTTATAGATTATGGTGTTCGCTTGTTCAAAATATCAAATTACTTGTAAATTTTCATTTAACCAATGCAAGAATGCAGAAATGCTTTGAGTCTTGGAGTAAGTGTATTCTTTTAGGTTAATGGATATACTGGAATGACTTTTTTCCTAGGATTTTGTTTTTTATGCACCCCGTCTGAGAATTAACAAGCGAATTTTGGCACTGTGTATGGGAAATCATGAATTGTACATGAGGCGGAGGAAACCTGATACAATTGAAGTGCAACAGATGAAGGCCCAAGCTAGAGAAGAGAAACATCAGAAACAATTGGAAAGGTAATTAACAAACTTCCATGAAACAGAAAAAAAATTCTACCTTTTTAAGAAGGCATAGTATATCTTAGAATTCTAGAAAAGAGAGAACTGCTTTTCTTTCTGCACTATGTCAGCAGGTTTGTGAATTGGCATGGCTCCCTTGTCTTAGTAGAAAATCGTATCTTTTTTGAGCTTTCAGCACAGTAATAGGAGCTGTCCTGTTGTTCCCCGTTATGTATTTTGTGCAAGTCTTACCTCTCTGTTGCTTGATTCTTAGGGAATTTTATACTCTACTGGTGAACCCCTTAAAGCAGGTTCAGTGAAGAATGTCCTGGCTTACCTTTTGTGTATTTAAAAAATACTGTTGCCATTTCTAGCCCAGATGAAACATCATGCCTAAAATACAGATATAGTTGTGAATTTACCTGGCTGAACCATAACCAAGACTGTTTATCAGTTCTCTTCATAAACTGTTTTTCTCTACAGTATTTTAAAGCAGAAACTGAAATAGAAGCATTTAAAATTTTTCTTCCCTGCTAGCTGAGTAAACTGAAAAATTGGCTGCCTGCATCCAAAGAATAGCATTTAATATGTTGGAGAGTAAAAAACCTTTTTACTATTTTTTTTTCAGGGCACAGTTAGAAAATGAGAAGAAAAAAAGGGAGATAGCAGAAAAGGAAAAAGAAAGAATAGAGCGTGAAAAGGAGGAATTAATGGAGCGCTTAAGACAAATTGAGGAGCAAACAATGAAAGCTCAGAAAGGTGAGGTCATAGATTCCTTAAATCTAGTGGCAGTGTTTACTTTAGCTGGGTAGTTCAGTCCCACAATTCTTCTTGTATATCAGTGTGTTTTTTTACTTGGAGGGGAGGGGGGGGCGGCTAAGTTTATTTTACTAACCGTGGCAAGAATTCAATGGTGTTATATTTGGTATGAAAGATATTATTTTTCAGTGTTTAAATGAAGGTGTGAGTGCTTTTGTCTGTATCTTTTTAATAGAAAATCAATTACTAATATAGAAAAAGTTTTGATTTGGTAAAAAGAAAATTAATGCATATACACAATTAAACTCAGAATTATGATATGCTTTTAAGTGCTGAACACCTGGAGTTAAAGGGGGCAGGGAAATTAGAGGGAAAGATTCCAAGTACTTTCTCTAGGACTGTTGAATTTAGCTTTTAATTTAGAAATTCCTTGTTCCTTCCTCCTTTCTTATTCTCTTGTAAGATTTGAGAAAACTAGTCTCGTCACTCATTAGTGACAAAACATGTAGCTTCAGCAGTCACAATTCTTTGTGTTTAATTATCCTGTAGAGTCTCTGTCTCCATGATTTCCCAGTCCCTCCTCTCCTTGTCCTTCCCCCCTACCCCCTAGTTCAGGTTTGGTTCACTTTCATAAAAGTTTTGTTGCTCCTTTCTTTTCCTAACTCTTGGCCTCAAGCATCATAGAGAGAATCTCTGTGCAAATAAATTACTTATGCTTGGCACTCTAGCCCTGCATTTTTCAGTCTTTCAGTGCAGAGCAGGTCACAGCCAGACAGGTTACACACCAACTGTGCCATGGAATTGTTTAGGGAGAGCTATTTGGCCCGGGCAAAACAGTGTCAAGGTGATTCTGGAGGGTTGACAATGCACATTTTCTCGTAACTTTGTGAGTAATATTGCCTAATTTCTGATGCAATACAAAATGTTTGTGTATTGCTGGTTTTTTTAGCCTTCTATTCACACATAGAAAAGTCTTTATAGAAATTCTGTGTTAGTTTCATGTTCTCCATCGTCACGGGAAGGTGTATTTGAGTAGTGTTTTTGCATAGTTTTGTGTTTTATTTGATTTCTAGCTTCTGCATTTGTAGAACCCCACATACTTGTGATGCTGTTCATTTAATTTTATAACTGAAGTAGTAGTAGGCCTGGGACACCAACTGAAGAATCATGGCTAGATTACTACCTAAATCTAGGAGTGCAAAGATGAAACATGTGTCAGCATACCTGGGGAGCTGCTTTTGTAGTATTCAAACTTATGGTGAAGGCAAATGGATTGTTGGAAAATTGAGTAGTTGTTTAGGTTTTCTGTAGAAGGAGTCCATGGCAGCTGTGCCTAGCCAAGAACATAGTGGAAATTTTATCATTAGAACCAGCAAAGAGCTTTAGAAAGACTTTTTTCATAGTCACTTATTTTTTCTCATCAGGAGAGGAGTATAATTTTGTCTGTGTAAACCTAACCTTGCAGTACTCCTAGATTACTACTTCTTCCTATTTTGCTAAGGGTTCTGCCCTTTAGATTTCAATATTTTTCTATGCAGGCAGCTAGTCAGTTATTTATCTCTCCCTTGATTTAATATTTTCCTCCTCTGATGTACAAAGAACTTTTCTGACCATTCCAGTGGGTCTTAAGTCATTTTGCCAGAGGCATGTACCTAAATTTTCAGTTGCGATTAAACAATCTGTCAGGCATTTCAAGAAAGAAGAAGAGGTTTTTTTGCTTTCTTTAAGAGAGTGATTTAATGTACAGAAAATATCCTCATAGCAGGAGCATGTGCATGTATATGTACATGTATTTGGGTGTTTATGAGGTGACACTTGAGTGAAACACTAGTCTGTAAGAAGTGTCAGGTGAGATGAAATATATCCAAAGAATGTCTTAAAGTGGCGGGGAAGCAGACATGGAACAGAGCTCTGGGTAACATGCTCAACAGCTTTTCTTAGCTTGAGGTGGTCATGTAAATCTTGGTTACTTTATTTTGGGCATATTACAGCTGGTATCTGTGATACCTATGAGGAAGAGCTAGGTAGTGATACCTTGTCTGCAAACTTTACTCTTGGCAGAGCTAGAGGAACAGACTCGAAGAGCTCTAGAATTGGATCAAGAACGGAAGCGTGCAAAAGAGGAAGCAGAACGCCTGGAAAAAGAGCGTCGCGCAGCTGAAGTAGCCAAAGCTGCTCTAGCCAAGCAGGCAGCTGATCAAATGAAAAACCAGGAGCAGCTAGTAAGAAACTTTTTTTTTTTCCCCTCAAAATAGGGTTCAAATTGAAAAAGAGTTGAAAATTTAGCCTTTATTCCTGTTTATGTCAAATAAAATATGTTGGAACACAAAAGTACTTGAGATACTGGTGCACAGTGTTGTGGAAGCTGTTTTAGAAAACTGTGTTAGACTTGCCACTACTTTGCAAGGCAAAAATAAAACTCTGGATTTATAGGAAATGAAAAGACCTCCATCTTTCAGACTGACAACACTCATTACATTCTTTTTCTAATAGTCTCAGGCTTATCCAGCTGAGAACAAGAGTAGCTTCCTTCTGCAGCCTGCTGGGAAGCCTGTTCTCTGAGGCAGGTCTGTTCTGAAGCTTAATGGTGGTGGTGAGGAGTTGGTGACACTCTGGTTTGTTGGGGTATTTTTGTTCCTTTTCCTCTCCTGTTTCCAGTATTTGCAGTGTCTTCTCACATTCTGTGTTAGACTACTTCTAATTCAAGATTTGTGCATAATCAGGAAAAGCATGAAAATAGAAGAAATGATTTCTCAACTATAAATGAGCTTTTGATCTTCTGAAAACTTAGCACGTAATTCTGATGGCAAGATTTAGCTTAATAGCACTGAGATTATGATCCAGGATCATAATCTTAGTGGTGAGACCGTTAAAGTTGTATTAGACTGAAGCAGCCTGAAATGCTACTTTGTAACAACAGCTTGCTGTTTCCCAGCAAGCTTTGGAAGTGCAGAAGATGAATGTATTTTTTTTTTCTGGATTTATTTCCATTGGGCAAGAGTACTCAGATTCATTTCCTCTGTCATGTATGCTTAAAATGTCTATTTTTCCCAGAGAAGTGTGATGGATGGTGACTAGCTTTCTTCAAGCCAGGTCATAGCACAGGCTGTGCTTTCTTCCACTGCAAAGCCGGACCGATACCAAATTAAAACTTCTACTTTGTTCTTTTGTTTGTTTCAGGCAGCAGAAATTGCTGAATTCACAGCCAAGATTGCACTTCTAGAGGAGGCCAAGAAAAAGAAAGAGGAGGAAGCTTCAGAATGGCAGCACAAAGTAATGAGCCCATGCTGTGTGAAGTCAGAACTTCAAAGAAACTAAGGGAAATGAGTGCGGAAATCTCACTAGAAGTCGTGGGGTCAAATCTCTCTCTTTCCCTTAGGCTTCAGTAAAGTCTTTCTTAAAGGTTTTTGTCCTCCAGCCTACTGAAGCCAGCCTATGCTTCTGTTGAACTCATTTCTTGACATTACATAGTCATGAAGGGGGGGAAATTCTCATCACAAAGTTATGGTCAAAGATTAGAAATGGCTTCCTTTCGTGTGATGATGAAATAGATTGGAGCTTTGTGTTAGGGAAGAAAACACCTCAGGAGGGAGGTGTGTAAAATCATGAGATTTGATGGAAAGATGAACCAAAACAGTTAACAAAGGCATGTGAAATGCAACTGGGCAAAAATTTAAAGCAAAGTAGTATTTCTTCATAAAAGCTATATTTAGCTATGGAATGTGAATAGTTACTGTGCGTGGGTTCCAAAAGGGTTTGAACAAATTTTTGTAAGTTCTGGTTAAGTATGAAATTTGAAGATGTCACCTTTGATCTAGGAAATCCCTGAGTCTTAAATTTCAGGAGGCTAGGGAAGTTGGAAAACAGTTGGTATGAGTGCCCTATTCTTTCACTCTTCTCTTGTCTACTGTTGCAAATAGCTGAACCCTACTACAGCTTATTTTGAGCCATACCTGGTTTTTAGTCTTTCGTCTCTATTTGACAGTTCTCAGTGTGTAAGCTAGTCATGTCAGTTATAAAGAACAGTTTCATGTGTCCGAAAACATCTCAAATATTTTATTTTTGTTTTTCTGACTCTTAATAAATAGTTTTAAAAGATGCTAAGTACTGTTTACTGTATTTAGGCTTTTGCAGCCCAAGAGGACTTGGAAAAGACCAAAGAAGAACTGAAATCTGTGATGTCTGCTCCTCCTCCACCTCCACCCCCACCAGTTATTCCTCCAACAGAGAATGAACACGATGAACATGATGAGAACAATGCTGAAGCCAGTGCAGAACTGTCTTCTGATGGTGTCATGAATCATAGAAGTGAGGAAGAACGGGTAACAGAAACACAGAAAAATGAACGTGTTAAGAAACAGCTCCAGGTAATGAAGATTCATAGTTGTATCAACACAATTCAGGCTTTGGGTTTTCATCCTTCTTTTGTAAGAAATTTCACTGACTTTATGGTCTGCCAAGGAAACAGCTTTTTTATCGCTTATTAGGTTTATTACCAGTTTACCAACCAATATCATTCATAGTGTTCTAGAAGTGGAATATATAGAAAGATTGGATGTAAGATTATGCTTTATAGCTTTAAAGTGTAAGTATGCTGTTGCATTGGCCAGTAAATGTTTCTAATAATTATATGATTTCCAGAAGTCTGCATGTTAAAACATAATGTTTTCCTTTTTCAATACCAAAACTTATTAAGTGGTACGAACAGATGCTTGTTTGGTAGCAATTATGTTTGTATGTAGTCACTCACAGGTGTTGTAAATGCAAAAACTCAAATTACATCCATTTTGGATTACTCTTATTTCCCTGAAATGGAGCAATTCCTCCCAACCTAAGTCTTAACCCTGGAAGCTTAATAATCTATAGTAGTGGTAGCCCTTTTCCTGGTCACAAAACATTTATTTGGGAAGAAAAAAGAAGAAAAGGAAAGCTGTGCTACTTTGTCTGGCAGCATTATCTTAGTAGCATATATATGTAGTATTTTTGCTTGGTCAGTCACTGACCAGATCAGGGAGATAAGTCTTTAGATAAAGAAAAATTGTAAAATAAGGTAGTTTTCCTGCTTTATTCTCCTGCTGGTCCCTTTCTTCTTGGATTTCATGGTGTATGAGGCTTTTTTTTTTTTTTTAGTAGTAGTTTGGTGCTTATACTCATGTAAGGAAAGAATCCTGTGCTCTCCTTATCTTTCCTTCTGCATTCCTTCTGATAGACCTCACAACTTGAGTTACTGAGGAGCACAACAAGCATTCCATAGGTTGGCATTCAAGAAATTCTTATCCAGATTGCACAATAGCTGTTATCAGAAACTCCAGACCTGTTAAAGCATTAGTCAAAGCACTTAAATTCAAATATTTTATTCAACAGGCTTTAAGTTCAGAGTTGGCTCAAGCCAGAGATGAAACCAAGAAAACACAAAATGATGTCCTTCATGCTGAGAATGTTAAAGCAGGCCGCGATAAGTACAAGACTCTCCGGCAAATCCGACAAGGCAATACAAAGCAGCGTATTGATGAGTTTGAAGCAATGTGAGAGCTGGTATTTTGCATATATGTTCCTCGTAAAGCTGAACCACCAACAGAGAAAAAAAGCAGGCCTTTGCAGATTTGATGGATTGCACCCCACTTTGCCAAAGCACTTAATACCAGGTTGACTACAGTGACTAGAAGACAAATTTAGGGGAAGCTATTAAACAGTAAGGCAGTCTGTTAACCCTAGGTTTTGGGTGGGGGAAGGGTGTGGAGGTTAATAGCAGGGGTTTTGCCCATTGTGTTTTCAGTTTCATTGTTTGTTTGTTTGTTTTCTCCCCTGCCCTTTGGAAACAGATGTGAAGTATATAATGACTGGCAAGTGTATATATATTGCTTAAACATTAAGAAATAGAAAGAAGAATGGAACCGTACCTAAACTGGATAGGTACTATTTCAGTATGAAGTTGGAAATTAATTTTCAATGTAGCTACTCCATTAAGAGTTCGATATTGCTCACTTTCAGTTTTGGTTGTTTGTTTTTTTTCTTGTTTTGTTTTGGGGGTTTTTGTGTTTGTGGTTTTTTTTTCTCCCAAGTGAAATTCTTTGGTGTTTCATGTCCTGTCATCATTGATGGTTTTCTTTGCCTACCTGTTCACAAAGGTCTGGATGGCAGGTGGTAGTTCCAGGAAATGTTTTTAAATGGAACACTACCTGTGTGCAGCACACGGCTGCTGATAGGCTTGAATAAGTATTGCTTTTCCTAGCTGATTATTTTAGATGTGCAAAATGTTCCAATGCAGCAAAGAGGGGTAAAAATAAACAAAGCTTAATGTGCTATTTGCTTGTAATTATTTTATTTGCAGTAGGGAGACCTGGACCTTTCTGGCAAGGGAGCATATGAAAACATCAGTCCCAGGGAGGGGACAGTATCCTACCTCACTACTATGTACATGATGACTGGTCCTTCAAACACCATGAAAAAAACTGTTTAAATTGACTGTCACTACACAGTAACATCAAAGATTGCTAGGAGCCCTTACTCCTAGGATTTTATTTTACTTTATGATGGATTTATATTGCTAAATACTGTCTGACTGCCTTCTGTTGAGTTTAAATTGTAAAAGCATCTGATGTGTTTTAAAGCTGTAACCTGTCACTGGTATACTATATTCTGGGAGGGGTGTAGAATGTGTGTGTCAGTCAGCTTGGGTTTCAAATACAAAATGAAACTTCCCAGAAGTGGAGCAAAAGTGTTTGTAGCTTCAGTTTTCAGTGAAGCTAGTATCGTAATTGTCATATCTGATGTCAGATTATTAAGTCCTTTCTCTCTTGAAAAGGAAACCTGCTCATTTGAGAAATTTGCTTAGAAATTGAACTTCGGTCCTAACTTTACAGTTAATGTGGACTTCAGTTACTCCCTGTGTTAGAGTACCCTAGTAAATATTGACAGTTGAAGAATCTAGGTTTCTCTGAGGATGGTTCAGCTTCTTTTCTGTTTGATATTATGCACTCATAAATTTACACTTATCTATTAAAATTTGCCATTTTATTAAACATTTTTTCATGCACAATAGGTCTAAATTTCTCATGAACAGTCTGACTAAGTTTGTTATTTTTGGTTTTTTTTTTGGTTTTTTTTTTTTTGCTGAGTAGAAGTTTGGCTATGTGGGGTGACATCATGAAAATTAAATAAAGGTACATTAATATATTTTTGGTTTGTGGGGCTAAACATATCTGCTTGACCTTGAAGACTGATGTGCAGATTCTGTGCACATGCTTCAAAATGCTGCTTGGTGGAAGTTGGTGTTTCAACTTGCAGTGCATTGTAAGAACAGTTTTTGTTTCACAGGCTTCATACACCGAAGCTTAAGCAAATGTCTGAAGTATTTGAACAGTTTGCCATGGCAGGTGAAATACTGTGCTTCCAGTGAGTTTTCATTTTTCCCTGAAAAGTGTGCACTAACACTGATCCATCAGTTTCAGTGTTGGGAAAAAAACATCAGTAAAGATTGTCGTTCATAAATCTACAATGTGTAGAGTAGGGCTAAATGGATTAGATCCATTTATAAAGCTGTGTGATTTTTTTTTTTTTTTTTTAAATTCAAACAACCAGGAACAACCATTTGTAATACAGGTTTTCACAGTGAACAAAGTGGTAATAGCTGCTGTCACCAGCAGTTGGGAACACTTACTGGTGCAGAAATACTAAGAATACATCTAATGATTACTTGGTGAAGTAATTTTCCACATGCTTTTTCCTTTAGCATCATGTTTTGTGTTGTACAATTAAGCTACAATTACATCTACTATTTTGGATAACATTCATTGGTTAACAATAAAGAGATACAGTTAATCTCTCTGAGGTCCATTGTTGTTATTTAATGCTTTTTTTTCAGAGTGTGCTCAGTAAAGCTGTCAAATAGCCTCGCTTTCCAGAGCAGTGTAGAAATTTTGACCATCTTTTTGTTTCACACTCTGCTCGGAGTAAAATAAAAAAAATGAAATTCTGTCCCTAGAGAATGGTATTTTGCTTAAGAAATTACCACGTACAGTTAGGAGGAAGCACTGGTGTTTGTCGATTCAAAACAGGATGTGACTCATCATAGCAAATTTGCTCTCTTGAGAACAGAAGGTAATTTGGCCATGTAAGAGCTCTGTGGGTAATGTAAGAACTTTCAATCACTGCCTACATATTGCTTAGCCCCAGGTTAAGTGAAATTTAGTTTAATGGGTCAATATCTTAATTATTGTGGAACCTTGATCTGTTTGGTTTGGTTTTTGTGACACTGCACCTTGTAGTGGACAGTGCTGTCAAACACGTGCATGCCCGTGTGTTTTACACAATGGCAAGTTAATGGGCCTTTTCATTTCTCTACTACACCTGAAAAAGACAGGAACAGTCCCATGTAAATAGGCGGACAAATAACCTCCTAAAATATTCTCACATCAATTAGACCTCCTTTCAGGTGCTATTCCATTCTCTCTTGAATTTGTTTGGCCTTGCAGTCAGTCCAAGCACATGACCCTTCCTGTTGCTCCATAGGGCAGAATTGCCATGGGGAATTGAAACTCAATACTTGTAAAGGTGCATATTTCTAGTTTGATACTTCACTCTTGCTGGAGCCCCTCCTGCTGAAGCCTTAGCTCTGAGAGCTCTGAGGTTTCTCACTTGTTAGAGAGCTTCTGCATAGCTTCCCAATACTGTGCTCGAAAGGGGAGGTAAGTGCTTTGAGAGATTATTTTTTCAAAAGTATGCTCTTGAGGTGGAGAGAAAAAGATGCAAAATAGTGACACTCTTTACAGACTATTGCAATCAAGCAGAATTCTTCCTTGTGCAAGAAGATATTCTGTCTTCTTGAAGTAGTCCATTCTAGCTATCAGAACTTACGGTTTCTGTCACTTTTACAACTTTGAAAAGCATTATTGTGCTTTTGCTTTTTTCATAGAACATGTTCTTTAGGATTTTTCAAATTACCTGCTCTGAGCACCTCTGAGGAATAAAGGAGGTTTGTTCTAAGTGACGTATTTCAAACTTCTGAAAAAAAAGTACGACCCATTTTCTCTAAATTTTTAAAGAAGATATAGAGATTAAAAGAATTAATTAAAACATTTTGCTTTTGAGGAGGAGCTTCTGTGCAAGCATTTTCCATGTCTGTTTACATATGGGTTACTTAAAAAGTTCTGCCCGAGATGTCAGGGATTTTAACAAAGATGATGTATCCAAGTGGGCTGAGGTAGTTGATCCTGGTGTTTGTAAATGTACTTGGAGTAAAAATATCAGCATAAAATTGAAAGCTTCCTTACAAAAGAATGAACTTAATTTATTAATAGAAGTTGTCTCATACACAATTCAATTTATCGTGGCTGGGAGATAAGATTTTCCTGGAAAACGTAATACATGCCAATGTATCCACCACATACAAATTGTGGTGATTTCTTTGACCCCCTTTGGGGGGGCTCATTCTGCTTTTTGTGCTTGTGGGTGCAGGGCACCTGCTCCCCACTGGGAATGCTGTGCTGCCTGGGTGGCTGAGGAGCTGCTTCTGGCTGGCACCTGTGTCCCACTGCTCCATTCCCAGGCAGCGCAGTCCAGTGCCTTTCCTCCCCACAAAACTGGCCTGCAGACAGGGGAGCTCTGCCTGGCCGTTCCTTTTCCCAGTTTGGAGACCCAGGCAGCAGCAAGGGGCAGCTTAAAGCTGAATGCCTGGTGTGGTGGTAGGGGGCTCCAAGAGGGGAGAAACCCCCAAATGCAGCTGTGCACTAGATTCCCTTACTGGCTCATTTATTAACTTGTGTGGAGGATTCCTTTTCAGTGTAGTCCTGTGGCAGGTGTGTGACCAATAATCTGTTTAGCAAGTGTAGCAGCCACTTTTTAGGAGCAAGTTGCAATTTTCATTTCACTGAGCTGAGTCTAGATCCATAGGCACAGGCCAGTTGCCTGGTTTTGTTTCGATTTGTCGAGTTTGTCACTTGTGTTTGCTTTACTGTCTGAGTTGATACACTGCCACTTTGGAGTGCTATTAAAAAAGCTTTGCTTTGCTTTTTTTTTGTGTTTTTTTTTTTTTTAATTTTTTTTTTTCCACCCAAGAGATTGCTGCCATGTCAAATGCATATGTTTTGTTCAATGTGAATGAAGTGGTCTCACCAAGACCAAAGGCTTTCTCACCAAGCTATCAAATTTCTTCAGAAGGGACCACAGTACTTTTGCAGCAGCGCCTCAGGAAGAGACAGATAATGCCCACGCAGCTCATAGTTTAGGGAACGACTAAGTTAGCAGGAGGAAACAGGGCATTTTGTATTGCTGGTATTCCATGAGGTGTTTATATTGGCTTTTGTGAATAATATGTCAAGAGTGTTTCTGTTCACAGCAGTAGGCTTTAGGCAGCAGAAGAAAGGAGGGGAGATGGAAATGCACATCAAAGGAGGCGGCCTGGTTGGTGCAAATGTTCCTAATGCACGTGTGCATAAGAGTTAATGTTTCCTGTGCTCTGGATAAGTGGATCAGGTGAAAAGAGATCAAGCTCAGAGGTAGGACAACTGCATTGCTTTTTCTGCTTATTTGTTTTTGGGTTTTTTGTTTGTTTGTTTGCTTGCTTTTAAGCTACCTTATTACAGAGATGGAGTTGCCATTGTTTGAAGGCTTTTAGAAAGCCTAAAAGCACTAAAAGGTCTTGGAGTTCTTAAAGCCACATGTTCCCAGCCTGGCCTCTGTGTTATAACTTCCTCTGCAGTGTGGTAATTTTGCCCCAGCACATTTCTGCGGGGCAGGAGCCGTGCACATGCAGAGTCCTGCTGCCCCACTGCTTGTTCCAGCAACACGAAACCCGCGTGTGCCCCTGTGAAACAGTAATTGCTCCACAGCCCTGCAGCTGCCTGCAGTCAGCTCCTGGGATCTGGTATCCAACGCTCCCTGCAGCCTCAGCTTTCACACCTCTTATTCACCCTCCGTTTCTTCTTTAAACTTGATACAGTATTTAACTTCTTAATCTATGGCTTCAGTAACCTTCTGCTAAACTGACTTTACCGTGAGTGGTGACTACTGTGTCAAATGTGTTCTTAAAATAATCGATGAGACACGCTTTTATCAAATAGCACTTCTGATTAATTAATAATCTCTGTGAATATGGTAATTGCAGTTGTGTTGCCAGAAAGAGATTCATTTGCATCGAGACCAAGGCTTGAAACTTTTCTGCCAAGTGCATTTCAGTCTTCGTTGAAGTTGAGAAATAACATCCAGAATACACAGATGAGTCAATCCTGCTGCTGCCTTTATAGCTGGTAACAGATTAATTTACATCCAAGTGAGCAGATTCAGTGTTTGAGATTCAGGCAACCTTGTTCACACATCAGAAAAAATTCTAAAAATTATAAGAAATCTTCAAGCCATTAATCAGCACTTCACTGTTTGTTTCATGTCCTTGGTAGTATTTCTTCAATTTAATTCACCTTTTGAACTCTTGGATCTCTTCTCTAGTGAACGGTGTTTTGGGCATGTGTCTCGCTGCTCAGTGCCAGTTGTACTTTTCCATACCATTTGGAAACAGAGCTCTTTCTTCCTTTGCATTTGGGATCTTAGTGTTATTTTCGGCAAAGCTAGTGAACTCATCATCTTCAAATTTAGAACTATTACTGCTGCTTCTCAAAATAGTCTTTGGATTAATTTTGGGTGCATGTTCTCTTATCAGACATGCATGGCATATGCCACCTTATAGCCTAAATAATTGTACTGACTAGTTAGTAATTACTGGTAGCTTTCTGGAGAAAATGTCAGAAAACAAATATGTTAATGTAGAATCTGAATCATGGTGTTTATACCCATGAGGTTGAGCTTTGAGCTTAGCTCTGCTCACGTGCATAAAGGAGCATGTCAGAGAGAGAGAAATTCTGTGCTTTCATTGTGTAGCTCATCTGGCTGTCTGGACTAGGCAGGAGAAAGCACTGGAGCAGGATGGTTGTTCCTGCTTAAACAGCAGAGCTGTCGGGCACAACTGCATGGTGCTGCAGCTTTGCTTTTCCGCACAACAGGTGACTTGGATGTAAAAATAAAAATTAAAAAAAAAAAAGCAGCCATGAAATAGCTGGCTCTTCCTGTGGAGTCCTAAATAAGACTTATTTATTGTTATACTCCTGTCTGGCTTGAACCTTCTCTGCAGGTCACCCTTGTAAAAGCTGAACTCCTCTATAGCATAAGCACAGATACCTGAGAGCAGGAGTCAGGTATCCTGTGGTTCTTCAGCCTGCCCTTTCTGAGAAAAACAGTGGCAGGTGTGGAGGAAAAAAATATCTGTCTCTGTTCATTTAAATAGAGGGCCATGAAAATAAATTCTGGAATTCTGCTTCTTTCTAGCAGTGGCTTCTGCATGCTTTGGGATGGCCCTTTCATATGTGCTTTTCCCAGTCTTCTTTGAACTGGTTCTTACATCTCACTTCTCTTTGCTGCTTTACTGCTTGGTTTGGGCTTGTCTTCGTTCTGTTGTTTTCTTTTTCTTGCTAACGTGTCGTGCCTTTTATTTCATCTGAAGAACAGATTTCAGTTTACATCACCGAGAGCTTCAATGCAATTAAATAAGTTTGTTTAAATATGAGAATGCAAATTAAGGCAGGGAAGGAAGATGTTGCATAATTATTAGTTTTAAAAGCATTGTGAGGGTAAGTTTAAGCCTAGCAAAAAAATATGTTGCACTTAGCTGATGAAGTAGACCTTAGACTCAAGGTGAAAAATGGAGGCAGACAGCTTGGAATGGCAAGGTGGACTTCTCAAACTAAATTTATAATAGAAAAATACTCTGGTAAAACTCATGTGGCTTTTTATTTATTTGCACTTGCTGGATTTTTTTGAGAGCACTGGAGAAGAAAATATTGAATCATTCTTCAGTCATATTTCCTTAATTACTTCTGTTGTGGCTTATTCCACCAATTTAAGAGTAAAAATGCTTTTTTTTCCTCTCCAGCAAGTTTATAAGATTATGTTTTCCCTATCACACTGAAATTATCTTTGCAATCTGGAGCTTAATGGAAGAAACTGTTTTCTGAGAGAAGGATATCATGATTTGTTTTATGTTTAACCGAGCTTGATAATTTGTATGTATGTATAGTATGCACACATATATTAAAAATATATAGATAGCATGGTTAAACTGAGATTTCTAATACAGCATGTGGCATCAGACCTTGTAATGGCTCTATTTAAGTGCAATGTACAAGTTGCTACTCATAGGAACTTTGATCTTGAATAGTTTTAAAAATGAGATTTTTTTAAAACGGTGTTTAAAATACGACTTAAAAAATTATCACAGGAGGCAACTTGAATGTGGTTGGTTTGTTCTTGATCTCAGAATCAAATCTACTTATCTGCATGTTTGATTTTAGCCAACTGTGAAAGCTAGCTGTTCCTGGGGAATCTCTTAGTACCAGGAAACATTTCACTGGTTTCAGTGATGCCTTCCCAGCCTGCAGTTTCACTCACTGGCTGAAACCTGTTTCTTCTCCCCACCCATGTCCAGGAATTGCTGTCAGACTTTTAAAACACCAGTCTTAACCACATGTCTTATTTGCTTATGGCCAAGCCCTGGAAGTTCTTGCTGACTTTCTGTGCCAGAAAATGATCTGTGAGGGAAACAGGCTGTGGTACAGAATTTTGATGTTCCTACATGTTACATGCTGTACCTGCACTCATAAATGAAAATAAAAATGCTGTTGAAGGCTTCCTTCTTTTGAATAGCTGCTTATTCCCCATGCTTACTAATATCAAAGAGAATCTGGTTATTTACTGTTTTTCCTGATTAGTTTTGAAGAGTATTATGGTATATTGCTACTTACAGCTGAAGTGTTTCTTTCTCTAAAACAATCAGAATGAGATGTTCACAACACAACAAAGGAAGGTTCTCATAGGAAGGTTGAATACAAAATACTGGTTATTCTTTGCCTAGTCATAATATATTTAAGGGAGTCATTCTCCAAAAAGAAAGCAATTTTCAAGCCACTTCAACAATGTTTTTCTGTAAAACTCAACATGGAAAACATAAATTTTTGAAATGCGTCTCCACTCAAGTAAGTTTTGACTCATTGTAAAGATTTCCACCCAAGAACTTTAAACTTTAGGAGAGAAATAAATTTGAGAGGGATTCTTTATGCTGTCCTCACCTTTTTCTCCATAAAGGCTCATGCAAAGGAACAAAGGGAATAAACTAAACGCCAGAGCTTACACAGCAAACAGCACATGTGCTGTGCTAAAAGGAAAATATGTCTGAAATCATACTGGCTGTGATTGAATGTTCTACAAATATGTCCTACATTTGGTGTGTTTGTTCACAAGGCATTTTGTTTCAGCCATCCCTGGGAACAGTTTTAACACAATCTGTGTTGCACTCACATGTGGTTTGTGTTACCTGCAAGAGCAGATTCGTCCTTTAATACTTCTCCCTGGGTGGATTTTCAGTTAGGTTCTGTGTAATGCTAAAATTTGATACCAAAACTGAACTGCTACATGCAAAAATTTGGCATAAAAGGGTATATATAGAGATTTGGGCTTGCTCTTCAGGCTGCAAGTCTGTGGAGATGGGTTCTGGGTGTCCCTGGGTGCCTTGGCCACAAGAATCGTCTGTTTCTGAAATCACTGTGTGTCTGATGCGCTCTCATTCTGCTGACACCTTAGGAAAAAAGTTCAGGTCAGAAATTAAATATGAAATAGCTACAGGAAGTGAAGTTTGGCTCATATGATATTGCTGCATATTTCTATCTATTGTTTAGTATCCTTTTTCTAAATCTCTTTGATCTCTCTGTGTCTTTCTGTGCAGGTTACAAAAGTACGATCTCTTGCAACCCTTAGGATAGGAGCAAGGTAAAGATCTGCAGAAGACCTGGGGTCTGCCAAGGCCTGCAATTGCACTTCTGTAAATCTGGACAGTGTACAGTGCTTTAAATTAGGTGCCTGGTCTGTGAAGAGTTTTTGGAAGGACCAGGAAGTGCTGTTACAACATTTCATTAGTGTTTGATTCTCTCATGGTCTCTAAATCTTTCCTTTGTTGTCTTTTCCCAGGAGAAAATTAGCTATTTGAAGTATTTAAACTGTTGTTCTTTCCAGGAAAACAGGAAATAATACTAATGTGTTAATCTTTAACTTGTAATGGGATGTGCTAGACTAATGTGACCCCCCCCAAAGTGCTTGGGACATCCTGTAGGCTTTGTCCGCAAGTGATGTAGTGTGGGGAAGCCTGACTTATATCCAGCCTGGGTAAAGTGAAATAACAGTAGATATTTTCCAAGTTTTATTGGTTTTCTACACAATTTCTAATAGCCTTGATGATACCTGAACAGTGTCAGATAATTTTCTAATGTAAAAAATCCCAGTTTAATATGTCTGTAAATACATTCCCCATGTAAGCACCCGTTGCTCCTTGCCTTTTTGTATGCTGTCAGGATGTGCATACTGTGTATACCTAACTGCTGGACTGTGCACCCTGCACAAAAGCCTGAATAAATGGGTTTTATCGTTCATCCAAAGAATCACTATTCATTTGATGATCAGTGGTGCTAGTGGATTTTCTTTCACTTCTTGGAGAAGTTTTAATTCACTTTGCAGCACCAATCCAAAGTGCAGTTTCCAGGTACCAGCTGAGGCAAGACCCTGGCTCAGCCCTTGGAAGACAAGGTTTGGTTTTAGGATGCCAAGAGGAACATAAAATCCAAAGCTGTGGAGTTTCAGGGTCTGATTTGCACGCATGGGCCAGCACTGGCATCTTGGGACTGGCTTGCTCAGCACTTGAGTGATTATTTAAAATTGTTTCTGCAGTCTCCCTCTCCCTGCATGACTTGTGTGGGGGCTTAGAGATGTTCCTGGTGCTCGGGGGACCGAGGCACATTGGCCTCCATGAGTTTTATGTCTAGCAGGTGCTTCTGCTTGGAGCAGCCTTCTTCAGGACTGTGCTTGCTTCAGCTACCAATCTGGAAGGCAGTTAAAGGCAGTAAGACCCTTTCATGCAAATATTTCCAGTACCACCCGAGAATTTTTTCTAGTGCTGCCCCTGCTGCCTTTTTAGCTTCTCTAGTCAGTGTTGAAGTTCTCTTGGTGGTGAATGTCCTGCAGAGGGGGAATTGGGTGAGATGAAGTGTCCCTCAGCAGCCAGGTTTAAAAACAGAAACATGAAAATAGAGGTTCTGATATTATGAAAGCTTTGGGCTCCCTCTCACTGCTGATTGTAGCGTTGCTCAAGCTGGCCTGGCCTGGCTCTGGCAGGTGCGATCGGCAGCTCGTGAGCTGGAGCCAGCAGGAGCTGGTCTGGGAAGGGGTGGCAGCTCTGCCCTGGCAGCTGCAGGAGGACCCAGCCTGGGAACAGCGCTTGCTGCGCACCAGCAGCCGCTCTGGATGCGCCTAAATGGCCGGGAATGCTCCCAGTCTGTCCTGCGGGGGAAGGGATGGGGGCGCGGTCCTGCCTCTGGTCACACGCCGGGGGTTTCTCCGTCACCTCCGAGGCAGTCCGGACTTTGCCCTGGCGAGGATGGTGTTGGAATTGCAGATTGGCATTAACCGGTAGGTAGAGGTCTGTCTGAAACGTTGTTGCAAGAGTTGTATGATGGAAAATGCTATCCTGCAGAGAAGGAGAGAGTGAATTCAATCGTGCCCGTGAACGGCTGGCATCAAAGAGCGGTGCCTGGTCTGTAAGGCAGGAAGCCATTTGCTTGCCACCTGAAGTGGTGGTGTCCTTCCTTGTCCCTCTCTCCTCCGTGCTATTTCCACACTCGATGGCTGGCCAGCAGCTTTGCTTCTCCTTGCAGCTCATCCTGGGTCTTTCCTCTGAATCCCCCAGCGGCCTTCGCATCTGTGCCTGCAGCAGGGCGTGGGTTCGGCAGCGGCCGGGCTGCAGGTGGCCCTGGCCAGGGGGTCAAGCAGTCACTGGGTGCCGACACCCTGAGTCTCGCAGCTCAGCCACCTCACTGCCCCGGCTGCTGAGGGCAGCGCTGCAAACCTGCAGCCATCTGGGGGGTTCTTCATGCTTTTTGTGCTGGTCTGACTGAGGTTCTGCTGCTGCTTGGCTTTCCCTAGTTGATGTGCACTGACGAGTCAGTGAGTGGAAGCCTCCCTGCCTCCTACTGCAGCACTTGCTGGCCCTCAGCTGGGGGTGGGTTCGGCATTAAATTAGTGTTAAATTTTAAAAGGTGGGGGTGAACAAGTTAACTTTGATTAAAAGTCTGATCCAGGTTTAGAATAGGGTAGCAGCCCCATTTCCTGGCAGCACATGACACACTAAAACTTGCCATTTTTATAACGCTGACGTTTTCCTTTTTCTGAAATAATTCTATGGATGCAGCCCATGCCAACTGTGAACAGCTTTGCTGCCTCCTGTGTATGCAGAGTTTCAGCATTAATTAAATCACTGTTATGGAGGAACCAAGGGAAGCTCATCTAATCAGGTATTGAACAAACAAACAAACAATAACATCATCCCTCTCTGCAGTTCCTGGAGCATCTGCCTCTCCTCGCCATCCTGAACATGATGAGACCAGGGCAGAACACTGGGGGCAGGTCAGTACTGAGGATCACCATGCTCTGCACCCCCCAAAAAACCACAAAATGTTTAGCTGGGTTTGATCCCCAGCAGCTCTGTGGTTATAGGCACTCTGCAAACCTGTGACTGATGCCAGAGTCCCCAGAAACTGCTGGAGGTGGCTGCAGTGGGAGAGCAAGTAGCAAAACACTGTCTGAGACAGTGAGTTCTGTCACTGAATTCAGCTCACTCTTTTTTTTCCCCACCAGGGAAAATAGACTTTCTGTTCCTGAAATTGGTAAAACATAAGTCAAAATCCAGGTTTCTGGCATGCTTGAAAGTTTTGTAGAACTGGATGAGACCCAAAAATTCCTTCTCCCAGGCACCCTGGCCAGACCCCAATGCAATTTTCCCCCTCTCAGGCCACTTCCCGAGGGCTGGAATGCTGGGTCACCCAAACCACTGCTGCAGCTCTGGTTCCAGGGTGCAGTTGGGGATCTCTGAAAGGTGAGCCTGGCTGCTGTAAGGAACCTGACTGGAGAACGCTGCCAGCTCCTTATCCCCCACACTCCTCTGGCTCACGCTTCCCCCAGCTCATGTAAATTTATAGCAGCCTTGAATTTCCATCATATCTACCTGCTGCTCCTGGCAGCCCAGCTGGGAAAGAAAAAGGCTGGCTGTTGCTATAGAGACCATCAGATGGAGTGGCACCAGAGCATCTGCACCACTGCCACTGAGTGCTCACGTGTGTCCAGCACCCGAATGGTGGCTGTGCCGGGGGTGGGACACCCCTGCTCCTCGAGCCACCCTGTCCTGCCCTGCAGAACTCCAGGGAGGACTGATCTCCTGGGTCTCCTGCAGGCTGGATTTATGCAGGTCTTCCTCAGCTTCTTGAAGCTTCTTCCAAGCTCTCCTTGAACGGACTTGTGGGTTGGACGTGTCCCCAGGGATGGGCAGGGAAATGCAGGGCAGCAGCTCCTTCCTGGTGCTGGTTGTAGCACTGTGGGAGCCTGCTGGGAAGGTTGAGTGAAACAGGGTGAGTGACAAAGCTGGCTGGTGGAGGCAGCTTCAACCATTTTCAACACTTGTGTTCTGGCTCTGCCACACCAGGTGTCCAAGGAGTGGGTGCTGAGGTTTCAGAACACAGGTCGTCTGCTGTGGAGCAGGATGATGATTGTATTTAATGCACGTGCTCATAATGTGCCCATTTCCATGCCAGCTTTTTCTTTACAGTCACGGCAAAGGGGGCAGTTTATGCACCAGGACACAACATCTCTAAATGTCCCTTCCATTTCTTCAGCACAGCATGAGCTCCAAGACCCTGTGAGGCTGGAGGATGCTGCCCAAGTGACACTTTGTCCTGCTGGGAAATGGTTGCAAGGAGCATCCCTGTGTGTTTGTACAGCAGCCTCTCCTTAGCTTCTCCAGACAAGGTCATGCAGGGTGTCAAGTTCAGGTTTCAGCTCCAGGATGAGTGAAGAGCCCTTTCCTCTCCAGTGTCACAACGCTTCAGCCTGCATCAGGGGCTGCTGTGATGCCTGTCAGGCTCACGGGCATTTTGTTAAAGCTTCTGCAAGAGAAATTTGTAAACTGGTGACATGGTCTCCAGGCCTGCCCTGCAGGTGATGTAGGCAGATCTTGTGTGATTCAAAGAATTGACTGAACTGGGGAAACTCACGGTGCTTGATCAGCCCAAGGGAGAAAGCAGAGCTATGGAGAAGCCTCAGGTGGTGGTAGGAGCACCATCCAAAGAGACCAAACCATATTATACAAACACCAGCAGCTTGATGTTTTTGAGGAATAAAAAAAGAGCTGTATTTGGCATTCTTGAAGCAATCTGAAAAACTGAAATCCAACCTGTGCCAACAAATCACCTATGAAAAAAACAGCATGTTCAAGGACATGGCAAATCACAGTTGTGTCCTTATAACTCCTAATTATCCAGCACACCGGTTTCTTCAAAAATGAGGAATGAGTATAAGCGTGGTAGTGGCTGTGAGGCCTCGCTGAAGATGAGGCACAGCTGGAATACAGATGTTTAAAGCAGTTCATTGGTAAGGATCAGCTGCAGCATTTCTGCTGCCCTTCCCTCAGTGTTTAACACTGCTGCTGCTTCTGCTGAACATCCTGTGTGGAACGAAGTGGGTGGATCTTTAAAACCACTTGTGGCTGGAAGCTGGAGGCTCTGGGGGTGATGGCCCCCTTGCAGGAGAGAGGAGCCTGAATGTCACCCAGCATCCCACTTCAGCTGAAGAGCTGGAGCATCCTACAGTTGAGAGTTGGGGAAGTGAGCAATGCCACCAGGGAAACAGCAGCAATTTTTTAGAAAATAACTTCAGTGTGCCAAACAGCTTAGTAACAGAGAAAGGTATAACCTGTTCATCCCGTCTTGTACTGGTCTTACAGTCCAAACTCTGGACATGCCCCAGGCCCTGCTACCTCTCACTCTTTGCAGGGACAGTGAGCTGATGGCTGTGGTTGGTCATCCACACAACCCCACCGTCTGCTCCTCAGCTCTCAGGAGTTACAGCTCTGAGCTTTGGAGCAGCACAGTGTCAGCAGCCCTGTCAGTTTCTTCTGCATCTGAAACTGATGATGTGGTTTTTCCTTTTCTTTTGCCCTAAGCAATGCCTCCGAGAGAACAGGGACTTGCAGGGGAAGTAACACATCTTTTTAACTTGCTGGAGTGGAGGCTGCAGAAGAAGCGGAGTAGGACAGAGCGTCATGAGACATGTGTAGGGCCTTGGGACAGTTCTGCTCAGCCTGGAAATGCAGCAGAAGTGATTTGTAGCCCTGAGCCCATAACGTGAACCCTTCCTTTACTTGTGCTTTGAGGGATTTTTGCCCTCTGAAATTGCATTTCCTTGCCAGGTGAAAAATACGACTTTTAAAAATAATATAGGAAAGTACACAGGGAAGGTTACTTCATTTTTCTCATCTACTGCAGATAGGTTTCTGGATCCATCATGTGGAGACACAATAAAAATGCTTTAGAGACCTTAAGGAGCTGGCCAAAGGAACCAGCAGCTCTGGGCTGTGCAGATCAGCAACCAAGGAAACCTCAAGTCGGACCATGGATCCATCTCTTTTTACCAGAGATGTGATCATCACTCAGATTCCTCTCTGCTGAAGCTCCAAGCACTGATTTAATGAAAAGTAGCCATAACAATTCAGGCAGCATAATTCAGAAAAAATTATGTATTTCCATGTGGAGAATATAAGGGCTCACCTGAGCTGGAGGCAATGGGAGCACCTGGGCCAGCACGGCCCCAGCCTGAATTCTGACAGCAAGGCAACAGAGGTGCTCAGTGTCCAGCAGCAGATCAGAAAAATGCAATGCAAACACAGGCTGGCACGTTAGAGGCCAAGCAGGCTCACACCAGAGCTTGCAGAGGAGCCATCACCTCAAGCCAAGCAGCCAGTGACGTCTCTTGGGCTGGGGCTGCCTCACTCAGGGAGCCAGGGAAGCGCTTCCCACCCCTGGCATTACACACCCGCAGCTTCCAACGCTGCCGTGGTGATCGCCCTGGTCTGTGCTCACCATGGTGAGTCTGGAGATCAGCTCTCCCACAGGGGGACAATTGGGGAGGGAGGTAAAAGGGTCCCAGAAAGCCTGGACTGCCAGGCCTGGCCAGGAAAATGCAATGTGGAAAAATTACAACTCAACAGCTCCATGTACTTTGAGTTATTAGCACCTTCTGCTGAATCTTTGCACTCGTTAGAATAATTCATAACTATTCTATTCTAAATTCTATTCTGTTCTATTTACCCCTGCAGTATCCAGAGCTAATTAATTAATCACACTAATTAATTATGCAATGGAAGACAAATAAATATGTAGAAAAAGCTAAGAGGAGACCAGGTGGTTTGGCACAATGTCTAAATGCAAAATTTGCTACTATAAATGACTAATGTATCTTCTTAACCCCAAAGGCTTTTTCCTTGGTAAGCAAAATGAAGGGAAGGAGCATACTAAGTACGAATTACTACATTAAAAATGAGCTGATAATCTATAATCATACATGTTTATCTACGGTCCCACATGACACCTTCTCTCTCAGTTAGAGAGATGTGTATTTGATGGCTGGAATGTTGATTGATGCCGCCAGAGGCTTGTGGTCAATGCCTTCATGTCCAGGTGGAGACTGGTGATGGGTGGTGTCCCTCATGGCTCTGTCCTGGGACTGGAGCTCTGTAACACCTGGACAGCACCCGCAGCGAGTCTGGGTGGGGCAGCTGACACGCCTGGAGGACAGGATGCCTCCAGAGGGAAGTTCAACAAGCCCAGCTGCAAGGTGCTACACCTGGGTCAGGGCAACCCTAGACAGGAGTACAGACCAGGAGAACTTATCGAGAGAAGCCCTGTGGAGATCGGGGGTTTCTTGTGGATGAAAAGCTGGACAGGAGTCAACAATGTGTGTTCATAGCCCAGAAAGCCACTTGTGTCCTGCCTGTGGCCAGCAGGGCAAGGGAGGGGACCCTGCTCTTGTGAGACCCCAGCTGCAGGGCTGCTGCATCCAGCTCTGGGCCCTCAGCTCAGAAAGATGCTGACGTGTATGAGCAGGTCCAGAGGGTCACAGAGATGATCAGGGGGCTGCAGCACCTCCCCTGTGAATACAGCTGAGAGAAGAGAGGCTCCTGGGAGGCCTCATGGCCCCTTCTAGGATCTCCAGGGGAATTACAAAAAGGAGGGAAATGGACTCTTTGTATGGGCAGATAGGACATGGGGAAGTGGTTTTAAACTGAAAGAAAACAGGTTTAGATTAAATGTTAGGAAGAAATTCTTCACTGTGATGATGGTGAGGCACTGGAGCAGGCTGCTCAGGGAAGCTGTGGATGCCCCATCCCTGCTGCTGTCCGAGGCCAGGTTGCCCAGGCCCAGTGAAAGGTGTCTCTGCCCATGGCAAAGGGGTTGGATGATCCCTGAGGCCCCCTCTAAACCAAACCTTTCTGTGATTCTATTTTTAAAACTGTCCCTGTTTACTCAAAGCAAACAGTTTTGTTGCAGGTTTGGTGCAGGTAGGAACACAAAGCTGTCTACAACTCACTGCTAACTGCTCTAGAGATTTTTTTATTTTTTTTTTTATGAAACAAAACCAGCCCATCAGTGAGGAAAATGAATCTTTATTTTTTTTTTCTCTAAAAGCAGAATCCATGTACATGGTTTTTTTTATGGTTTAGGGGTGGTTTTAAGATGTGAATAGTCACATCACAGAAATAATACAGAACAACCAGTGAAGGAATGAAGAGCCAGTTTGACAACTGCTTTATCAAGTAGCCCAAACATTATTTTTAATTAATGGTTTTGCCAGAGAGGACTTCAGGACAACATTAAAATCTCACCTACTCAACACAAATACAGAGATAATGACTGGAAAAAGAGCTACGAAATACAATTATTGCTGCTGTATCTGCATTGCTTCCTTGCAGGATACCCTACTGTTTGCTGGGAAAGCAGTTTTTGAATTTCAGCTTCATTAAGAATGCAATTTAGATAAATAAAAAGTAACCAATCAGCCAATCTCACATGGGTAATTTATCTGAGACCAAAAGAAAATGGGTTGTTCTACAAAAAAATCAGAGAGGTTTTGCTTTATAAGGCGACAAGTAGATTGTTATACTTTGAAAAACAGAGGATGGATGTGCTTAAACATCTAAGTAAATTTGGTTTGTCGGTTTTCCCAACACCTGCAAAGGGCAAATGACCTGTCAGCACCAGTGGGATCTCCCCTGTGCTTGGGAGGAGGCGGCTCTCCAGCTGCGCTCCTCAAGGCACCAGCCCAGCTGCACTTCCACACACGCCAGTCTGACCCAGGTCTTTTCTCACACCACTGAAATTCCACACCTCTACCTGTGCTGAAGGCAGGCATATGTGTCAGTGTTTGGGAGACTAAAAACCCTCCCAGGACCACTGAATGTGACAGGGAACGAGAACTATTGCAGTCATTGAGCTTAAAGGGTCGACAGAGTAATAAACACTCCAAACAGTTATGACAACCCTTTAAGACTTGAAAAGGGGAGGTGGAAAATTATTTCAAGCACACTGGTAACTGTGAGGCACACATGGTATGTGGTAGTGCCTCTATAAACATCTGTGAGAGACCTGATGTGCACCAGCACATTTCCCTGTACTGCAGAGCGAGGAAAACCCAGCATTCTGCAGGATGCTTCTCATGCAAATGTGCATCTCCTGTGTGATTGGGTGCCTAGGTCAGCAGCTTCTGATGAAACATTGAGAAATGTATTCTAAAACATCAAAGATGAAATTTGAACATCTCTTGTGTTACTGAGCAAAAGGTTAGCTGGAAAAACCATTTAATACAGGTGATTCTAGGTTTAGTCACATGATTACTCTAAACAATGTTTAGGGTAATCATGTGACTAAATACCTCAAACATATTTAATTTGAACAAAATTCTTAAACTATGCCTCTCTAAAATTTACAAAGTATATAAAACATGTGATTTGACATTTATAAAACCTCAGCCCTTTTACAGAAAACAAAACAAGGCCATAGAATTTTAAGTTTAAATCTATTGGTTTTTCTTCTCAGCAGTTTTAGTTCCTATGATAAAAAAACTTCAACAAAAGGCATTCCACCATGGCCTTATAATGCAAGGAATAAATTAGCAAGTCACACTGTAAATAAAAATAAATAATTTCTAAGGATTTTTTTTATTCTTTAAAAAATGGTCTTTTTAATTGCACAGTATTTTAGATTTTCAGTAGCAATGAAAAGTCAGTTGGGTATTTTTCTAAATGCTCCAGAGAGCAGGAAAGCATTGTGTCGCATTTTTCAAGCTTTACACGTTGAAATACCTTGGTCAAACCATCAACTGATGAAACTGGTAAATGTTTTGGTAGTCTCATACTGTGGCAAGATGCTGCAGTATCTCTCACCCAAGGCATTCAGTCCTCCGGCACTCGCCTTGCTGGGGCAAACGCCCCCGGCATCCCCTTCCAAGTGAGGTACTCTGGTTTACACCAACAGCTTTGATATTTTTGGAAAGGTGCTCACCATTAGCTACAACTTTCACAGCAGAAGTTCATCAACATCTCAGCAGGAGTCCACACCTGCCCAGGCTGCAGGAGTCTCCTCTGAGGGCTTCCCCAGCCCAGCATGCCTTCTCTTTTCCGGGCGCCACACAAACACATCTGGCTTTTGGCTCTCCCCAGAGCTTTTCTGCTGTGGGGACCAAGCTACAGTTCAGACATACCAAAGAAAATGGGACACCTGGAAAGGCATGATCTTACCTCAGACCATTAGCAGTATCTTAAACCCACTTGCCAAATAGATGTGTGTATATATACAAATATATATATATATAGATCTTACACATATTTGAAAAATAATAAAAAAAAACCAAAACCAACAAAGTGATTAATACTGTCACAGCCTGGGCATATTTAGCTCAAAGTTAGTTATCTACAGGACATACTTAAAAACTCTAAATATTTGCAATGTGTTGCTGTATTGAAAACAGTTGTGGGCAGATGCCTAATGTATGTGCATTAAAAATACCGTGTATCTATATACTATTACTGATGCAGTTACAACACCTTGGGATTTTATCTAAAAATACAGCGTTTCTGCTAAGTATCAAAACAACTCTCAAGTACTGAAGACAAAGGGAAGTTTTGCCCTCTTCTTAGCTGAGGGACAGCTCTAACTGGAAGGTGCTAAATCCTTCATTGTGTCTCTGGCACTCAGCTGGGGCCAAGACGGCATCACTGAATCACCTCTGCTATTTAAGGATCACGGGAGGTTACAGTTCAGTTATTTGCACCAATGCAGTTACATGGACAAAGGCAGTATTTGACCAGCATCATTGCAGCCACGTTTAGTCACTGGTGTACTCTTTAGAAGTTGTTAAGTATACAGACTGATCTCATCATGGAGATGTTCACACACAATTCCTCCATCTGTTACCACAGCAAAACAAAAGGAAGTATCAAGGCAAACATTTTGTCCACAGTAAATTTCCTTTACCCAACACAAGCGAGTCTAAGGGGAACTAGCACATCATTGCACAACATTAAATCCACCAAATTACTCCTGCTCTTGTATTTTTAAAGCATTTTCAGTGCTTGGGTGCAAAGCACAGAACCTACCACAAGAATTCCCAAGCCATCACCGCCCTTTGGGGATTCAGCACTGCCCTGGCTGCGTGCAGAGGCAATGGACACTGGTCACTCAGGCCTGGGCAGGGCAGCTCCTCGCACTGATATCCCAGGGGCTGAGCCTGCAGAGCCCCTGCTCCAGGCCAGACTGTGACATGTGCATGGCAGGAGCATCCTGGTGCCCACATCACAGCAAAAAACACAAAACACTTCTATTACATACGCACGCTTCAGTTCACGCTTAAAGGAATTGAACTTTTGGCAGAATACCTACATAAAAAATAAATGTAGAAACCCATGAAAACCACAAACACAATAATTGCATTATTAAAACAGCTGCACCTACACTATGGTGTAGTACTTCAGTGTAACTCAATTTAACCAAATCTTAGCGTACAACTAAGATGAGACCCATTTCCCAGTCCAAACCTCAGCGTCAGAGCTGCACCAGTCTCTACATTAAAACATGCTCTACGGATGGAGACCAACCAAATCCAGGGAAAAACAGTTGCCACAGGTGAAGAGGTCTTCTCCCTAAACAGACAAGGCAGGACAGATGGTGCAGAGCCCCTCTGGCCTTGCCACGGGGACAGGCAGTGGCAGAACCTGCAGCGCTCCGGCAGTGGAAGCTGCAGGAGCACCACGTCCCGAATTGGTTTGCTGAACATGGTTCAGATTATTGGATATGTCTATAGCACAATGCTCTTTAGAAGCATTTACTGTATACCCAAACCCTACTTGCTGCAACACATGGTGTCACACAAGTAGTGAAAATGTCTTCGTATTCAAAGGTGCTTGGACATAATTTTCAGGCAGCATTTTACCTTTATTTTAGTGAGTTCCCACTACAAAGATTTTAGAAGGAAGAAGATGCCAATAGTTTATTTTTTTCCTTTCAGTATGTGAAATTGAGACAGACACCTAAATAAATATCTACTTTTACTTGCCTAGATCTATTCTATGTCTGAAATCTCTAATTTTTAAATAAGGGATAAAATGTTGCCCAAAAGACTAGTTATAATTATACATTTGTGTTTCTAATCTACAAATCAAAATAGTTCTCAGTTAAAAAGATACAATTTGTATCAACAGTAAAAGGTACTTTCTGGTTCTTCAGGGCCTTACTTAAAACTCCAGCAAGTATACCAAAATTATCAGCTGTAATAGTGTAAACGAATGACATTTTTTGAACACTGAACATCGTTACAATGGATGGAAACCTAAAACTGTCGGCAGCTGATCACGTCATGGAAATACATCTGACATCAACTGCAAAAACTATTTCTATTTTTCACATATAGATATAAAAGCTTAAGAGGTGCTAGTAAAACCCATGACTTTAAACCAGAAATATCCCTTACTAATGCTAAAACAGACTTGGCTTGTCTGTTTCTAAAACTACACTATTTGTGGCAAGAATCAGGCCTACACAATGCAAAAAGCGAAAAACTAACTCCAGGAACACATATGGTATCCTCCCTCCCCACAAACCTCCCCTCCCCAGCCAAAAATTAATAATAATTAAAAAAAGTTTAAGTTATTATTTTGAGCTACAATATCATTACCATAGTGCAGTTAATAAATGTTGCATATCCTGAACACACAAAACCTTTTCAGGCCAGCCTTGATAAATAGCAAAAAAAATCAAACAGTATCTTAAATACAAAACTTGCATTGAGATAATTAAATTCATTTAAAAACAGGTAAATATTTTATGAAAAGCATATTTTATCCAGTACAGTTGTGCAGCAATACAAAGGAAAAACATATAAAACAAACTAAACAGGGCCCTAGGATTTCAGGTCCCCATCTACTGACCAGAAATACACAGAGTTGGGTAACAACACATGGGAACAGAAACAGGGCGGCCTGGTTTGGGGTGGTTCTGAGCATTTGCAGTTTCTCTTAGCTTTCAAGAGGGCTGCAAATTCTCAGTACCTTTGAAAATCAGGCAATAAGGCTTTTAACATATTTATAAATTAGTACAAAAAATTATTTTCCTTCTCTGTTTGCATCTGATCTTACTAATTGACTGCATCAACAAAAACATGTAACTATTTAAGCAAAAAAAAGCAACAAAAAGTGCCATACTAAAAATTACCAATATATTGTTACCCATTTCACTGTTAACTGGTAACTTAATTATTTGTTTCAAAAAATGAAGTCAGTGCTGTAGTAAATCTTTGTTTCCTACAAACAGGTGATTACAGCACAAAAAAGCTCACAAAACCATAACAGACATACATCAGACATACTCGTGGTGGTGTAAAAAGTTCAGAAACTGGGCTTGAAAATTTGCTTGAAAATTGCCTGCCAGAAGTAGCAAAATCCTCTTTCTGCAGGTTAATAACCCACAGCCCAAGGATAAGCATCCAGCAAGTTAAAAAACAAAACCAAAAATCCCAACAAAATGTAACAATGATAAGAAAGTGCTGCATATAAACCCCTGATGCACCAAAGATTTTAACCAGAGACCACAGATTTTTATATATATATATATATATATATTAATTTAAACTGGAACATCCTCCAGATGTGAAAATAGCCATTTAAAAATTTTCAAACTAGAACACAAAACTTATCTGGTACTTAGAATGCATGGGGCTATACATACAGACTCCATGATACAGTATTTCACATAAACGGATTACTATATAACCTCCTTGCTGAGAAGGAGATCCCAAATGCTATTGTAGCAAACCTCCCTCAGCCGTAGAGCTGAGCTGCAAACTGGGAGACACCACGAGGATGCGTCATCTCTCAATAACCTAGCTGAGACTTCTCCAGCAAGATGGCCGCAGCGAGCTGCTGAGCGTCCGTCACGTGAGGGTTCTTCTTCATCACCATCCTCACGAGGTCGGGGGGGAAGATGTTGCAGAGGTTAACGTAAACCTTCTCCCGCGTGTCTTGGAGCCTCGGCGGGTCGGGAGGCATCCCGCAGTAAGGAACGCGCCAGGGCTGCTCCTGCTGCTCGGGGAGGCTTTGGAAGGCGAACTGCTCGTAGCAGGGCTGGGAGGGATTGCTGGGCAGGGAGTACGTCTGGCGGTAGCCGTAGGCGTCCATCCCGTAACTCTGCCGATCCCAGCCCCCCAGCCCCTCGTGGCCCGAGTAAGGCTTCCTGTGCCGGAGCGGAGAGCTCTCGTACAGGCGCGAGTCCGAAATGCTGTCTATTCTCGTGGACACCAGGGCCCTGCCCAGATGCAGCGCCTTCGAGTGCGAGGAGCTCTGGGGCGCGGAGTACTCGCTGGGACAGCTGGAGCGAGCGCCGACCGCGGGGTGCTGCAGGTGCACGGCCATGTACGGAACGGGAGACTTGTGGTGGTGCTTTGGTTCTTCGTGGCTGTAGCTCTGCACTCGGGCCAGCGGCTCGTGGTAGCTCTGCAGGAAGGGCTGAGCGTTAAGGCGGCCGTGGGGGTGCACGTGCTGGCACTTCAGGTTCTCCTCCAGCTGCGGGTCGGGCGAACTCATGTAAGAGCGGTCGCTGTAGCCCACGTAGGAATCGCTGCTGCCGCAGCTGACGCTCCCCTCGCTGCTGCAGTCGGAAGCCACGGAGCTAATCCGATAATCCGTGTCCAAGGAGAAGCGCCTTTCGGGGCTCCGCGGCCCGGACAGGCTGAGATTTGAATACGCGCTCAGCATGGAGTAATACCCTACATCCACCGGAGACTCGCATTTCGGGTACTGGTCGTAAGGCATCGGTGTTCCGTGATTTTTGGTTGCCATCATCACTGTAGGATACTGTCCCTGTGGTCTTTGATCCTGAGGTGGGAAGTGAACTCCGGATGGAATGCCGTTAGTTAAAGGTGCAGTACTTTGGGGTTTTCCAGCAGAGGAGCTTGGTATACTAACTAAAGAAGGTACAGACCTGGTTTCCAATTTGTTTTTGGTGGGAAGCTTTTCCTCCAAGTCTTGATAGACTTGAGTCCTTATACTAGGATCCGACTGCCTCTTTGGAGTGGCACGCTTCAGTTCTGAAGTGCCATCGCTTTTCGTGCTACAGGGAACGCTATTGCTTTTTACCAGTCCTCCTTCACTTGTAGTTTTGGCAGCTGTGCTTCTAGACATGGCACGAAGTTCATCAGCTACGGATCGCTGAGGCTGATTTCCTCTTTCTGGATGATAGTATTTGCATTTGTGTCCATAGGTACATTTCTTCCCTATTAATACAAACATAATCAGATTTTAAAAACTTCAAACAAAATCTGTTAGCCATCAAACAACAGAAATGTCCCTCATCTGAAGTTTTACTGTTGATTTGAAAGATCTTGCAAACAAGATTGGTTTCGTGCAACACAAGGTGTGCTCTAAGAGCTTCTCTCCTGTTTGGTGGGGGAAAAAAGAGGCAGTGGTAGTGTCCTGCAGCTGGTGCTCTAGGAATGCAGACCAACACTACCAGCCATGTTTTGAGCTGGACGTGGCACTGCCAGGGAGGCTGTACACACCTGCTGTGTACACACCCTGTCAGGCCACGGCAATATACAGGCAGAACACATAATAGGGAAGTCCCACAGCCCTAAGGCCAGAAGGTTTCAGCTCAGTCAAGATGCCTGTAGGAATGCTCAGTAGCTGAACTTTAGATAGTTCAATTAACTTTCTGGAAGAAAACCTCAATATCTCATGAAATTAGATAAGCAGGAGCTTGGTCCCCAGTCCCAGTACATAAAAATTGATGGGTTAAATCTAATTACCATATGGACATGGTTGCTTCTTATGTTCTGGCACAATAGGCTTCTTCCTAAGAAAATTGTCCAGACTTGGACCATGGCGGCCAAGAGGATCATCAGGAGGCATAAATCTATAAAGAACAAAATGTTATGGAAGCAAACAAGCCTTTTTATACTTCTCATGCAAAGACTAAGAACCTCATGACTATGCTACACCATAACCTGCTGTTTTTAAAACCTATAGTTTTTAATCCAGGAACCTCAATAACAGTTTTGGAGGGCCATCTTTCTGCTGCCTGAGAGGTAGGTCACAGGAACAGACTGTGCAGACACCTCTAGACTGCTACAGACACCTTTGATTCAGCTCAGCTGATGCTTTGTGGCAAAGCAGGGCTGCAAGTAACCCACCCTGAAATCAAAAGTAAGGGCTGCAATACAGGCAGCCATTTCTTAAAACAGCACTACTAGCTTTGCAAAACTGTGCTGATGGCCTAGGATTCTCGCATCAGCATTCAAGCGCCTCAACACAAGTGCCTGCTTGGGGGAGCATGGAGTCCCTCCCACTACAAGAAGCCACCAGCAGTGAGTGCAGTTGATCCGTAGGCTGGGGTACACTTACTATAGATGGATCTAATCAGACAGTTGAACTACAGACCCCCTGAGGTTCATTCCAACTTGGGTTTTCTATGACCAGGACTTAGGAGTCTAACCACAAGCACTCAGAAATGTTGGCTCAGCATACATCAAATATACACTGGCATACACCAAAGAGGAAAAAATAGCATAAAAAGATGTAAAAATGTTGCTACAAAACCAGTTTTCAAGTACTTTTAATCAGAAGACCTAATTTATGATTGACTACTCCTTCTGTTTTCCTAATGTACCTAATGTTGTGGGTATAAGATAAAAAATGCATACAAATTTTCAAACTGTCCTTTCCTCAATTATTTTAGTGGCACACGTAAAGACAGAATGACTTACTTGTCATTAACAAAAGAATACATCAACAAGCGTTCATCTATGAACTTCTTCCACTCTGGCTTTTCATTAGCTAGATCCCTGTAGTTATCATTAGAGACAATGATGCCATCTGACTCGAAGGCCAACTTGACTATGAATCTGTCATCGTAGCACACCACCCTTCTCCCCTGCACGCGCCGGGATGGCGTGAACACCAGAATCTTCTCCTTTTCTAATTTACGTAGGATTTCTTGATCTACAAGGAATAAGAGTCAAAAGTCAAACAAGAAAGAAAAGAAAAAAGTTTGTTTAATCTCTAAAGATATTAGACTTGAGGAAGAAAATCCAAGCATTTACAACTAAAAACATCTTAGATGTTTATAGTCCAGCAGAAGGTGTCCCACATGGCATCTGAACTTATAGTCAGCAGTCAGCTGGCAATACTTTCAAAAAACCCTAAAAACCCTAAAACCTCCTGCTCCACACCATCTCTCTAAGACTAACACAAGGGACCTTGTTCATGTTCCTGTGTCTCAGAAGAAAAACTATTTTATCAAAATGCCTGTGCAAAAGTCCTCTGGCTGAAGGGGTCATTTTATACGCCACTGATTACAAAGACTATACCCAAATACAACCACAGCTTTCCCATAACTGAGCTCCTTGGTAAAGACAGACCTTTTTCATATCTTTGTAGAACCCAGCAAGAAACATCTTTTGAAGGAATTCCAGTAGTTCACATTAATGGGACTGTCTCATGAATGTCTCTGTCCACCAGCAGAAGGGGTACCCATAAGGACTAGAAAACCCACACTCTGTACAAGCACTCAGGTTCTCCACAAATATTAACAGCATTCCCCAGAAAGACATCTGATGTCATTTTCTAACCAACAGGAAAAATGGTGGTGGTTTGTTTTAGTTTTTTTGTTAACACCAGTAATAGTTTAGACTGTATCTTTCCTTGAATGGTCTACACATTTATACCTAAGTTCTTATCAAAGCCACGCAGATTTCTCTTCAATCCTTCTAAATAAGCATATTTAGCATTTTATGTAGTTCCTTCTTGTTCGACACAGCCTGTCACTCACATATCCCAAAAGTATTTTATTTTCCCTTTTCCTGTGTAGAACCTGGAGATCCCAAGGAGCTTTGAAAGATGGATCTCAGGCTACAAAGGAGGTTGTACCCAGTACTGGGGCACCTACCCCTTATGTTAATTCTCCTATCCATCACTCTCCTTGGAGCAGACAAGCTATGAAAGAAAAATACACAAAATACTAGGCAACATCTAAAGCAGCAGCAGATGCTTGCATAGTGAATATGAGTCATGGCTATTAGTAATGGTTAAGATCTCAAATAACTCAACTGTTTTGTAGCATAAGAAACTTGACAGGGAACATGTTCCATCTGGGAAAAAAAAAAAAAGATTCCAACAGGGAGAAATACAGCATTAATATTACATATAAGCAACATATTTAATAAAAGCATCTATTTGCTTAGTAGATTATTTGATTAGAATCTTAGCACAAGATTTTAAATTAAATACAACCTTTTTTATTCAACTCCCCACAATGTGCTAAATGATGAGTGAGAGTGAGATGGAAGCTGATTTTTTTTCCCTGTTAGGAAAGAATGAAAAAAATAATCTGCCATGTGATGACTGGCAGGTACTGGTAAGAAAGATGTGGCTGTTGTTTAGTCCAAGAGGCTTCTCATGAATGCTGACAGTCTGGGACCATCCCCACATTAATCATCTAGGGCTTTTTCAAAACTCCAGCTGGCCACAGATTTCAGGTGTGTATCCCTGGAAACAGAGTGTCAGCACCGGGTATTTTACTGGTATTTACTCTATACCAAATTTCTTTTCTAGATAAACACATTCAAAATTAATATTTTCAAAAGTTGTCTATTTGCTAATAGTAATGACAAAGAGGGGAACCATTCCCCTTCTGTCCAGATAATTCCCATAACCTAAAAGATGGGCAGTGAAGGGCCAGCCTGGCAGAATCTGCTCACCACGAGAAATAATATTCAGCAAATGACTTAACTCCAAACCTCTTTGCTCCTAATGCTGCATGGACACAGCAGATTTTAAAAAAGGCAATTACATTCTTCAAGAAGTAAGGAGAAACGTTACGGAAACTTGAGCAGATGAGCAGAACAGAACAGGAGGACTTGGAGAGGGCATTGCTTTGCCTTTTTCCTCACCTATAGATCACAACGGATACTGCACCAAAGATAATTTCTGTTACAGCCTTTCATTGCTAAAGGTTTGCTCATTTCAACAGTAGCACTCCTGCTGGGGAAAGCACTGAATGAACAAGCAAAGAAGGGACTTACCTGTTATAAGAGCATCTGGTCTTGACTGTTCTTTCCTCCACGCTGGCACAAACACAGTAACATCCTTGTGGCCTCTTTCCAAAAACCAATCTACTGCCAATTTGATTCCTCGACAAGAAAACACTTCTTTGTTCCCGTGGCTGAAACACACGTTAAAATTCTTTATTAGATGACTTTTTCTATGACCATAAATGGAGCTCAGTAAAATGCAGATGTCATAGCCATGCTCTTCACTTGCCCCATGGTTTCCAAAGGCAGCTGGGAGTCTGCCTGAGCCCTGCCCAAACACAGCCATCATTTCCAAAATGGTGTGGGAGAGGGCTACTAAATCTGCCAAACATATTTATCACCTATACACAGATTTGACAAGCAAAGAAAAATATAAGGAGGGGCTTTTAAAAATCCTCATAGCCCAACCAAAAGTATGGGGTATAACAGGCAGCTCAAAGACTTGATAAGGGAAAGCAGGAGGCCCAAAATACCAACATGAGGGTGCACTGTGTTTGGGAAATGGCAGCAGATGAACACAGGTGTGCATAGCAGCAGGGGAAGGGACAGCAGAGCCAGCTGCTGCAGGAGCTCCTTAAGATCCTGTGTGAACAGGGAAAGAGAGAGGAGAAGGCCTCCAAGCCCAAGGGGATGGCAGGCACTCAACAGGACAAATTAGGCAAACAGGAGAGACTGTCCAAAATCAACATGGTAAAACTAAGAATGTGCTTAGTACGTACTTCAGAAGGAGAAATTAACGTGTATTTAAAAAGCTGGGAAGAGACAATTAATTGTGATCAGACACAAGCAAAACAAAATATGTGTCTGTTGTGCAATAACTGTCTGGGGTAAGGCAAAAGACGCAATGATGTCATTTTCTAAAGGCAGACAAGTCCTTGCCCTACTTCTACATCCAGTTTCAGCCATGACATTACAAAAGACATAGATGAAATGGAAAGAATGCAAAAGAAAGTGAAAGGACACCTATAGGGAAAGGCTGAAGGAAGCACATTTAGTTCATCTGGGAAAAAAACAGCAGCTTGTGGAAGAACAAACCAATCTTCCATTTATAGGAAGCAAGTGAAATGGAGGACAGAAATCAACCAATGGGTGTCCACAGAAAGCTTCTGGGAGCAGGGAGCTGCGGGGTGGTTGCTGTGAGAAGAATTTGGGAGTTCCCCATGATGGGCACACCCAGCTCTAGCCAGCTCCACAGGGCAGGAAACAGGAATGAGGGAACACTAAGGCATGAGGATGAGGAGCTGCTTCATGAGGAGCAGGTACACCCCCTGCACTCTAGTGCGCAAGAGGGACTCGCACACCAGAGAACAGGAAAAGTGCAAGAAGGAAGGAGCAGCAGAGTAAAACTGTGACATTCTGACCCCAGTCCCCTGCACTGCTCACAGCTGCTCTGAAAGGACTGACTGCCACCTGCAGCTGTGACAAGGTGTAAGAGTGACGCTGTGCTGAGGTAGTGAGGAGGACACGTTTGGACTCAAGTGAAACTGCAGAAGGGGAGACAGTCTTCCCCCAAAATATTTTAATGCTTGTCTTTTCTGTTTCCCAGTACCTGATTTGGAACTAAATATTAATATTAACTGGCTATAAATTAAATTGAATTCCCCAAGCTGAGTAAGCATGATATAAAAAAATTACTTGAGGAGTGATCTCCCTGTTATTTTGAACCATGGGCTTTCCTACTTCTGCTCCTCCTGTTTTCTCTCCCATTGTGTGGAGAGGAAGTGATCCACAGCCAATCCACTATAGTCCCACTAGACAAGGACAGAAAAGTCCTTAACTAGCATAAGGAACAGTTAAGCACTATGTTAGTAAAAGCTTTCTCTCTGATCTGTGGGATAGTCTGGCCATGGATTTTGGGATCTCCTCATTGGACACTTTGCAGAACAAGTTAGACAGCTCCTCTGAGGCCTGTCTAGGTTCTGCACGCATAGGAGGAGAGAAGCAACTCTTGCAATGTCTCCCAACCCTGCAGCTCTGTGTAGCAGAAGAAACACAGGGGCATGGAAACAAGCCATCACCTTTCACTTGGCCGGCCTGTCAAGGATAGCAGGTATGCCACAATCTGCTTTCCAGAAGTGTAAAAGACAATTCTTTGTCTGTGATTAGTGAAGAGGACAATATCATGACAGGAAGCCACAGGAATTTTATAAGTCCCTTCTTCTTGCATATTTTGAGGTAAAAAAACCCACCAGAAAGTTATGCAAAAACTTTTTCCCCCTCAGTAGGAAAGTAAGTACCTACTTTTTCCACCTTTGTAAAACACAGCGCTGCTGTGTCTTTCTTGACACTGTGGGAGCTTGAATAATTGTGCAATAGACAAAGTGCCAAAGAAAAAGTGAGAAAACCTTTCTAAAAATGTTCTGATTTCAGAAGCCTGTGAAGGAGGTGGCATACACTTGCACCTGTGTCAAGAGAGATTGAGTCATGGCTAACATGCGTCTTACAAAGCATCATTCTCAGCAAAGGCTGTGTTGAAGGTCACAGATCCCAAACAAAAGAAAAAAAAAAAAAAAAGAAAAGGAAAAAGGTGAAGAGCCCACTACCATTAATTTGATTTAAGTGAGGAAGTGTCCTACTTTCTCTTCTAATGAAACTGGAGACAGTACCAGCAAACATAAGCATATACTCTGATATTGCAATGACTGCCAGCCATAATGACCAAAGCTTGTAGATTTTAGCTGGCATGGGGTACTCAAAAGATAGTTTAAGCCCAACCTCTGTGCCTTTAGAGCTACACTAGGAACACTGCCAGGAACAATATATCTATGTACCTCAACATCCTGTTGAGCTATAGTTATAGGCCTCTTCAGTAGAAAACATTCCCTGTTTTCTATGATCACATCACACAATACAATATTACATCATAATAACACTGTAATAATAAAACTCAGACCAGCACTTTTTCCTAAGCATTGTTTTATACTATACAACTATTCTTGTGCTTGTTTGGCTGCAAGAGTAGTATCTTTTTGCATTTCAGAACTTACCAGGAATGGGAAACCAAACCACACACAGATGCGACACACTTTAAGTGCACATGCGCACAATGCATAGCAAGAACGGCCAACAGTATTTCATCCATGGCCTAATTCCATCTTCCCTTGACAACACGAGATCAGGACACTTGGTGCACATCCAGTGCCCACGGGGCAGCCATAAGGCCTCCTTTACAAAGCCTGAGACAAGAGGTTACTGCTCATGCTATCAGCAGGCTGAGTGCAACCATAAACATATTGTAATCCATGTTAAAACAGTCAGGAAGATCTTATTCCAGCTATTAAATTCCAGTAGAATCACTATACTGTGATTTTTCTACACAATCTCCATGGTTTCAAGTGGATAAACCCACTTCACACTCCTGACAGTGAAAAAGTGGTGTGTTAGGCTACATTTTAGCAGCATTATGCTTCCTTCTGCAAATCTGAGAAATAATTCCAGGAGAAAAAATCCTGGACTCTTGGAAAAAAATGGACATTATTGCCTATTGCTTTCCATCATGCTGTAGTTCAGGCCATGCTTTTAAAGGCAGAGGGAGGACCAGGCAGTTCAGCTCCTTGGTTTTCTATTGCCTAGTACAGACTATTAAAATTCTTTCATCCAGAATAGAAATTTTAAATACACTTAAACTGTATGAAACAGAAGTGGGGAATGCATTACAATGCATATCAGCTATTCTGCACTGCTGAGCAAGTGCATTTATAACTTGTATAAATCTTCACTCTTGTTTCCACTCCTTTTCAGACACATGCCTAAGCTTGGATCTGAGCGGATACAAATTCCAAGGAATTTAAATCATTAGTGAGAAAGTCTGTGAAAGAGATGTGCAATCAAAATCTGTTCCTTTGTTTTGTTGTTAGGCAGATTTGATGCTCTTCATTTTGTGATTTTCGTGCTTCATCAGCTTTATGATACGTCATATGGTAAAAAGACTGAAATCATGCTACTGCTTCTGACTTCTTTTCCTTCTTCTTAGTTGTGACAAAGATGAGAAATGTTTGTACTTCTTTGTCAAGAAACTTCCTTTAAAAAATTTCTTTCCGGTTATTAGGAATATGAGAAAGCTCAGACCAGTCAGGCTGACAGCTGTAGGCCTGGGCGAGATACTGGTTTATAGTATTTGTTCTATTTGCTGACCGTGTTTCATCTACCACTCTCAGCTGCAAGATAAAGTATATTCCTCTAGAAGAACCTATTTCTTTTTCAGATCATGCATGAACGATTCTTTTTACCACTACTTTTATATTGGTCTGTTGATAGTTTTAGTTTAATTTTTAAATGAAAGAAAATAAAGTAGCATGTTTTCTGAGCAAAAAATCAATCAAGCATTTTTTTAAGCTAGGAGAATTAGTAAAAATTGTAAAACTTCTGATGAGAACACTTCATTTTCTCTGTTACCTTCCCAGACCCTCAATTAGATTTCCTACTGACTGTCTTGGAAAGACTTGTGGTACACACAGTTAAAAGACTATTTAGAATACTTGCAAGACTTCTATTGTCTCTAACACAATATCCAAACCAACACTCAGAATCTGAAAGCTACAGAAAACATGCACATTGATGACAAGAGGTGAGGTCTACAATAATGTCTGCTGCATTCAGGTTTTTATACAACTGAAATCTGGACACATCCACTGGACACTTACCATGTAAAAGCATACTGACTAAAAGCAAGAACAAAACTAAAACACATACCTGCCCACAACGAGTTATTACAGAATTACCAAACCATTTTCTTCTACCATATCAAGTGAAGAAGAGTATTCAGTCCATAGCACAGACAGAGAACTTCCACCTATATCATATCAGTGACTCACAACCCTGGCAGCCTGGTTTTGTAACTAGCCTCATCTCTTTCTAATTACATTTTTTTTTAAGCTCTGCTAGTTCCCTAATCACAGAAAGCATTTTTCCCAAACCATTTCTCATTAACCTGAGCCTTCTATCAGTCCTGCATTTGTTCCCTCTACATGTCTATCTTTTGGTGCTGACATGAAGCAGACAGAACAGGTGCTAAATGTTTTGGGGTTTTTTTTTTAACATTAGCCCAAATTACTTCAGAGCTTCAAGGTGTTTTAAACAAAAGAGCCTTGGAAGCTGTCACATATTTCAAGATATCTTTTGCCTGTAGGCCTTCCAATGCAGGAGCACTCTGCAAGGGCAGCAGGTGCTGTCTCCAGCCAGAACTGCACGTGGGTCTCTGTCTGAGCACGAGCCACACACTCAGCACTCGAGGTCAAACAGGCAAAGAGAAGCTACACTCAAAACTGCCAGTGACAAGCTCCTATCCATGTGATTGATACTTGCTGGAAAAATATTTTTTATCTATTCCTTAAAGTGACTCCTCAAAATAAACTAAAAAAATAGACACATAGTGCTACTGAAAGATGAATGGTATTGAAAGGTACCAAGACAGAACTATGTCTACCAAACTCAGCAACACAATCTGAGGAGAAGCTAATGCAGCTACACTGTTAGTTTGTTCAAATAAATGAGCAATTAAATTGTCACATGGAAACTCCATATGGCATAGATGAGACAACTGAGCTATCCTTCGGCTGACACAATGTGCAGTGTGCAGAGCCTTCTGTGTAGGCAGGATATCAGAGAACCTTTTACTAGAGCCAAATGACCTGCCTCAGGGTTAACACACGGGACCAAGGCTCTGTTGCCTGAACAGAAATGTCTAACACTGGTTAGGCACCCCAGGGACACCTCCTCCAGCTGAATGCCACTCCTGAATGGCACTGGGGGCTCTGCCCATGACTTTCAGGCCTGGGTGTATGTTTCTGGTGCCACCAAGCACCTACAACATCCACAGCTGGTGGGATGGCTGGGCATGAAAGCTGGAAGAAAATTGTAAAATACCTATCTTAAAAGTGAAAATGTATTTAACTAAAAATCAACTCCCCATATCAGCATCTTCCTCTTCCCAAACAAAAATTAGTATTCTATTTATCTCATGCGGCATTTTCCCTTGTGAAATGATGCACAATCAAGGACCATTTCAATACATGGGCCAAGGTTTTCCAGAAAGGGAACCTGAAACGCATCACCTCCATGGCCTGGGAATCCCAAGGGTGAAGTTTTCAGAGGAATCTAATTGCCCAAAAATAGATAATTTATTTCAATCTGCAACTCAAAACAGCACATGGTCAAAATACTTTGATTCCTTTGCCCACAGACTTCTGAAAGATGTTGTCTAAAACTAATAATACAGCAAGTAAAATAATCAAATAATTTTACATCAGTGTTATTTTCACCTTGCACTCTCTGTAGGCACAGCAGACTTACTTTCTGCCAATAAGCTTTCGGTATAAAGTTTTATATATACTTGAAACATTCTTTTCACAGTCAGCAAAGAAAGTCTGAAGGCACCCAGGATACCCAGGAAAAACTAATATGGAACAGAAGCAAATGAATAAAATACTTATAATTTTCTCACTGTCTTTGTAACTAAAAACTTCCTTCTTGATTCATTATTTATTGGTGGCAAAACCCTTACTTTGATTCCAGCAAAGAAAAGTATCACAGCAATAACCAATTTTAGGCCATTTTCAACATCCCAAACTTATCCTTGAAAAGGGCAAGCAAAGGCAAAGGACTGACCCAATACGCTGCCATATATTTCTCTCTTCAGAAGGAACTCCTTTGTTCTCAATCTTAGCAGTAAAGGAAAGCCTTAAAGGATCAAAAGAGAACCTTAGAATCTTGCCTCTGTTGCCCCATGGAGAAACAGGACCTACCCTCCTTGATCCCAAACTAGGAAGGCTCAGTTGAGGAAGCTGGGGATGCATAAAGGAGCAGGTCCAAGAACTCACTGGAGAACATACAGATGAGGGGGTGATAGTGATGACAAAGAGCTGAAAAAATGCTCTTGTTAGACGGATAGAGATCACCTTCTTTTGCTTACCTCAATTATGTAAAAGGAAGATTTAGGGCTGCTAAAATCTTACCACACAGGGAGGGATACAGAACTACTAGTGACTGAAATGTGTTGCCTGGCTAGTACCAATGCTGCGCAGCTTACACTAAATAAGGTCCCGAGTACATTTTTATGGATGACAAATGCCCCTCTCACTCACATGGACCAAAGTTCTAAATGAAGATTTTGCTATACAATACTATCATATTATCATGCCACATCACCCAACTCACCTTGTGAAGCAGAGTTAGAACTACACAGTTCTGTGGAAAACTGATATAGGTCACTGCTCAGGTATGGCATGACTGAATTCTGGGTTCTATCACTCAGTTCAGCCTCGCTCTCTGCTGTGGGAAGGGTCTATCAAGGTCCACAATAGCTCTAGCAGATTATCTAATTTGCTGTTCAGCTCTGCTTTTAAGTTTATATACACAGAAAAATCAGTCTCATCTATAAGAGCATTCTCTTAGAACAAAACAAAAAAAAACCAAACAAACTTGATGTTTAAGGCTTAAACTGTGGGCATCTGTCCTTTTCTGAAAAAGGATTAAGCCAACACTAAGAAAGGTAGAATAACAAAACAAGAGCAGACTTGAAGTATCCTACAGAAGCCAAACAGCAATTCTTCAAGCTTGCAACAGCCTCCTTTCTGCTATTCAGTTGAAAGAGGGTGTTTTCTTTGTTTTTAAAACTTCAACCAATTCATATTATTTAGACCATATTGGAGCTTCAAACTTGATAAACACAAGATGCATTTGATGACTCATCTACAGTTTAAGACACAAATGACAAGCAGTGTCACATGAAAGATTAAAGAAAGCTTTCCAAATGTTACCAAAAGGCAGAAAAAAAGTGTTGGGTTTTTCTGAATCTACAGTTTGCTAAAGCAGCTTGTCTGTAACAGGAGTAGTCACCAGACTAGACTGGCATACATGCTGGCTCTGGCTTGTCACAGTAAGTTGTTCTGACCCAAGCCTTTTTCTGTGCTGCTCTAAAGGAATTCATGAAACCATCAGTTCATTAGATGCAACCAGTCCCACAAATAGGAACATCCAGTCACATAATCAGACATATCCTTCCTCTTTTGTGTCGGACGAGTTGTTCTCCCACTGACAAAACCACCAGGTTATGTTTACATGGCTAATAGAAAAGTAATCCTTTCTGATTCCCCTGCTCTCTGAATTAGGAATCAACTCATTTTGCAGCCACCCAGTCACCAGATGAGATGCAGATAGGAAAGCATTCCTGGCAGTGGGATAGAGGCAAGCCTAAAAGTAAATCACTGTAACCTCAGTTACTTGATGCTTTGTGAAACTACATCCTTAATTACTCATGGAATGGAGACACGGTATAGCACAGTGTTAGATCCTTCCAGAAGAGGACAGCCATCTCATCCTACTTGTATTATTGGATATCAGTCACCTCAACCTTCTCCATGAAACTTTCCCTCCCCATCAAATACATTCTTTAAATAAAAATCAGCAACTCTTATCTAGAATAGTTCTAATAGCAAATGGTATCATCAAGTATGTGCATTACAACAACATGGGAGTAGGAATACAGATCACAGTTTAACCATTTCTGTGATAACATGTGAGAAAGCTTCCTCACCTCTCAAAAGACTATCTACAATCCTGCTTAGGGCACAGCCCCACTTCCCTTTAGCAATTCCAGAGCAAACTCACTGGTCACAGCTTGGAAGAGCCAAGAGGAAAGACAAAACTCTGACAATTTATAGCTACCCGTAACAGGACCCTGGACATTTACAAACAGAAATCTGGAGAAGATTGAACTGCAAGTGAACTCTTGTCTCTCCTGTGTGTAAAAGCTGAAATCTTTCCAGTATTTGAAGTACTTAGTTACTAGTACCTAATTTCTTGAAGGGGAAAGGACAGATCCTGTGGGCAAACAACTGGTTGCTCAACTGGCGTCAGCAGCTGAGACTCATCTTTTACATACATGGGACTGGGTTTCCTAATCAGGACTGATTTCTAGAAAAAGCTGGATGCACTGGACCAACCAGCCGGCTGGCAAAGGTGCTTTTGTTCTGACCAACACAGCAAGGCATCAGCAATCCAGAAAGTTTCTGGAGTGCTTTTGAGGTAACTTCTTAACCCGGGTTACTGAGTACCTAACAAGTGCACCAGCTGGGCCCCATACTTAGAAACCAGGGAGAAGGAGACTGAGATGGGAAGGTTATGGGTAGCCTTTGCTGCAGTGACCATGAGAGGCAGATCCTGTGAAGAAAGAGCAAGGCAAAAAGCAGGATTACAAGATCAGAATGCAGGACAGCAGATTCTGGCCCACTGAGGAGAATCCCATGCACAGAAGAGTATACAGGAGAGATGGTGGATTTTTCAACATTCACCCATGCCAAGCTCAAGACTGGCCCCCAGCAATGTGCAGGAAGTTGGGCAAAGATAACAGGACAAGACTTTCCCTCAGCCGACTTTTGGGAATACTGAAACGGGGTATTGCCAGGCACCTGGGCCCTGATGTGTGTTAAAAGAGCTAGCTAATGGCATTGTAAGGCCTCTCTTGGCAATTTTTAAAAGGTTGTGGTGATTGGGGATGTTCCTAATCTCTAGAAAAGGGAAAATATCCCTTTCATTTTAAAGGGAGGCAAGAAGGATATTTCAGGGACCTACAAAGCTGGTCAGCCTCACCCTGATCCCTGCAAAGGTGATGGAGCGAATCATCCTGCAAACCCTTTCTGTATGTAGATTGGATGAAGGCGACTGGGAACAGTCAGCATGGATTTATGAAGATAAAATACGCTTGAACAGCCTCGCAGCCTTTGATGGTGAGATGACTTGTTCAGTGGATGAGGAGAGCATCCTCAGTGGACACACTGTTTATTGTGGCTTTAACAAAGCTTCTGACAGCTTTGTTCTTGTAGCAGCCTTCTCTTATCACAACCTCACTGACAAACTACGGGAGCAGGGGCAAGATTAAGGGGCAGAGATGGACTGAAATCTGACTGAACTGCTGCACTCAAAGGTGATTAGTGGCATGAAGTCCAGTTGAAAGTCAATCAGTATTTGGATACTCCAGGACCGACACGGCAGAATGCATTGCTTAACACCTTCATAATGACCAAGATAATAGAACAGAGTCCACACTCAGCAAGTCTGCAGGACACCAGATGGGTGTACTCTCATTCAGAGGAACCCTGATCAGGGTAGAGCAACAGGCCAACAGCTACCTCAACAAATTCAACAGAGGGAAATGCCAATCCCAGAGCTGTGGAGGTCTAATGCTAATCATCAGTACAGGCTGGGGCTGGCCACCTGGAAAGCACCCCTGAAGTGAAGGACATTGGGGCTCTGGTGAACACCAAGCTGATCACGAGGCACCAGTGTGCATTTGCAGCACAGAAGGCCAACAGCCTCCTGGGCTGCATTAGGAAAAGCGCTGCCAGCTGGTCCAGGGAGGGGATCCTTGTCTACTCAGGCATCTGGAGTGCCGGGCTCAGTGCTGCGCTCCCCCATATAAGGCAGACATAGACAATACTGGAGAAAGGCCAGTGAAACAACACAATTAATCAAGGGCCTGGAGCACCTTTCATACAAGGAGGCAGGGCTGAGAGATCTGGGACTGTGTAGCCTAGAGAGGAGAAGGCTTGGGAAGATCTTATCCATGTGTCTAAATACCTGATGGGAAGAAATAAAGGGAACAGAAACTGATTTCTCATTGGCGTGCAGTGACAGAACAAGAGGCAATGGGCACAAATGGAACAAAAAATGTTGCTTAAACATAAAATAAGGAAACTTTCTTACAATAAGGGCATTCAAACACTGGCCCAGAGAATACGTTGGGGCTCTACCTCCTTAGAAACATTTAAAACCCAACGGGACATGACCTTGAAATGACACGGCTCTGTGTAGGGATCTCCAAGGGCCCCTTCGAAACCGAATGATTCTGTGATTACATTTGGTAGAAAACAAGTAAAGACCTGTTAATTTGATTCTTGGATACAGAGCAACCATTCTATTAATAGATTTAATCTGTTCTAAGACCCTGCAGCATGCATCACATACACTTATAGTTTGTTTATTTGATGCAGGTGGTCAAGAAAGTAAACAAAACATAGGAAGGCAGATCCTAAATATTCATGCTGTTAAGGAAAAATGACAGATCTGGAGCTAATTCTGGATTGTGTTCAGTACAGTTTGTAGGAGAAGTTGAACCTAAGTCCACCCACCAAGTCTGAGCCATGCAGACTAGCTAGCACAATACCATTTTGGATTTACTTGAAGTACAATAAAAAGCCATTTTAGAAGCCTCTGCATAAATTCTTGGTTGAGTGCCACAATCGTGTTTGTTCAACTGGACATGCCGCCTCTATAGCTCAAGTTGAACCAAAAGATAAGGAATGACACATCCAGCAGAAAGAACTCACAGGAATATACCATATTAAAAAAGGAATACCCTTGCCTTATGTGCTAACTCCTCTACTTAAAAAACCAAACCCCATCATACTAGCATAAATAAGTGGTATATTTAAATTTAATTTTAAAAAGCTTCATTTAAAGAGAACTGACTTGATTACAAGCTAAAAAAAAAAAGGCCCACGGACATGCCAGGGTTTTTTTCTGCCCAGGAAAGTCTTGCATTAACTTTTATCCCTAAGCTAATGAAAACCACATCAAGTTGTCAGAAAACTAAAACTCACCTCCTAAATCTTGCTGTTAGTAATCAGATAATCCTTATGACTTACTGCAACACCTACCAATCAATTTATCATTTAATCATTTATATTGCCATAAAAACAATCTCTCAGTATGTCTCTCTGCCATTTCCTTCTCTCTTTAATCACTGATGAAGCACGAACCTCTCGCCTTCACAGGCAAGTTTCTTGTTATGCACCCAGATGACCTGGCTCAGGATCAGTGAATGCTGTAGGTAAATGTGCTATCTGTGGGCATGAAAGTCATTTTTCACACACTAATCTCAACAATTAATGGCAATAAAACCTAACTTCAAAACTGACAACCAAGCCCAATGTTATGGGCAGATCAGTTCTCACAGATTAGTCAACTAAGAAGTAACCCTTAAGCTGCTTCTACATCACTATTTTATAATCTTAAGGAATCTGACATTTGCTGTAACTTCCTGTATGTAACTCCATCCAGCAGTGGCCTGTACCAAGAGTGACTACCAAAAATTAAGGACTAGAGTGGTAGTGAGGAGGAGAGAATTGGTATCTGCCGACAAAGGGAGACTGGCATTAAGCTCTGGTTGCTCTAACAGTGAGTGGTACACCACTGAAGTCCTACAGAGCTGTAGCCTGATTACAATATCAGCACACTGTGTGGTTGACAAAGACACTTATGAGAGACCCTACATACAGTTTAAAGCAGTCATGCCAAACATCAGTGCTTGAACTGATGGGCAAGACCCTTCTGTTTCCATTTAAATAAAAAAGCAAAACCTTCATGGTCACATACCTCATTGCAACATTGCTGCCATCAATAACTATTGGCCTCAGGTTGTCTCCATCCTCTGTCACATCCTCCTGCAGTGGAGACTCTGACCTCTGAGACTCTATGGAAGACGCTTCACGCATTACACTAGTGTTAGCATTAGTTACAGTCTGATCAGTCTCAGTTTTATTCCCAAGTTTGACAAGTTCTCCCAAAATATCATTTATTAAAGCATCAGTACCAAGTTTATTTAGTACAAGTTGAACCTGCTCTTCAGAGTAACCCAATTTAAGTGCAAACTCCAGTTTGGTTTGATATTCTTTCACCACATCAGGAGGCTTTTTGACTTCCTTAGGTACTATCTGAGCCTCTTCTATCCTAAAGTCTTGCAAGATTTCATTTCTTTTTAGTATATGAGGCTCTAAGCAAGGAGATCGGCACAGCTGTCGGTGAATCTTAGGCAATAAATGTGACTCCGACGCAGAATTATTCAGTCTCTCTGAATCATTATCAGAATTTGTGCTTTCTTCAGAGTCACAGCTGGAGCTTCCAGAAGTCTCTTCAGATGCCTCCTTTTCTCTGTCTTCTTTCCTAGAATTAACCTTATCCATCGTTGGCTTCTCCGCCATCGACCAAGGTACGATTGCATTTATTTGTGTGCCAGTGCTCCCCACATAAAGGTGGCCTAAGTCATGCCCCAGATGATCCTTCAAGCCCATGAAGCTGCTGCATGTACTTGACTCCACTTTGCTGTTTTTCTTGTATTCCTGAATATAAAGTGTTCCGTATTCCTAAAGAGGAAACAAAAATGTTGCAACTGGTTACACGCATTACTTGTTTTCTACTTTCTTGCTGCTTCCTCAGAACTGCTTTTAATCTCTTGCAGCACAGAAATAGAACGTTTTTCTTTTTTTAAACATGGAAGGCTTTTTGTGGGAAAAACTCTTCCTAAGGACTATCTATAGCTAAGTGGATAAATAATTAACCATGTGTTTTCTGAATGTATCAAATGTTTTTACTTATACATTTCTAGAAATTGATTTATGAAAGAATACGAAACCAAAGACTCCAAGTTTACCTACTGTAATGCAGAGACAGGAGTACAGTCATTATTTAAAAATAATGAGATATTTCTTCTAGCATAAGACTAGGTTGTAACAATGAAAAAAAAGTGACCATAAAATACACTAGAAAAGGTTTTTAAACGAAATACCTTACAGTATGCTGAACAGAAAGAAATTAGCATAGTGCCAAGTCTCTGGCTTATTAGTAACAGAAAACATGATTAAATAAAAACTTATTGGCCCTGAAAGACACCATCAGTTCAACTGAACACACCCAAACTATTTCTGAATTCCCTTATAAAGTGATAATTAAGTCAAGAAAGACTAATTGCCCTCAACAGAATGCTGTATTACTAACACATACAGCATTAAGGGACATAGAGTGATCTAATGGCCAATAAAGCCAATGGAAGTCTTAGCATTAATTCCAACAGACTATTTATCAAGCCAACAAGGCGACAAAATTAAAAGCTGATTTCAGCTCCTGCACTACATTTGTGCAAGCCTTTTGATAAATCAAAACTGTACATGTATAGATATGAGCCATTTAAGAAGAATGGAAGGAAAAAGTTGCAGTTTTCTGGACTTCATATACTTGCCATATTAGATTTTCTTGAGGATTTTGCATAGCAGTAGTTATGCAGAAGTTAGTTACTCATTTCATCACAAACATTACTTCAACAACCCACATTTAAAGGCATTTAAAGGCTCTTTCCCTTACTTTGTTCTTTTAAACAGGAATCTTTGCTAACTGCTTCAGTAAAGAAAATAAAACATAAATTATTTCTCATAAATAAAAACAGACCATATGGACCAATTGTACTGCAAGGTTACCATGAAAAAGAAGAATTTAAATTAAGGATAGACTATGAAACAAAGAGTTCTTTCACACTTCCATCTAGTAAGGCAGAATATAAAGCAAGATATAGAGACAAAGGACTGCACTTGAACTTAAAATTTCTGTCAACAATACATTAAATTTCCTATCCCCTTACAGGTGAGTATTTAAGATCGATGCAGTATTTTTAAAATACAGTGTTACTTTCCTCATCTTGAGATAAAGATTTGAGAGTGTGCACCAGAGAAATCCATCCAGTCTTAAGATCAGAGAGAATCAAACAAAAAATACAACCCATGGTTCAGTAAAAATAGATTCTATAGGCAGGGAGTGCCAAGACATCACCACTGTGGTAGAGCATTCTGGTTACGGGGCACAAAATCTTACTTTACCTAAACATTTCTAGTTAACATAAATAAATCTTATCTATCATCAGTGCTTTCATCTCCAACACCTTAATCCCAGCAAGACTAATAGGGAAGAAAACAAAGTTTTATTTAGCTATTATCTTGTTGGAAGGCAGTAGGGCTGTAATTCTCAGGCAGTGTATTAATGAATATTGCCTTCTCTTAAGGCAAAGCTTTAGGATTTCAAGCAACCCACAGATTAAACACAACAAGAATTTAGGAAATGGACCTTTTCACACGGTGATTTATTAACTAGGATAATACGCTTGATAGCACAGAGGTTGTAACAAATCACAATATTACAATAAAAAGATACAGTTAAAAAACCAACACTGTGGCCTTCACAGAACTGACACACACATACACACACACACACACACACACACAAAAATTAAAACAAATCGCAAACAAGAAGCCCCTATTGGAAGCCAGGCTGCTTAGCAACCAGCCTCTAGTTGCTAGGATGCGCTCCTTTAACATACCATCATGAATACTAGCACAGCCAAAGAATAATTTGGTATGAACAAAAGCCCATGAAAGAGAGCGGGACTTAAGTGCGTCTGGTTTCCCCTCCGAGAACAATGCAGCTGCCAAACCAATCTGGAAGCCCCGACATCATTGTTCCACCAACCCCACAATCTGCTCTGACTCGAGGAAGTCTAGTTAATGGGCAATACTTTTAAGCTGGACTGAAAAGTTGAGCTGGCTCATGTACCGCTGCTGCAGAATACAGGGAGATAATGGGTCACTGCCTAAATCCGTGTACTGTGAAATGTCATTTTAGTATTGAACTAGAAGTGAAGGGAGGGTTTTTTTGGAAGGGGGGGAAGAAGAGTTTGCATATTAACACCATCAAATACCAAAAGCCTCTAGTGCATAGATTAGAAAGAGGATTTTTTTTTTTTTTAGTGTTAGTTAAAATAATACTTAAGTCATTCTCCAAGCACTTCTTTTTTGAAGTTTAAGTGCTTTACTGCAACTACAATCATAACACCCTCCAGTGGGATTCAAAGAAGTCACTAGCATATGAATGCGTCTGAAGATCAGGCATTATATGAAACGTACTTTAGATGATTTGCACATCAACTGCATATGAAAAATGACCGTAGCCTGAGCTTGGTCCATTGTTAGGAATATATACATAATCAGCCTCACATCTATTTGCTTTAATTCTCCTGTCAATCTCCATCAAGCTCCAATATATAAGTGCTTGTTTTGCAAAGAACTCTACTGTTTTTCAGAAACTATTTAAAGAACAGAATAATAAAAAAAACAGCTTTAACATCTCCCACAGATAATATATAATCATTACACTATTGCTTTAAAAGGGTAGTTAAAAATTGTATTTGTACTGTAAATCCTAAGATACATATTTCTGAAATAGTTTTGAATAAGCAGTACACTACTCCTGGCATTTGATCTAAACCCCGCATGCAAACTGCATTTATTTTCAGACAAATTTTTACAATGCCTAGGAACTTTGTATATCCTATTTGTGGTCAGTAGCATGTCTTAGAAACATTACACTTCGGAGTTCCCATCATGATGTCCTTTATGAGGTTCCTTGACCAGAACCATGAAAATCAGATGTCATTGTTGAATGCTGCTGATTATTTTGTCTTGGTTTGGTTAGCAAAGGCAATATGCCAGGCAGTCAATTTGAATGAATTAGTATTCCAAATAAACACTAGTGTACCTATATAGAGGACAATGATGCTCATGAAAATCAGAAAAGGTCACATTTATCTAAGGAGCAACATCAGCTAGGAACTCCATTATTTACAAGGAGTTTTTATTACACACATATAGTTTTAAAGTATGCTGATTGATACAATACAATATAGCTAAGAAAAGCATCTACTATGAATTCTGACTCAAATGAGAGATAAACAAACAAAAATCATCAAAAAATTCCAGTCATGAAAGTTTTCACCTTTTGCTCATGCTCACCACAGCTCAATAAAAGAATCTGTATTTATGAAAAAGTTATAAAACGGGTAACTCCCAATTTAGACATACCTATGATAAGTTTTAAACTGTAGCATGTTTGAAGCTACAGTATCTCACACCATGTTCACTGTTAAAGGCTTAAAGTACTGCACATACATTTATTAAGCATAAATACAATAATCCAGATGAGCACTTCATTGCAGAAGTATAAACTTTTACCATTTCTTAGAAGTTGCCACTATTTTCCACTAACCATTAACAACAACAAGCCCATTGGTTCACCTCCACACAAAACAGAAATATTTCTCTAAGGGAAGTGGGCAAGTAGATCAACTAATCTTCTACTGTGTATTCAGAATATTTTCCACTTACAGTTGAGCATAAAAAAAGTAATTTAATGCAAATTTAGTTCACAGAGTAAAGTGCCATGTGGGACAGTATAACAGAAAATGCCTATTCTCAAAAGACCACCAATAAGTTTCTGAAGATACATTCTACAAGGAAACAGTTCAACATATTTTCACACAGGTAGACTTCTTTCTAAGTCTTCTAAACACAAAATGGAAAATATTGAAATAATTTTGTTGAAACACTCACTGCTTGTCACAAATAAAGTGCAGAGTTGATCAGAAAAAAAAAAAAAAGAACGTATCCGTTATCCAAATGATAAAGATACTGCAACAATGCAAATAAAATAATGAATATGTAATAAATACCTACTGCTGTAGTTTCTATGTATTTAATTACCATTGTATTTGAGCGAGTGCTGTTGTCTGCATCATTCTATCCAACAAAGGAGGGATGTCCCATTGAACAGATTGGTTAATGCTCTGGGGCAACAGATGTCTACTGGAACTGCAGGAGACCAGCAACTGGTGGCCTGCCCATCTTCTGAAAACTTTCAATAGACTCATGCATATGTTCACACAATAGGGCATGTGGTAGAAATGCAAACCTCTTTTTAACCCTTTTATATGCTCTCTTTCCCTCTCAACTGATATATGAAGGTCTTTGTTTTGGACTTTTTTTTTTTTTTTTTTTTACAGGATCCTTGGAACACAGGCTCATGGAGTACACAGTGTTTGTTCTTCAGTCTAACATGTGAACTCAAAAAATAAAACAAAAGGGATTAGAAACTTTATAAGAACAGCCGGGCTAGATCTGACACACTGATAACTGGTTTTCAAAACTCAAAACCTTTGACTGTAATACATTCCTATCTGAGAGCACCCTAATGCTCAATCTCACACTATAGCATCTTCAGATGGCTCATAATGGAGCTCTTCCTATTTCCACAAACAGGGTAAATTCACCCATGGTGTAGTATAATGGAAGAGGTGTCTAATTTTGTTTTTCTTTAAGAGCTTTTTATACTAGTCACAATTTAAATAACAGCTTATTAGCAAAAAAAAGAGTAAATACCTGTAACTTAAAAGTTGAAACCCTTCCTTCACCCCAGTGGGCTAGAGAATTCGTTCTGTTGATGGCTACTACCTACGATTTTCCAATTCTGGGAAATGTACCATAACTGATGCTTTCAAAAGTTCCCTAATAGAACGCACTGTGTGAGATCAATGCTCTTTAATATACTTAACCTTAGCACATAACTGTTTTTCTTTCCCTCTTTTTCCAAGAGAAAAGAAATCTCAGCCGACACGCGGGCTAGCTCGATGTCCAAAGGCAAACTGATAACGCTGCAACGCCAGAAAGGTGAACCGTCCCGCTTGTGCAGAGAGAAGCCCCTATACTTACGTTGGCTGGAAAACACACAGACATTGGTTTCTCGTAGCTGTTCCAGAAGCAGCTCCTTAACACGATTTCAGCTGCAGACTTCAGGCAAGCAAGCAGAACAATGAATGGACGAACAGATGGACCCGCGATGTCTTTGCTTAACCTACTACTGAGCGGCCGCGGAGCCAATCACGGCCCGCAGAGCTCACAATTAGTTGGCTGGGCAGATGCAAGGCAACCTCCCCACCCTGCATCAGGTTCGGAGGTTTCTAAGATAAGCAAGTTGATGTCATTCTCAGGGTCTGCCCCGGGCAGCATGTGTATTAACGAGGGGTGTGCAGCAACAATAGGCCATACAAAAGAGACTAGCAGGCAGCTGCTGTATGAGAGCCAGAGTCATTAGGGAGCAGGCTGCCAACAAGAAACACCTGGCTTGGGCAGACTTCAGCTTCTCCTCATTGTTTCTAATTCATGAAACAAAGAAAAGAATTATTTTTTAAGTAGTAAAAATTGTGAGTTTCTGTTAAAATCTATCGGTCTGAAGGAATATAACCCCTTCTATTGTGGAAACAAAAAGTTCTTTGTCAGGAAAAATATTAAAGAAAAATAAATCTATCAGGAGCTATTGTAGTCCCCTTTTCTTGTTAGCAAAATTAATCATAGTGGTATAAAGCACAAGGAGGTATGAAAGGAGCTCACACTAAACACTGAAATGTATTCAGAAACTGCTTTCTGAATTTTCTGACACTTTTCTACATCAGCCAATAATTGCAACAAACTTGCTTTTACACACAACTCCAAGAGTACTTGTGGGTGATTTCAACGGAGGGGATGAAAGTGTTTAAAATAAAACCACATAATATTAATATATGGAATAACTGATATTCTTAAGCAGTTGAAACATTAGAGCACTTGATAGAAAGGAACTACAATCCACCCTTTTGTTCTGGAGTCTCTTGTATTTGTATGCAACAGAACTGCTTTCCTCTTATTTTTTCAAAAGATCTGTTCTAGATGCCAAGATCTTTCCATCTCTTCTTGATGACAGAATATTTGAACAGAAGTCTGGAGGTAGGCTATAGCCAACTCTTTATTGTTTTATTTTCAGTTGAAGTAATCCATACAGAAACACAAACTCCAGCCCACACCTCTCCTCAGTGCCCAACATTTCCATTGCCCAACACAGACATTCAGCAATATAATCATAACAAGGTTTGATAACAAAAGATGACGCACTGTGGACTTTCAAATAAGAATTTGCAACTGCTGATAACTTCAGCTGAAGACAGGTCAACACACAAAAGGAAGGGATTCTGCATTTGCAAATATTCATCTGAATGACGACTAGAAAAGCCTATTTACTGAACTTAAGCATCATTACATGACTAAAAGCAATAATGAGAACCACAGAGGCAGCTGTCCTCCTCTGTTTGCAAGGACAGGCAAACTGCTGGGAAATATCTACTGTGACTTAACAGAAGAAAATAATCAGAATAGGTTTGTTAGAACTGGTTCGAGTAACTTTCCAAGCTTTATGTGGATATTAAAGCAATTCAACACAGTAAACGAAATTACATACTGTCATGTTATTATACTGATTCACTTATCAGGTGCTCAGACATAAAACTTCAAAGAAGAAACCCCAACTATAGTTTCTCTGCACTGTCCATTAAACACTCCTAAAAACAACTACTAACACCACAATTTTGGAGCTTCTAAGTCGGAGGCAGGAGGAGACTCCACACTAATTTCTGTCACCGTGAACACAAAGACTGAGAGAAAGCTACCCACGAGCACAGTGGGACGCCTGATCCCCAGCACTGGATTAAGCCTCTTTGCAAACAGCAAATAAAAGCAGTGATCTGAAAAAGCTAATCAGTCCCTGCTGTGGTATTTAGACTACCTCAGTTGCCGGTATTGGATAACATTAAGCATATTAAAACTTCTGTAGGCAAAGTTGGATGCCAGTCCAGTTCACTATGTCCAAGAACTGCACTTAAATGCAAGCAGGATCACTTGGCTGGTCATTTGTTATCTCTCTGATTAGAGCCAGGCATTTCTTTTGCAATACAGAGATGCTTGCTTTGCAGAGACACATATGATACCCTTTATATACGTCAGCAACACTGAACTCCATGGCAGAGAAGTGCTGTACTTACATCTCTACAAGCACAACTAGTGCAGATGTATGACCCAGCTTAGAAAACTGCCTTAAAAATAATGCTGCAAGAAGTTCACTTGCAAAGACCTGCCCCCTCTACGTCTTCCACAGTAACAATAACACCCTGTTTTGTGTACCCCCTCAACTCTCCACATCCCAAGTGCATGTCTTCAGGGAACCAGGGATAAACTCTAATTGCAGAACAAAGTTCATGCAAACACCATGCTGCAGCACTATGACCAAAACGAGAATGGACGCAATCTGAAGACTTACATTATACTGGTAAATTTACAGAAAATATTCTAGCAAGCTATAGTTGTGTGAATTAGGAAGACATTTTCTAATTCTATCTCGTGCACAACATCAGTTACTTCAACCAGCTGCCTCTTCTGGAAGCATCCTCTCAGCTCTTCCCTAAAAGAAGCTGGGTTGTTGAAAGTTTATAAGATGTCAGATCATCATATTAAATCATGCTCGTGATGACAAAAAAGTATTCATATTAAGGTTTATCAAGCACATGAGGCTTCCTTGTAGGAATGATGAGCTCATCAATGACACCTTAGGATGAAACAGTGGGGCTCTGACGTCACACCTGTGAAAGGCTGAAAGAGCATCACCAGAAGGTACAAAGCAAGCACAAGGTACACAGCACAAAAGGACAAAGCAAGTTCTACTTCTTGTGCTAAAACCTACAAATCAAATAACGAGTTCAACAGCTTCCTATTGCAATACACAAAACACAAAAAGGTAGTAAATTAAATCCAGACACAGCAAATGTAACAGCTCCTTCAAATTTCTGGTCCTGCAAGAGGAGTAAGCTATAAAAACCTGTATTTGTGGCTGCTAGGTATGGGACATTTTGTACAGTGCTTGTCAGGTCCTTAGTGCCACTTGATTAAACAGCAGGCCAGCACAAAACGCTGAATTGCCTGGAGGTGATGGGCTTGCAGACTCCATGGTGGGAGGAGACTTCAGAATACCACACCGGAAAGGGATGGGATGCTGCAGAGAGACACAGACCGAGTGTCTCGTGGTTTGGATGAGGGTGGGAAGGAGAGGATCCCCTTTATCCCCCCACCCCCACTGCCCAGGGTGGTGTGAAAAGCATGCATGGAAGGACCAGAGAGACCAAAGTGGAGAGAGCTGGAGCAGCTGGGAAATCCAGATAGCAGACGCTGAAGATATTAGGGAAGCACTACCGTAAGGCAGAAAAAAACCCCTTCAACCCCCCGCCCCCACCAAAAGATGCTAGTTCCATCCAAATCTTGTTGTTTGAAACACAGTGAAAGCAAAGCCTTATTTGTAATAGAAATACTTTTATGCAAGCATACAAAATGGTCATTCTGTCATTCTGTAACTCCCGTGGTGTTACTGCAGCAATTAGAAAGACAATTCGTCCCATTAACGTGTTTATTTACCTTTTATTTTACAACTTTGTGCTAAGCCGGCTGTAATAAATGATGCCTTTGCAAGAACACACTGCACTAGTTAAATCAATCATGTGCCACTGTATTTATGAAATAGAAATTAAGGTTATAGACTATAGACAAAACTCAGCCCAAAAAAAAAGGTTAAAAAATTACGTTTACTGTTGGACTTGGGAGCTGCAAGGGAGATGCTTATCTTTAAAATTACAAGGTGACAATACAAAAAAAATTCTTTTCAAGTTACTTGAAGAGATAGACTATCTTAATAGAACACTTGAAAGAAGTTCACCTAGTTTTGAGGAGTGATAAGTGGTCTAGACTGGATCTACACACAGTCAAAACCAGACAAAAAGCCACCACTCTATGGCCATACAAAAGAGTGAATTAAATGACCCGTAAAGAGTGCCTAGAATTCAGAAAAAGAACCGATGTTATGATAAAGATGAGTAATGTTTTGCCTAGAGAATAATTAACCTTTCAAAACCAGAGTATTTTAAAACAAGGTTCAACTGTATTCTCAAATGCAGTGCAAGTGCTCTGTAGAAAAAGATGCACTTTCAAATGCAACAAAACAAAGTGGTGTTCTTTCACTCTTTTTCAAAAAACACTCATCTGTCTATAGTTATCCTTAAAATTAAAAAAGCAGAGATGCTTTTTCCAGCAGGGCATCATCCTAAAATAAGGTCAGAATGTCTACAGTTTCTGGCATAATCCCATTAGATCATCAGTACACTGGCTGCATGCAAGACTTGAGCAAACCATTGCAACATTTATCAGCAAGTCTTCTGAGGTTTTGAAGAGAAGTGGAAAACCCCAAGTTTTACCATAAGTAGCGATTACTTTTTTGCTAACCATGGGTAAAACAGATCCAGTCTTTGCTTTTCTATTGGTAGACAAAGGCAGTGACCATGAGCTGTTCATCACAACATGACAAGGCACCTGCCTGCAGCTGCAGTTTGCCTGTATTAGGAGCCTAACAGGCTTGAGCCACACCAGACAACCACACAGAAAGCATAAAGCAGCATTCTGCAACACCAAAAACCACTGGCATCACCCCTCACTACTACACTGAGACACAGCACCTGAAATGCTTTTTCTGAAACAGATTTTAATTTTAAAAGTAAATAGCTTTGATCATGTGACAAAACCCCTTCCACTATGTTTACCTAAGAAGATGATGAAAAAGTCATTGTCTCAGTACTGTAACTTACAGATATTCATTGTAGGCATGGATTCCTAAGCTGTGCTCCTTTCAGAGCATCACAGAATCACTGAAGATGGAAGAGACCTCTGTAGGACATCAGGTCCAGCTCCCCTGCTCCAGCAGGGCCACCAAGAGCCAGCTGTTGGACCCTGTCCAGACAGCATCTCAAACATCTCCAAGAATGGACACTCCAAAACCTCCCTGGGCAGCTGCCAGTGCTTGGTCATCCTCACAGTAAAAGTGCATTTCCTAATGTTCAGAAGGAACAGTCTGTGTCTGCTGCTTCTGGTCCTGTCCATGAGCACCACTGAAGAGAGGCTGGCTCTGTCTGCTTTGCACATGCCCTTCAGGTATTTATTCACATTGATAAGAAACCCACAAGCCTTCTCTTCTCCAGGCACAACAGGCCCAGCTCTCTCAGCCTTCCCTCCTAGAAGAGATTCTGCAGTCCATTCATCACCTTTCTGGCCCTTTATTAGACTCAGTCCAGTAACTCCACGTCTCTCTTCTACTGGAGGGCTCAGATTTATCCCAGCACTGCCAAGCTGAGGGGAAGGATCACCTCCCTTGGCCTGCTACACCACCCCTCCTAACACAACCAGGCCACTGCTGGCTGCCTCCAGCAGAATGACATACAGCAGGCTCAAGGACTTCCCCATCTTTAAGTGGATGCTCCAACCCAAATGTGGTTAAGCCCCAGCACAAACAAGTCACTGTAACTGCACCTGCACAAGCACACCAGGGCATGCACACAGATGGCCAACCACAGTTCCAGAGCAGTAAGTAACATGGCCAGAAATTCTTGGGAAGGTTTGACACAAAAGCTCTACTGCAAAGTATTCAGGTGCTTGCAAGCCAGAAAGCACTAAAACCCCCTTCTACACACTAAGGTGTAACTGTTTAATTTATGTAAAAAATTTATTATAGATTTAATCTCCTCCCACTTCCAGAAAGAGTCACGTTGTCTGGATGCTTTCTGAGCATGAAAATTTGAACTGTCTAATTAACTTTCCCTGTGACAATACTGGGTGCCAGACAATGCCTACAACTGTACAAAGTGTACACCATCATGCTTAGCAAAGTACTTTTATTCAGATTTGTTCTGTCAGAAGAAAATCCTCTAACAAAACTACCATGGTTATGTGAAAAATGTATTATCTTCATTTAAATACACTTAGATAGTCAACTTAATATCATTTATCTGTGCCACAAACTATTGTTAAGAGTTTGAAAGGTTTGTTGGGGGAAAATAGGCCTCTCAAAATGTCTAGAGGCATGGCCAGGTTGTGTTTCAGGCCACGTTGCTGGCAATAGAGCCCCATAATCTCCAGGGTTCCTGGACACAGTTCAAGGTGTTGGTTGGACTCTGTGTCGCCCTAAATGGCTTCACAGTGTTATGCTTATTTGAGACACAATTCCTATGCCTGTACCACACGGCTGCAGTTGTCTTTTTGGCCTGGAGCCTTCTGTGAGAGAGCTGCCAGCAGCGGATTTTCTGCACGACTTTCAGTCTTGCCATTTACTCTCCACTGGGATGAAAGAGTCAGAGAACATGTCAAGGTTCAACGTTTTACCCAGATTTAGTAAGCTAAGAATAAGGAAAGACAGAGACAATCATGTGGTTTGTCAGGACACACTTAGTTCAACTGTTTCTTACTTTCCTGAGGAAGCTTTTAATAGACCTGACAAGTGGCAACTATAGCCAGATATTACACAAAGTGGGTTACTGTAGCTGCAAATCAAAGTTCCAAAAGAACTTGCATTCTTGGAATGAACAAAAATAGCTGCACAGAAGTCTACCTTATTACCTGTCATTTAAGTATTGCTTTCCTTCAGATTTACTGTATTCCTGAACTCAGGAAAAGACCATCAGAAAGACTCCACACTGAGCTACATACAGGCTTTGAAATCCTAATATTTTACACGGTAATAAAACAGCTTGCTCACGTTTAATAACCTAATACATCAGAAAGAGACAAACCATGTTAGTGATTACACATAATTTTTCCAGCTACTTGCAGTCTCAGAGTCATTCTGAGCTCAGAAGTCTGCAGCTTTTAAAGTAGTAAGTAATATTGCTGACCAAATTTTGCTGTATTTAATTGAAAATCCAGCTAGATTTTAGATCTCTGAATTCATGCACACATTTATTTAATAAGGCTAACATTTTGAGCCCTTTTGAGCCCCCAGTGCTCATACTTTGCTCTTTAGAGTCCTTGTCATGAAGTAAGATTTGATAAAGACAGGCAAATGGGAATACTCCATTCAGAACTGGTGATGCTATTAACATTCAGTATTAAATAATTTAGTTTGGAAGGAATCTCTGGAGGTCAACTAGTCCAACAAACCCCTACTTAATACAGGGTCAGCTACAATAGGTTGCTCTGTGTCTCTTCCAAGTCACTTTCTGAGCATTTCCAAGGCTGGAAACTCTACAACTTCCCCAAACACCTGCTCCAGTGTGTAAGTATTATCATGGTGACATTTTCCTTCATCTTCAGCCGGAATTTCTCACTGTACCTTGCCAACTGCTGCCTCTCGTCCTTTTGCTACAAGCCTCCAAATAGAGTACTTTATCTTCTCCACACAAGTTACAGACCTGGAGACAGCAATAAGATCCCCCTTTGTCTTTTCTTAAATAAGGCTGAACAAACTCAGCTCTCCCAGTGTCTCTCCTTGTTATACAATGTACTCCAGCCCCCAATCAACCTGGTAGCCATCCACTAGACTGCTCCCTGCAAGGCCGTGCCTTCTGTCCTTAAGAGACCAAAACTGGACTCAGTGCTCCAAGTACAATCTCCCCAGTGCCAAAAAGAGGTAAATGATCACTCCACTTGGCCTGATGGTGATCCTCCTGCTAATGTGCACTATTTAGCCTTATTATCTATTTCTGCAACATCATCTTACACTTATCAAGGGATGAGGCTTTACTTTCCACAAAAGGATCCCATGTCAGCAGATGAACTAAACCCTATTTACAATGCCCACTGGAGGCATCTATTTTCAGTCTGCCCACTACAAACATTTTCTCATCAGTGATCTCACAGGCATAACAATGAGCACATTTAAACTGCAGATGAACAATTCAAACTGCTCACAGAAGTAGCAAAGATCAACTTTAAGATGATGATGCTTACTTCACACCAATGAGTTTGCTTATCTGAGGTCTCCCTTGTGACATATCAAAAGCAAATTGATTTTTAACATACTAATGTCCAAAATTTATCAAGATGTTCCATGTGAATTATAGAATGCTACCAAAGGCTTCTAAAACTTTGGAGCAGCTGGTTTAACAAACAAATCAGATGGCAGACTATCACCAAATACTGAACAAAACCTTAGGGAGAGACTATACACTGTACCAACACCATTAAAACTTATCCAAGAACAATTATTCTCATTCCTGAAAAAAACTGTCTGCGTCATTTCACAATGCAAACACACACTAAATCTCTGTGAGATCTGTAGTTTAGCTTCTAAATTATCAGGCAAGGGTGGTTTACCAAGTTTCACTTACAAGCAATACTCAATTCAGAGAGGACAGCAAAGAGCTTACACAAAAGGTGTGACTTTGAACGAGTCCTGGCAGTAAGGTCTAGCTCCAGGAAGTGGACACCACCTAAACACATCTAGCCACATAGTCTTGCTGGAACCAGATGAAAGTCCCATCAATGTATGCATGATACCAGATGTTATTTTTTTCCACAGAACAGCTATGGTAAAAAGCTATGAAAGGATAAGCAAACAAATGGCTGGGGAAACAGCAGCTGAAGCAGAAAACTGATTTTGATCTTTCACCAGAAAGCATGGGCTGTAGCTCAACAACTTCAAGAAACCCAGACTGTAATCCCAACAGCGACAGATCCAGAAAGTCTAATGACTCCGACTCACAGCTCAGCAAGGATGGCAAAAGCCTAGCTGGCAGCCCAGCAAGAATGGCAGTACAAACCCCAGAAGCAGCTGCTACAGAGACTTGTGAAACCAGGTGCACAGCCTTGGGTACTTGTACATCACAGTCCTTCCCTAGCCAGAATGAACCACTTCCAGAGGTGTATCTGGCATTACAAATACCATGTATTGGAATTACTGCTGAAGGAAAAATCATTCAAGGTTTCTAAATTAGTTGAAGGTGGAAAAGCCTTAGGGGATGCTGCTGCAAGCTATGAGGCTCTAAGGGTCGCCACTAAGATAAATTTGAGATCTCCATGCAAAAGTTTATGGCACTTCTTTTAAGAGAACTGTCTCTCATCAAGAATGAAGCCATGCATCGAATCTGGAAAGATCAGATAACTCAGCAATTCAAATATTAGCTTTACAGATGACAAAGGATTGAAGAAATCTGTTGAGAGTCAGGGCACCAACTACAATGATAACTATGAGAGCAGAGAGATGAAGAATGAGATACCAGATACTTACGTTAACAGTTTAAAGAACAAAAATAGACTAGGAAAGTAGCTTCTGCTACAGGAAATGCAATCTGTCCCTTTTCCAGACAATCTCTGCCAAACCACCAAATTTCATTAATCCTAAAATGAAAGGTCTAAGTCATAGCAGCAGTGAAATTTTCAGTTCATCACAAAACTTCAAAGCTTCATGGGACTGATTCATTGATTTCACAACTTAGCACATTACTTTTTACAGCTCATGGGAGAGCATGGCTCACACAAATGGTCATTTAGGAATTATCATGTGAATTTCTGTCAAGCAGTAAATGGCTCAAGGATTTTACTCTTTAACATGCTCCCCAGACTCTGAGCTTTACCTACTCACAGCAAGCAAAATGCTTTTCGGGTATTTGCAATAACCTGTGTCAAATTTACTGAACACCTCCAGCTTCACTGATTCTCCAGTCTCTGGCACTCCTCTGTAACTTTCAACCACCTCCCAAGACATTCCTTTCATACCAAAATAAATTACTCTATTTCTTCCATCGGGAGGATTAATAACATCCATTAAACTTTTCTGCACTCCCATCCACTGAATGCCTTGTCCCTCCTTCCTCTCTACCCACTCTTTTCTCAAAATACCTTCTCATAAAGTAAAATCCCTCCTCCTGAATAAAGCTTTAGTTTCCTCATTATCCACCCTGAAGAAAACTGTAATTTTAAGAAAGAATATATTTTAAATACTTTTATAATACTGCAGAGATTTTATGCAAAGAACATTTTTATCCTGAAAGAATTTAGAACCAAATCACTTTGGTCTAAAACAGAGTATTGGGAGCTACATTTATGAGCACATAGAAGCTTTCTACGCTCAAAGGAAAGCAGAACTTGAGATGTCTAGCATTCTGTTCTGTATCCATCTACCCGTACACACACACATGTACATACAAACATAAAAATAGGCACCCACCCTCCCAGGGAGGAGGATGACGTATGTCAAATTTTAAAGTGTTACACTGGTATCGTAAATCAAGCAAATATAACCTAAAAATGGTCAAGCCATCAGGAGAAGTAGTCTGGTGCACACTGTGACGTAAGCCTGGAAGAATGATGAATCTCACAGTTGCAGAGGGTGAGCTACGTTACTGCCCAGGGGAAATTCTGAGAACGTCTCGTCTGGTCCTTTCAAGTCAGGAGAGCAGAGGTGCAAGTCTTAACACTGAGGTGTGCTTTCAAAACATTCTCATTCTGCAGCTATGATTCAAGACTGAATGGAGCTTGAGTTTACCAAAGCACTAAAATAATTCTTTAATGGGTAGTACAACACCCTAGCAGAATGTGAAAGTCAGTGTCAAATGTCAAGCCCAGCACTTTGTGCTAAACAAAACGCAATTTGGATTTTTGGTAGGGCAAGCTAAGCTTTTCACGTAAGACATATGACCTAACCTGAAGTAATCAATCCCGATAGGTAAAAGAGAAATGCCTGGTTCATATAAGCAGAAAGGCCCAAGGTTATGAAAACCTCCGTCAAGTTCTACTCACCACCAAACAACCTGGTAAGGAATATGCTTTTTGACAGAGCCTCAAGCTGTTACACAAAAACATTAAAGATGAAGAGCTTTTCAATCTCTTGATTGAAATTTCAATCTCTCTCCGTCTCAAATATCTCCTCTAGCTCTGGAAATCTGCCTATTCCAGAAGACATAAAGAGGAAAAAATACAGACAATGAGAGAAAAATTTAAAAAAAACAGATAAAGAAAAAGGAGCGGGGGAGAAGGGAGGGAAGAGGGAGTGAAATGCCTCATAACTCTACCAGGAAAGCAATTATGAGCAGATTACAATTGATTTTCTATCATTTCTAACTGAAAATACCTACAGTTTGAGGCCAGGAAGTAAGAAAAATGACTGTACCATCTCACCTCTGCCTTTTTTATAGTCTACTTTTAACATATAATTTAGCAATTAAAATGAAGTGTCAATTCTTCCAAGCATAAAAATATGGGCTTGTTCAATTAATGGGTTTCTTGATTCAAACATATGGTAGAAGTAGTACATTTATTGTAAATATTTAGCAAGCTTGGAGACATGAGGCATTTTACACTTAACTATACATGATAAGAGATACAAAGCACCACTCTACAACTTCAGTCTGAGGACAGAAACACTTCAGTCTCTTCACAGAAACAACTCACTGCAGTCTTTGTACAACATCTGTTTCTCACAGTAGCTCAGACACAGTTTTCAGTAGCCCAAGTCAAAAATAAAGTGTAATCACCTCGATCATTAATAAGACCGCTGGCTAGCTCACATGGCAACAAACTATGGAAATGACTGAATGATTAAATATCTCTTGAATAACTTAGAAAAACTCTTATCTGTGACTACCTAGCTACATGTGGGACATGGTTTCAGGGAACAGCAAAAGCAGCAGAATAATATTTACAGGAGAGGAAAAGCAGAAGTTTTATATCACACATTTTCTATCCTTCTTCTAGTTACTATAAACGTCTCTCTCCCTTCTTTTACTACTGTTACTCCCTCTGAAGCATTTCAGTTTTTAGGAATGATTTAAAATACAGATTATGAAGAGATTGATCATTGGAGGCTGAGGCCAGCAAAATCCAGATTATGATCTGTTTTAATTAAAAAATTAAGGACAATCAGGGGAAAAAAAAAGAAACAGACTCTATAGTTCTCAAGGGGAGATTTTTTTTAATAACTGGTTCAAGACAGAAGTTAGGGAGATGATGCAGAAAATACCAAACAAGATTTTATGACTCCTGTAATGAAAGAAGTCAAACTAAATCACACATCTCTTTTCTACCAAATGGAGCTGTTAGCTGTAGCCTTTTCTGAATATGACAAAAACTAACCTGAGCCAAATAAGTTCCTCATTTTACTTCACACTGACTTTGAACTGCTTTTTCTTCAGCTTGCTTAAAGAGTACTTTCAACTGCACGTAGCATGTATAAGACTTCACAAAATAAAATTTTTAAGGCTTTTTTTTTTACTTACCTATTTAAAACAGAACAGTAAATATATAGTCAATAGGTTTCATCAAATATCTAATTGCACCTTCAATCTTTTCAAGTCTCACCAACCGCAAGCCTAGTTTTCTTCAAAAATATCAACAGCTCTGGAACACCAACAATAACGTTTTTAAAGGTTGGTACAACCCAGAGAAACAGGCAGTGAAATCACTGCAGCAGAGTGCTGTTCAGCACAGCAGTCAGCATGAAATGCACAATGTGCACAGATGAGTCAAGTCTGGATAATCCCTTCATGCTCTGTCAAGTTGAGAGTATGGGGTTTGTTTTTAAATTGCATACCTTCAATAAACTCCACTTCTCTGCATTCACATTTTAAGACAATACTTTTGATGCATGTTTTGATTTGCAGATGTGTAAAAATACTGTTAGTGGAGTTCTGCCTATCAGGATCTCATAAATAATAACTGCTTTTTTAAAAGGATTGCAAATGGTAATGGTAATTGCAGCTCCACCGGGTGACTGCTGCCCAGAAGTCTGGTGTAGTAATACAGGCATAACAACAATAGTAAGATTTGTAGACAGATTAAATACTTTGAATTGGTTCAACTACATCCATTAGGAAAAAACAAAAATTAAGTTTTCGAATTTTCAAGAGTAAGTGGCCTAATTAATAAAGAAGGAAAGGGGAGCAGGGAGAGAGAAAACAGAAAATTTCCCCCCTAATTCCCCAAAATAGTTGCAAATGTGTTTTACACTGACATAACAAATTCTCTTTAAAATGCCAACATGCTTGAGTTTGGATTCATTCATGACAGATTACACTCTGTTGAAGTGTAGTATCACCCTGGATCATTGCCAGTTAAAATTCAGTTCACAAAGATATATATAAAATAATCCCTGAAGAAGTCTTACTGTCAGCTCACTGGCTTGCTATACAGGCAAATGCTACGTGGTAAGGAGACAGTGGAAGAGGAAGTACCCTGCCAGTTTGAAAACCCAGACATACTTGAATGGTTTATTTTCCTTCCAGATCAAAAGACTGGGCTACCGTTATCTTAAGTATGTTGTTAATTGCATAACCCTAAAAGCCACAATTATGAGTTATGGCTCTACTCTGCAAACACAGATCAAGAGGACAAGACACAGTAAACACGACATTTCAATACATCTGTGGTTCAAGAAATGTGGTCTGCCGTTCAGTGGGATGGATTTACTTAATACAACTTTCGGCAACACCATCGCTTAAGGGCAATTTGGCCCCGTCAGAGGTACCAAACCAGAGCCAGGCACGGGAGGGTGAGCCAGGGCCAGGTCCGCCTGCAGAAGGTACTGCACAAGCACAGCCCGGCGGAGTTTCCTCCCCCAGGGGCATTATAAAATAGCGTCACCGCTCCACAAATACAACCCTACATGCCCGGCGCTACTCAGACATGCCTGCAGAATTACGCCCAAAACACACAGGTAAATGAAAATTAATTTTTACGAGAAATTACGACTTAGAAGACACAGCCAGATCTACGAATGGTGAAACTAACACTTATTACGGTTCGGTTAAATAGAGCAAGCCAGATTATGCAGCCCGTCCTTTCACACAAAGCGGAGGGAATAAACCTACACTTTCCTCACAAAATTATTAAAACAAAACGTCCACAAAAACAACCCCAAAAGTTAGAAGCAGGGGAACGGCAGGGTAGGTAGAGTACCTGAAACAAGTTTTAAATTCCTTGTCAGGCTCCCGGTGCGCGTGTCCGCCGGGACAGCCGCAGCTCCGGAGCGGCCGCGGGCGGGGCGCGGTGCGGCGGGCGGGCCAGCCCGGTG
>VXBU01014868.1:684910-700103 GCA_013400315.1 Bombycilla garrulus
CGCCGCGGGTTCCCGGCGTGAGTTCCCGAAGGTTGCCGCGGTGCCCCCCTCCCTAAACGCCGCTACCTTACCGGCTGGGGCCAGCGGGCAGGGCCTGGGCGGCGCGGCCTGGGCAGCTGGTCCTCCGGGCCGGCAAAGGTCCTGCCGCCATCGGAGAAAACCTCCGGGTGCTCACGGGCGCTCGCTGTGCAAGTGTCCCTGTGCCCCACCGCCCCGGCTGTGCAGGTGGAGAGAGGGCGGTCGGAAAGCCTCTCGCCAAGGATCACGAACTGCCTTTGTGACAGAGTTGGTAGAGACCTTAATTTCCGTCCCGTGCTCTAATTACGACATGTTTCCTCCCACCCCGCAGTTACTTTTATGCAGTTGAAGTAATCTACCTCTCACCATCCCACCCAGCCTTCTGTGCTTCTGCCGAGGCGGCTGAGCGCCAGGAGCTGCTTAGAAAATATGAATGAAAGTCTGGTGTTGTGATTGCGGCTTGTAGCTGATGGAGCATATCGTATACAAGATAAGATATACAGCCAATGCTACTCACAGGCTGCAAATGTGTGTGTGTGTATATATATATATATATATATATATACACACATATATATATAACTGTTACCCGCTCCTATTCTACTACTGGAATTTATAAAAACCTCTTAGGGTACCCAGCGGAAAATGGGCTAAATTTTAAAAATTTTGCATCCAATTTACACAAATTTTACACAGAAATATGAGCCCAAAGGGCCACTTTGCAGGGATTATTTTTTCAGTAAAATGTGATGGTTTTGCCTGGAAAAAAGACTGTGGAGGCACAGGGGTATGTTGTTTTCCTATGTAAGTTTCCACAAACTCTCCTTCTTAGAGCTGGCATAACCTGTAGAATAATGCCATGATTTTGTTCATTTGATTAATTCACTACAAAGTCTGTTGAATTTTTTAGTGAATCTCCTCCCCTTTCTAGGGACAAGTTTGCAGGGTTCAGTTCATGATACAAATGGCCACCTCTCTCCCCTGATTAGTTTACTTAGCTGTACAGAAGGAATTTGAGGCCTCTACTTAAAAAAAATTTAAAATGCTTGTTCCCTCAGTCCCATATGCTGATGCTGTTTCAGAGCCAGAGTGGTGTCCAAATGTGACTGTGAATATTAATTTAATAGGGGAAATTGGTGAAAGCAGGATGAAAGAATGAGACACTTGCAGTGCTACTTTGCTGCTTATTATGGAAGCTTTTGCCAGTGATTGAGAAGCATATGAGTCAGTTAAAAGCACTGCAGTGCTGGAGAAAATGATTCTCAATTATCAGAATAAGAGAGAACAGAGCAACAAGGAATTGATTTTGAAACTACTTAAAATGTCAAGAATTTCATATTAACTTATTTTTTTCAGTGTACTATCGCTCCTCCTGAGTTTATCTAAAGGGTGTTTTTGACCTTGTCTCCTGTTTAGAAGACCTTGTGATTCTGTTAACGTACAGTACATTGTGAGTGATTAAAACATGCCACTCAGAGGCATGAGTTACGTCTGCTCAGATGGGAGGGCTACTCAAGATGAAGCGAGCTGTTTGATGTCACTGCACTGCTCGTTGGTAAAACCTCATTTCCTCCTTATTGCCTTAGGAAACTGCTTGCTTCTCAGTTAAAATAGGAACAGGATTCTGATATGGGAGTCGGAAGCCAGGATTTTTCTATTCTGTGACCACACCCCCACAATACGGTAATAGTACTTTTGAAGGAGGGATTGTGTCAAAAGACATTCTCAGGGTAGGACAGTCAGAGGCTGGGGATTTATATGCCTTCAGAACTTCCCGCATCTTCCTTCCCCATTGTATGTCCCCAATCATTCCTACATCACTATTCTTCAGGTTTTGCTGAAACTCAGGATTTCCATGGGTTCCTTGGGACTTTCACATGTTTCACAACACTTTCCTGGCCAGCTAATGAAAGAAAAAGTTCTTAATAAACGAGAATGTACTCGTGGGATTAGTCAGTACTTAAAAGCAAGAAAGGAGAAAATGGCACCAGCTGCCCTCTTTGGAAACCAGAACCTCCTTTGTTTCCAGAATCTGTATTGGCATAACTACAATGTAAGATAGAATACAAAAAGTTTATAAACAATATTTTTCTGTAAAACTGATCTCCTGTATGTGTTAACTTTGATTTCCCTTCTTTCTTATCAATCTCTGTCAAGTCAAACTTTCATTAACAGCTCTACATCAGTTGTCTCTCTTTCTAGTATAAGAAATGCACATTCATCTTTTCAGAATTTCTTTACCTTCTCAATTATGTTATGCATTTTAGCTATTCTCCATTATTGAATATTTTCCACCTCAGACAGGGAATGGCTCTTTTATTCCTTCAGTTGTCTAATGCACTGGCCAGCGCTTGAAATGGAACCTACTCCTCCACCCTCTCAGCCTGGGAAACCTGTGTTTTGTGCTTCTATCCACGGCACTCTGCTTCTGAGGTAACCCCCCTTGATCCACCTTGTGCTTGAGACTATCAGATATGCCAGAGCAGATAACTGACTTCAGCATTACATCGTCAGTATCAGTGCCTGTTGCTTTTGTCTTCGTAAATAACTGCTGCTTTAGTTGAAGATCCCAACCATTAATTGTATTTCTTGTTGGCTTTCTGCATTGGTTGTTTGAGTACCTTTGGCAGGTAGACACTTACCTTTTCCTTCCACTTAACCGCAGTTATGGTCCCTGATTCCAAACTGATATCCTTGAAATACCCAGACAGTTTGTCAGCTCATTGTTTAGGCTTTACCTGGCATTATTTTACCTTTTTTAGCCATCACATTTTGCCCAGATATTTTTTCATCTGAGAATCTTGTGCTGCTTCTGCCATTATTTGCGTGGAAAAGCCTACGTACTTACATGACAAAGCTGCTACAACAATGTACATTTTGTTAATTTATGTTACCACAGCAACTGAGTCATGCAAAAATGTAGTGTTTCATTGTTTGGTATTGCACTTTGGCATTCTGATGAAAAGCTAGGGGTGCACAGTCTGTGTGCAGCTGCTATGGAGCTGGGTCTCAACTAGGTAGATAACTGTGCCTATCGAGTGGGTATCAATAGCTGCTGCCAAAATGGGTGTACCAGGTAGGATCATGTAGGAATCTAAATCCAGTTCTGTTCAGCTCTGTGAGGAATTGCAGGCAAGCTGGAAGAGGGGATTAGGATCTTGACATGTAGAAAACTGGTCTAGAAAACATAAGACACAGGTTGGGGAGGCAAAAGCAATGAGCCTAGACAGGTATAAGAAATTGCACAAATTCAGGAAATGGACAAGGAGTGAAAAAGAATCTGGAGTCTGTGATAAGTCACAAGCTGAGTATGAGTCAGCGATGTGTTTTCCTGGCAAAACCAGTAAGCATTCCAGGAAGATACAGATGTGGGGGGAAATCTGTGGGCTCTATGCAGTATTGGTAGGACATCATTGGAAGGGCTAATTTTACGCACCACAGCTCAAGAACTTTGTGAAGCAACAGGCTCGTGCAGTTGGCAACAAGGGTGGACAGAGGACTGGGAGGACTGAGGAAGCTGGAGTTGTTCAGGCTAGAGAAAAGAAGGCAGAAGACAGACATGCTAAGACTCCTCATATACTTAAAAGGCCATTGCAAAGAGAGGGGGAATCATCTATTCTTGGTAGGCAGGGTAAGATGTAATGGACTTAAATTGCATCAAGGAGGAAAAGCTTTTCTAATGGTAACATTAGTGAGGCACAGCTTTATATCACAGGGTGTAATGGTGTCTCTGTTACCGAATGTCTTTAAGTAGGTACTGAACAAATATTAAGTACTATTGATCTGGCATTGGAATTGGAGGATGGACTATTTCACTAATCAAGGTCTGTTACAGACCTATTTTTCTGTGATTACATATAATCTGAGGCTTCTCATTAATCATCGTTCCTTTATCCAGTCCCATTGTACATTATGTTTTCTTTTCAAGTCAGATCCCTGGTCATCTCTCTGTTCTCTGAAGGACAAAAGAATGTTTTGTCCCTTTTTTCTTTCCGTGTAGTTAAAGACCAAGGCTTTTCTCGTTTTTTGGTAGCCCATAACAGAGACAAACTGATGAGTTATGTTGCATTTTACTGCTGAGATAACTATTATGATTATATGAATCAAACATCACATTTTGACTCGCAATAAAAATTATTTAGATGACTGTTGTCAGTCTATTCAAACATGTTCTACATAAACTGCACAAAATGTTAACATAAATCTGAGATTCTCCGGTCATATACTAGAATAAATTACTTTATTCATAAAAAGTTACTCCAGACCAATATATTGCACATAACCCCAAATTTTCGGATCTACACTGACAGGAACCTATAAAAGTTTTTAATGTAAACTGTACTATGTTACTTATTTTTTAGATCTGATTTGGTTTTAAAAAGTCTTGTATATTTAAAAAACTCCATTCACTTCTACATTTCAGTTTAAAATAAATAGCTTATACCAAGAATAATTGTTTAAATTGTTTACAATTTAAAATTTTGTTTACTTGGCAGATCTGTTCAACAGACAACATTCCTGATAGGTTTTCTGGGTTTTTTTTGTTTGTTTGTTTGTTTTTCCCTAATCATGTTTTCTAAGTAGGTATTACATTTTTGTGCAAACTTTTGTGTTTATAGCCTTAAATCAGCATCTCTCTAGGAGCAGATCCATGCGTGTTTTGGGCATAAAAAAATAATAAGAAAAAAAGCTGTTGCAATAATTACCAATGCTAAATAATTTATTTGCTGAGCTTTTTAAGAGAATGCCTGTCAGAAGTTTCAGCTAACTCTTTTGCACCTTAAGGACAACTTTGCAAAGGGTTATGCCTAGGGCTGGGGTTCAGAAAACCACAAAGCCAGCCAGCTACAAAAGGCATGCGAAGGGAAACACAGAACTGCCACAACATGGCTCCCCGTGTAACTTTTGGTTGGCACCCTCCTTAGCCCCAGGCTTCTTTTCCTGCTTTGCCTAGGGTTAGAGTTACGCCGAGGGTTATGGGTACACCTAGGGTTTTCGTTCAGAAAAAAACAAAGCCCGGAGTTCTAAGCACACTGCAGGTACAAAGGCGTGTGAAGGGTCTCACAACCTGGTTCCTCTATCTTTTTATTTTAGCTGGGGAGTATCAGATATACTTGTCAGATGTAGTTTTCAGAGCCACCTGAGTGGAAATTCTGTGCAACTTCCCAAGTTTTCAGAAGATAAATGGATATGTCCTTGAAATTAAAATCCATCTAGACTTGTTAGCATCTAAATTGTAGAGATCTGTATTTCAATATGTCCGTAAGGCAGCCCCAACTTCCAGCCTTGCTGGAGCCTTTACACATTTTTTTAATTTTTGTGTTTGGCAAAAGCCATCTTTAGCTGGTCAGTGTCAGAGAGAGATCCTGGGCTGGACTGAGACTTGTGACCCAGTGTGAGCATTCTTACTTTGTTGTTAATTTGCCTGATTACTGAGAAGTCTCTGACACCTTTGACTAGTCTGGGTCTGTGCTTCTGCAACCTTACAGCACTTCACGAGACACAGCCTGGGAAGTAATCAAAGGAATAAGCAGAAGGCAGGAATTTGCAATTTGCCTTTGATATGTATTTTTTTTTTAAAGTAAAAAAAAAAAAGAAAAAAAAAAAGGAAAAAAAAGAGATAAAGAGATAAAAAGATTGCTTCTCGAATCCTTGGACACAGTCAAGCCTAACTCCATTATCACCTTCTCTTGAATCCTGATGAAGCCAAGCAAACTCTTAAGGTACTTTAAGGCCACAGAAAGGGTCAGTAATGCTAGGGGTGGGGGAAAGAATGAAGAAATTCCCTTGCTGTGCTTGCCAGAAAGTGAATTAAGTGGATGCAGAATTACTTTCTGCAGCTGGAAGACATCACAGGGCAGCCCTGAAGTGGGTCAGGGCAGGGGGTCATGCTCACTGTTATCAAAATTTTCAGAGCATCAATAAGAAGGAGAAGGACCCATTGTCAACATATCCAGAGGTATGATTGAAAACTAGCATGGGAACATTCTTCACTGCAGAACACAGGAAAGTATGAATTTGATGCTTGAAAAAGTCTGACTGACAGGAATATTAAACAGGCTTTCAATGAGCAGGATGCATAAGTGTTGGCTTCCAGGAAGGGTATAAGTCACCTAAGCAGCAGCTTACTGGGAAGCTGTGAGACTGTATAGGCAGAGGAAGAAAGCCAGTACTGAGGTGTTCTTCATACCTGTGATCCCTTCTGGGCTGTGGAGAACACTGGTAGAGGGTGCTGGAGTAATCCAGCAGTAAAAAAAAACAGTTTAGGGAGGTCTTTAGTTAACCCATATATTCATCTGTTGTGATGTTCATGCTATGGTTTAGTGAATAAGGAGAGAAGGATATGGGAGTGTAAAATGACCTCATACCATGTATTTAGTATTATTTGTATTCTGAAGCAATGAAAATTCAAGAAAAAGTAGTTGCTACAACATTTCAAGTTTTGAAACAAAAACCTTAAAACATGGAGCAGTTTTACATTCATATATTTTACAGAGTTTTTTTAAAGTAAAATAATTTGTGTTTCCATCTTTAGTTGAGGTTTTGACTCCTTGATTAGGAAGACTTTCACTAAAATTTCCTTTAGTTTATCTGAAAGTATTTTAAATGCTAAAAATTCAAATGAAACTGCACTTGGGAGGTAATTTTCAGATACTCAAATGTTTTATTTTCTTCATAGCTGACAAAAATTGGGAGAGAATTGCAGAGGAACAAGCTCCTTTCTGTTCTTCTGCAACCAATATGACTCTTAGTCACATTCTGCTGTTTCCCCAGATAGCATTTTTATTATAAGTTTTATACCTCAGGACTGTGAGAAGTTGGTGTTTCTTTAAGGTGAAGTGATACCGTTTTGTTTCCTTCATTCTGGTGAAATCTGATCTCACTGATGCAAACCCACCCCCCCAACCCCCCAAAACACCAATGCTTGTGCTTTTTTTCTTCCTGGAGGGGGGGTTAGTGTTATTTCCTATAGAATACTGTTTCATAATGGCTCAGAAATGAACACAACTGTTACCGCAAATGAACAAAATGGCTTTTGGTTGCAGTGAAAATACGCTTTTTTCTGGAACTGTGCAATTTACCCAAAAGCTGCTAACAACATGCTACCATTTTCTTAGTGGTTTTGCATATCATTAATGAGAAAGCAGTAATATCTTCTCTCCTAATGATTGCTGTTCTTTATACCTCATCTCCTTGGAGATGAGAATCTACTTTCTTCATTCCCTCCATTTATATAATTTTCTGCCCTCTTGTTTCGAACAAAGGCCTGAAAGCAAGCAAGTATTGCATTGTCTCGGTATTTATGAATTCATTATATTTGAGATAGAAATACTATGATAGTTGGGACTGAGCATCCATGCTGTGACAGCATGGATGCTCAGTCCCAACTATCATAGTATTTCTATCTCAAATATAATGAATTAATTTCTTTATTGCAATTATTGACCATAATTGCAATATTGATTTCTTTATTGCAATTATTGACCATATAGACTTTAGATGCTTACCTTCACTCTGCTCCAGTCTTTGTGTCTCTTGGAGCCTTTTCCCCACATTCCTGGCCACCTTTGTACGTCCTTTACTGTGATGGTGGTGAGGTATTGGCACATGTTGCCCAGAGATGTTGTGGATGCTCCAACCGTGGAAGTGTTTGAGGCCAGGATTGATGGAACATGGTCTCATGGAAGGTGTCCCTCCCACAGCAGAGGGATTTGAAGTAGATGGTGTTTAAGGTCCCTTCCCACACAAACTGTTATGTGATTTTGTGATTATAAGAAAAATCATAGAAATCATAGAAAATAGTATAAGAGACATTATTTGGCCTATCATTATACTCCACAGCAGCATCATCTTCACGTAAATTGGTGTTGAAGGTGTTTGTCCTACTTCTACCTAATGTGTGTGATGGAGACACCATTATACTCTGTGGGCAAAATTCTCCAGTACTGACTGATCTGTGTTGTTTTTGTAGTTTCCTTGAGAAATGCCTTTCAAATAATCATCATGGGATTAATTCTCTAATTGTACATGTCTGCAGGTATATATCTGCAAATACTGTAGGCTTCTAAGTTTCTGCTAGAAGAGGTGGAGATATGCATTGTTCTTCATTTGTCTACAGATGGGCCTTTAGACCTGTCTGAGATGTAAAGAATGTCTAATCTGTATTGAAAACCATTCCACGCTGTCTCATCTGTAGGACAAGGATGGAGATTGATTTATTCCTTTCCCATTTGTTGTGTCCTTTACCTTTATTTTTCATATAGCTTTTCCATCTTCTAAAGGCTAAACCTGTCGCTATAGGCTAAACCTGTTGCTATTTCTTTAAACACTCTTTATTTTAGACTCATCCTTTTTGTTCCTCTTTTGATCCTTTCAGCTGGTTTGTTATGTTCTCATAATAAGGAACTTGAAACTAAGCACGTGGTGGATGAGAGACTGCACGGCATTAAACGTCCTCTGTCAGAACCTCAGCTTATCTTTTTGGAGGGCAGATGGGGAACTTGATCAGAGGAAAAGCCCTTTCCAATTACATCACCACTGAAGCAGAAGCAGTACATGCAGCCCTGCATTGCTCACTTCAGGCTGTACTTGCTGTGATGCTGAGTGCTGCATACCAGTGAGCCACACGGCCTGGCAAGAGAGTATCAAAATCAGCAGGTGCCACATCAGCAAAAGAGTGCTGGCTCTTTCTCAATGCTTTATGTCTACAATGCTTTAAAAAAAGATGCATGCAACAGCAAGATGCCAGAAGTGCTCTTTTATTGTCTTTATTGAAGGTTTAAGGAGGTATCACCTTCATTCTTGAAGTTGTGGAGTAAATTTTCAAATTAACATGTGAGGGAGGAATACTGAGAGGATTTTTGGCATATATCTGAAAAGCAAGTTGATCTAAAAATATGGGCCATTGTAGTTCAGTGTTCAGAAATATTACTCTTTTCAGTTCTATTTTTATAAACAGCTTAAATAATAGTTCCTTTAAAATTTCCTTATTACTATAGTACATCCTATGATGAGGATAATTGCTTCTGAATCTTCTACTTGTTCATCTGTCAATCAATCTATATGAAACTCAGAGCAGTTTTGTGAGAATTACAGAACTTCCACTAGAGTGAGTTGTCTGAGGTCAAATGAAATACAAAGGAAAATGAAATACAGATGACCGGACTGATGTTAGGACTGTGGGAGAATGCATGAGTATCTGCAAAGAGCATTTGGGATAAATCCATGCTACTTTGATCATACCCTAAGTTTAATAGCATTATGATATGAATAATGACTATCCATAAGGCATGTGTAACCTGGAATTCTGAATTTCACGTGACTGTCATTGGTTTAGAGGAATCATCAAAGTTTCAAGGACAGAATCTAAGACTGAAGATAGAAAATGTATTTCTTATGCTGTTGCCAGTGTTTGTTCGTCTAGAAACGTCACATTTAGCTCCTGCTACTTTGATGTTCTGGGTTCAGAGTCATCTGAGAGGAAAGATAGGACATGCTTGTCTTTGTGAAGACAGAGACGAATTAATTTGCACCTCCATATCCCTAGGGCAGGGCCTACTGCAATGAATTTTTTTGATTGGTTGTTTTTGATACAGACCCTGGATGGGTCCCAGCTCTGGGACCTGACAGATGGACTGAAGGCTCTTATGTAAAAACCTGAGAATTCTTTGATTTTGTGATTCTGAAATTGAAGACAAATCAGTATCTTGATAGACTACTTTCTGCTTAGTGGTATTATCTAATAATATTTAAGATTTTCCACTGGCAACATGGTGCTTTGAATTCATATTGCTATTCATTAACAAATCTCTCCTGCAGTGTTCTCTTACTATTGTTACTGCTACTTGATATAATTTTAAAATTTAGTTATTATTCAGAATCAGTTGATTCATAGAATCACAGAATCACTGAATATTTTAAGTTGGAAGGGACCCAAAAGGATCATTGAGTCCAACTCCTGGCTCTGACCAGCACCATCCTCAAGAGTCATGTGCCATGTGCCTGAGAGCATTGTCCAAATGCTCCTTGAACTCTGCCAGGCTGGTGCTGTGACCACTCCCCTGGGGAGCCTGTTCCAGTACTCCACTACCCAATGATGGGTGAAGAACCTTTTCCTGATACTCAACCTAAACCTCCCCTGACACAGCTTCGGGCCATTCCCTCGGGTCCTGTCACTGGTCACTGCAGAGAAGAGATCAGTGCCTGCCCCTCCTCTTCCCCTCATGAAGAGTCTGCAGATTGCAATGAGGTCTCTCCTCACTCTTCTCCAGGCTGAGCACACCAAGTGACCTCAGCCATGAAGGGGGATTTTCCCTCCAAGGACCTTCACCACCTGCATTGCCCTCCTTTGGATGCCCTCTGACAGTTTAGTGTCTTTTTTATACTGTGGCACCCAGAACTGCCCCCAGCACCGGAGGTGAAGCAGCCCCAGTGCAGAGCAGAGCAGAGCAGGACAATCCCCTCCCCTGCCCAGCTGTGATGCTGAGCCTGATGCCCCCAGGACAGGGCTGGCCCTCCTGGCTGCCAGGGCACTGCTGGCTCATTGTGATGTACAACGGCTTCCACGGTTCACCCTGGCCATTGTGTTCTGTCTTTATAGGGCTTTACATTGTTCATGACTTGCTGATGTAAAGGACAACCTGTTTCTTCCAGTTATTCAGTTATTTATTGTTTGTATTATTGCTACATTTGTTAATGATAGTGCAATCAAGGACTTATTCTGGATGTTGTATGGGGAATGAAAAGAGGATCTTTGTCCCCTTCATAGCACACCTAACGTAGAACAAGAGAAGATAGTGCCACAGTCAGAGTCATGTGATCTGAAAAACCATTGGTTTTGGAGATACAAAATGAGAGATTTCAAGATTTACATGTAGACAGTTCCATTTTTCTCATATGAAAGTTACTTTTCCACTGAAACTGTATGATGAAAAAACCCTAAATCATCAAAACTGAACTGAAATATCTTTTTAATTTGTTTTGTTTTGGTTTGTTTTTTTTTTTTTTTTCAGTTTTGTTTTGTACTGATTGATACAAACACTACTTATCCTGATTAGGGATGGAGAATTTTTCTCCATTTCTGAAAATCTTTTCCAGGCGGAAAAATCATTTGCAACTTACTTTTTCCCCAGAGGACAATGGGATGAGGGAAGTCTCTTTGGGTCTTGTAGCACAGACTTAGCAAACACAAGGTTGCATACTGTAAACTCTACAGCTTTGGATGAATACTGAGCAATTTCATAGTCATTCTCCCTGATTTTGACTATTTCCAAGTACTATATAATAACAATAACTAGGCATGTCACCAGTCCTTGTCAGAATTTAGTTAACTGTGCTGTAGGTAGTGTGTGCTAAAGGACATCTCTTTTGAAGTACCATGAGACACAAACTGAAACCATGACTCACCGCTTAGCATTTGATAGGTATGATGTGGAAAAGGCCCTGACACTGGTTCTCTTTTTCTCCTTGTCAATTGTCATGATAATTTTAGTTACCACTATTGCTTTTACGTGATGTTTGTCCTATCTGTAGTTGGTCTGAATTTGTTTGAGCACTGCAGGCTCATAAGGCAGAACGACACTAAGTAGAGTTGATTCTGTGTTAGCAGAAGATTTGTTATTGTTCTGGTGATATTGGTGAAATCTCACTATCTGTTTAAAAAGGTGGTGTGAAAAGATGAACACCTTAGAGGGGCATAATCATTTCCAAATTGATGTTTCACTATGTCCTACTGCAGAATTGGCTGGCTTGATTGCTCTGTGGGTAATTTGTCAAAATTACTTATGCAAAACATGATTTGAAAGGGTGGCATCTTAGGCAGAGTCAAAAAACAGCTCAGAAATCCTTTCCTAACCCAAATATATTTGCCCCATGCTAGGCCTGCCCTAAAAAGGGATGATTAATCTTTTAAGTGTCTTCAAGTTCCCAAAAGTAATCCTGCATTTCACTGTGTCTAGAACACATTAGCTACAATATATTGTGATTGTCATTGTGGATCATGTAAAAAATAATGGTGCAATTGTTTATTAAAACCCAGGATTAATTTAGCACAGGTCTAGAGGAATGTATGTAATGCTGGATGGAAAGCTGCTTCTCTGAAAATCCCCAGCATGTGTGGGTTTTCAATAAACGAGGACATTCAGTGAAGTTTCGGTTTTCACAGATGAAAGGTAAGAAAGATTTACATTTATACATAAACATGCACAGCAGGGGGAAGGCTCGTCTGCCTCACAGCTTGAGGCAACTGTTCAAATGAAAATGAACACTTCTGAGGAGTTCTGTTCTGGGAAGAGCTACGAGTCCATGCTGTTCACTGTGCCAATGGCCCCAAGAGCAGTACACCTTAGATGCATCCCACAACACAGGCTGGCTAACAAGCATATCCTCAGCTTCAAAGGGATATGGAGTTCAACAATTGTTTATTGATCATACATGGAAGAGCTCAGCAGCTTGTGGTGAAGGTTCCATCATACACCAGAAATATCTAGACTGTGTCCTAGGGAGAGACAGGTTGGTAATGAAACATTAGTACAATTACTAAAGCAGCAGGACCTGGGGAGGCAGGAAGAGTCTGGGTTGTGTATCTGCCTTGGCGCGTGTATTTCTGATTTTAATGAAATGCTGCCCAGCTTGGGACAGGCCGCTGAGGCAAAATCCTCAATGGATTTGTCTTACTGGAGGTAAATCCACCTTGATGCTTTTTGAAGGGATGAGCACAGAGCTGCTCTGTTCCTGGGATTGATGGGAGAAATGGTGTTCCATATTTATGTGATGCTGAAGGATCCTCTTGTTGGGGTTGGGAGGAGTTGCTTGATGGCAACATTAAACAGCTTGGATTTTAGCTCATGTTGGTTGGTGGGTTTTGCTGCAGCTAACAGTTCTGCTTCAGGGAGCTGCTACCTAGGTGTCCTGCATGAGATTGATGTTCACTTTGAATCCTTGGGTGGTATTTGATTGGCAACCAAACTGCTCCTGTTAATTGAGCAGGAGAATTAATCCCTACTGTGGAGAAAACAAATCCCCAGGCTACTTCCTACAGCCATAACCTGTTAGAGACAGAGCTGGGTGTTCTTGGAACAGTCTCGTGTCATGTGAGAGGGAACCAAGTACTAAAAAGAAATCACAAGGTCTTCACCTCATCCAGGTCTTACTCAAAAGGGAATCATTTGGTCTCATATTTGCTGCTTTTTAGTAGGTAGCAGTAAGACTTTAAAGTAAGACATAGTTGTCTGACACCAGCCAGGCCTTGAGTTTAGTCTTACCTCCTCCTGCAAGAGGCATTGCTAACCAAAGCAGTGGGCCTGTAGCCCAGGCTCAGCTTAGCCATCTTTATAACAGTTTATAGGCATCTTGCCAAAAAAACTAGCATAATATGTATTAGGACTGGCTCTAGACATATTGCTGCATGAAGGAAGCCTCTTATGTGCTTCTCCAAATGTGTTGCTGAAGGCTGCAGCTGCAGGAGGATGATACTCCGATAATGGTTTGCATAAAGTTAAGTTTGTGACCTGTTACCCAAGAAGAGCTTGCAGCAAGCCTGAACAAAACTTGCTGTTCTTGCCTCATTTTCTGTTAAACATTTTCAGATGACCTTCTAGTATTACTGCATGTATATTTGCATTGTAATTAATCAGTATAATCCATCTGCCATTTGTGCACAGGTGACAATCTTCTGTGTTAGGAAAATGCCAGGTCCTTGCCTTAGATGTCTCATCAAATCTTCCCATGTCAGTTCTTATTTTGAGGATTAATTAAATTTGATTGAAATTTTGTCATGTCTTGGGATTAGCACTTTTTTTTATTTGAGAGTACATAAATGTTCCCTTTTTTAATGTGATTTATTGTTTGCCTGACTGAGAGTTATGTGTTTAAAAGAAGGCTAACGTGTGTCTCTCATCCCATTCCTGAATCATCTACGAGGAGTTTGAAAGGGAGTTTGAAAGGGAATCTCTTGTCTTCAGGATCACTCCTAATTCTGGTGTATTTTAGTCTCTACTTTTCCAGCTACCCCAAAATCATACAGAAATACGTGAGGTTCTTTCTTTTTTGTTCACCTACAAAGCTCTCAGGTTGCTCACTGTTGAAAGTTCTTCAATGACTCAGCCTCACATTTGCTTGTATTGATATGGATTCTGATTATTCTGGTTCAAACTTCTATCACTGCTTTCCTTCAGAAGTCTTCAAGGAAAACTTCAAGGAAGTCCTCAAGTGAACCTCTGTAAAGATATTTGTGGACTTTTGGAGTACAGTTTACAACTGAAAAATATAACTGTAGGCACTGAAAATGAAATTTTGTGTGAGCATATTATTTAAGTATTTCATCTGAGACAGTTTATGTTTATAAAAAGGTGAAAAATGTAATTGATTACTGGTGCTTTATAGAGAATACCTATGAAGGTACCAAAATTAATCTGGGAACAATAACACTGGTGGCAAATAACTGTCCTCTTTCCCTGTGGTCCCCCAGGTCTGGCTTTCTGACACTGGAATACCACAATAAAACCTCTGACAGTTCTGTGCTGGTCATTGCACATGAAATAACATGTTACACTGAGCAGAGTGTAAAAATCTTTACTTTTTACTTTACTTAAACAAAGTCTTTACTTTGGAGGTGCCTGGTTCAGCTGAGGGAGCAGATTCATAGTGCAGTTTCTCACTGTTCATTTACTGGCCAAATGGCACTCATACTTCACTGCTCTGTTGAGGGGATGTGGAAGAAATTGAGCCTTTTGGGAGGTTTGTCTTTTTTTTTAAATTTTATTTCCATTATTGCAAACTGCAATAACTCCAGCCGGTGGTTGTGTGTTTTTAAGGCCTCCAGCTACTGCTTGCGGGAGGCTTTATACATATATATATATATATATACACACACACTTGCACATATAAAAATATAAGATTAAATACTTTCTGCACATTAATCTCTGAACTCTTAATTTATTCACTGAGTAGTGATCACATGAGGTATGTTTTAAAATGTATTTTTTTTTCCACTGTGCCCTGATAGCTATGTAGTATCATGGATGGTGGCATTACTAACCCATACCATGTGATGTTCTGCACCTGTTGATTGTGATATTTTTTACTTTTCATTCTNCTGCAATAACTCCAGCCGGTGGTTGTGTGTTTTTAAGGCCTCCAGCTACTGCTTGCGGGAGGCTTTATACATATATATATA
>VXBU01014868.1:703848-722256 GCA_013400315.1 Bombycilla garrulus
TTTTTTTTTTGTTTAATACTGCATTTTCTAATTTTCCTATTAAGTTGTAGTTTGTTGTTGTTTGTTTGTTTTAGTTTATTTTGTTTATACATATTAAAGAACTGTTATTCCTATCCTCGTATTTTTTTGCCTGAGAGGCCCTTTTAATAATTTGGAAAGAGAGGGTTTACATTTTCTATTCCAAGAGAAGCTCCTGCCTTCCTTGGCAGGCACCTGTCTTTCAAAACCAAGACAGAAACATAACTTCCCATTAGCTGAACTCTTCTCCTTGGGTCAGTTCCAGGAGCAGGGCTGAACTCTCCTTGCATTTAACATCTCTGAGTGCTCCTGTGGTCATTACTTGCAGTGATATCCAGACCTAGAAACAAAGGGCAAGAGAGGGGAACTGAACATTTTGTCCTTGAAATTATAGGGAAAAGTTAATAACATAGGTAAATTCCTAATTGATACTATTTTTAATATTCTTTTTGAACCAGAACTCTGACATGTTTGGTGTAATCTGCTGGATGCAAACCTGTAACAGCCTTCACCCACATACCCATATTCTAGGAACCAGAGCACATGAGCACATCCTTGTTTGTTGTCTTGTTCAATCAAGCCTCAGTGGTGATGCCTTGGCCATGACTCCCCATGCTCTGCCCCAACTCAGAACCTTCCACTTCATCCTGAACGTGACCTTCCTTTTCTTTCTTCAAAGACACTGAGGGCAAAAAAGCATTTTCTGGTAATAGTTCTGCTTTTATATGGATGGAGAAAATATTCTGTGTATTTGTGGAAATGTACTTTTGCCTTTAATGAGCTTTTCCTTATCTTTTTAGCTAAAAAGATATTTCAAGGGTTTCTTTTCCCCCCCAGTGGATTTTTCCACGTAATTAGTGAGAAAAGGCAATTGCAGTGTCCACCTGTACTTGTGCTGTGAACAAATCATATTCAAGCACTTTGAAGAATGTAGTGTCATTTCCCACCAAACTTAATGAACAATACTGTATCACCTACCAAGTGGCAATCTGTAAAGCACCGTCTGCTCAGGTGTTAATGCAGAATCATAATTTAGTGACTGATATTCTCTGTTTACTTACAAAGCCTAAATAACATAAATTTGTTGTCCAAAAGATTATGCATAGGAGGTAAGTTTTAGTTCACAGAGTCCCTTCTTGAGGGGCTGTCATGGTCTTGGTCTGTCTGAAAAACGGTCTGTCAAACAGCCTCAGGTGTAAGGGCCGTTCAGGGCTAAATATGGGCTAGCTTTAGCCACCTCTCTCAGGTACTGGTAACAGGATAGCAGTGATGCTTGGCTTGTGCTGCCCGTTTGCCCTTTGTCCCAGTCTGCTGATTGAAGCTGGCAGCTTTGGGGGTGCAGATAAATTCCCATTAGTAGTGGAAGTGGGATCAGAAACTTCATAATTTCTAAAATTACTTCAGCCTGAGAGGACTGAGACAAATAGGCTATTTTGGAGGATAAAAAGTCCTCAACCCCTTCATTGGAGACTCTGTACTTACAAAATTGCGTTTTTGTTGAGCTGAAGCAAAGAAACACTGCCCTGTTCACTGTCTTTCCAAGCCTATCAGGAAAATCTGAGAACTTAAAGGAAGGTCTTTAAGAACCAGACACAATCCTGGTCCTTCCAGGGGGTATAGTGTCCCTTAAACAAAGCAACACTTCACTGCTGCTACACCATGCAACAGTTCCTCATCCAGCTGGTATGCAAGGATGCATGCTGCAGAGCTGGAATTAAATAGGATGCAAAGCTAAAAAAAACAAACAAACAATTCTCAGTCATTTGCTGTTACCTGTTAGACAACCATAATAACAACAATTTAATAAACAATTAATTTATATTTTTTTTTACAGGAGGCAGTAAAAGGTCAGTTTTTCACTGTTAAGAGAACAAGATTTGTATTCCAGGTGCTGTACATATACTGTGTGCAACATCCTGAGCATAAAATCTGAGTTTAACTCTCCTGGCCAGACTCTGGAAGAATACAAAAGCCTGTGATCCCATGGTCCTTCAGAAACAAGGAAATTACTGAAGTGGACTTAAATTAAAGAAAATGCTCTATCATGAATTATTTAGGTTAACTTCAGCCTCTGTTGAACCCAGTGCAGTTGCTAAATGTTTGCCTGGGTATAGCAGAACAGGAAGTCCAGCAGGTTATTTCTGCAGTGAACCTCAGTTCTCAAGGCTGCAAACTCTCAGCCTGGTCATAGGACACACACTTTACTATGTGCTTAGAAATCAGTGCAACAGAGCTTGTTTTCTACTCATGCCTTTCTTTGTAAATCAGCTGTAGTATTTAACAGCTTTCAGCCAAAGAAATCTTTTACACTTTATTGAAGAGGCCACTTTATCAATTACTTATTAGGTGACATGGAAAAGTGTAGGAAACCAGGTGCGGTTTGTTTTAAATGCAATCAGAGTCAGTATCCTTTTAAACACATGTTTTTCCTAGCAGGGTCAAAACTGGGGATGTTGTGGGACATGCTATACTCCTAATTACCATATGGGAACACAGGTGTGATATTGGACACCCTGTCCCCTTTTCATGTGCCAGTTTCCTATGTGGTAGAGAATTATAGCTGGAAAAAAACCCAGGGCTGGATGGCTCCTTGCAGGTCACCTACTTGTCCTTTTACCTAAGGGAAAATGAACTGGAGCTATGCCATCCCTGAAACATGTTTATCCAGTAATTTCTTAAGGATGATGGGGATGAGCAGGCCTCAGCTGGACCTCACCTGCTCTAAGCTGGTGGTGAATATCTTCCCCAGGTTTCCTGCTGGCTCACCTTCAGTGTATTCACCAGTGAGGTAGTTTATGTCTCTTTGAAAAAATTTAACTTTTCTTTATCCCATGCTTCTCTCTAGCTTTACCCTTTCCTGAGCAGTCCTTTGTCTTTCTGCCTGTATATAGAGTCTGTAAATGGGAATTGTGGAAGTGTGGAAGTATAAATATTATGCTAAGGAAAATCAGAAATATTTTTTCTCTTGTTTTTCAGCACAGGAGATAGGGAAAAAAGGTGGCACTTCTTGTCTAGGTTTGGCTAATTCATAGCAAAATTCCCAGCTGTACTTAATCAAAGCCATTATCGTTCTTCTTGGTTGCCTGGATAATACAAATCAGCTGGATGCATTGTGGATCATGTCCCCCAAGGCAACAGGAACATGGAAAGTGACTTCGCTTTTTACTCAGATGTAAGCCTGGTCCAGACACCCTAAGTTTGAAATAATAACAAAAAGTGGAACTTGGGGCTGGTTCAACAGATGAATAAAGAATTTTAACGTTTGTAGCTAAAATCTGACATGGTCAACTTGCACCAGATTTATGAAGACATGCACACCCAGAGAGAACAGAATTATTTATAGGAGAGTGTCACAGATGGAGCAGATTAACTGAGACCATGGCCACATCTTTTTAAAATTCAGTAGCAGACCTACATTTCAAGAGGTAGCTCCTTTCTGTTTCTTCTCAGCTTAATTTCAGTGGAGCTGAATTCCTGTTTGGAGGCTGGTTTGCACAGACAGATTACCTGGCAGAACATAATAGAGACACTTGAAGAATTAGCTTTCTGTAGCTGTTTGCCATAATTCACAGCATATTTGAGCCTGTAAAATTTTGCAGCAGAAGAAAAATAGAGAAGGAAAGATGGCAAGCAGAAGAAATTATGCCAAGGTCATTTGAAGTTCATGAAAGTCATGGAGAGGAGATTCATTCATTTCCATAACCTTTGGTTTGGGCCCATAGAAGACAATTTATGAGAGCCCATGGGCTTTGGAGTGAGTTTGTCTCTTCAGTTTATTACAGGTCATGGGATTACAGCAAGAGTGAATTTAGTGGAGTCATCAATCTCTCAAAAAACTCCTCAACATGCCCCCCCTTTCCATCTATTTACCTAAGAGTCTTCTGTTTGAGAGCTGCAGGCACTATCTACTTCTAGAGTTCCCTGCACCTGTGAAAAGAGTGGAAAAGAGAATTTCTCCAGGCCTTTTGGACCCATGTGTATTGCTAAACTCCTGAGAATTTAAAGTCTCTATAGGCCATCCCAGCTTCTTTGGCAAGAGAGTAAAAGACAAGACACAATAGTCCAACATTCAGGGTAGGGCTCAAAAAACCTCAGTGTGGGGGACTGAGAGCTATAGTGCCAAGGAACCCATCGCAAGTGATGGCATCCCAGCTGAGACATCCCTGGGGTGGAGGAAGCTGCTCAGTAGCAGCACTAGAGAGCTGCAGGCCTGGTTGGGTGCCAGCACACAGTGTCATTCAAGTTGCCTTGCCTCTAGCAGGCCATGGTCCTTTGTCGGTTATGGGAGACGTCTGCCAGCCATGCCTTGGGTGTCCCATGGCATCCCAAAGAGTCCTTGTGCATGCAGAACCTAGTCAAACAGCAGGCAAATATATCAGGGTGAACTGAAATATTTTCTGTGGTCTCCTGCCTGTACTTCCTCAGGATTCAACCAGTTGTCTGCATATTGGTGCCTAGTGCTGATTGAGATATGTTTGGGTATCCAGATCTCCATGTGGGCTGGCACCCATAGGAGACTAATGCCTTATGTAGCTGCAGCTGAGGACAAGTGTCAGATGGCACTGAACACCTAATCTGAACTCAGCTCTGTATCTCCACTGACCACAGTGGGCCCTTGGTGCCTAATCCACATGTAAAATTCCCTAAGTAAATTCCTAAAAGTACAAGGACACTGCAGCTGCTGGCTACTCTGGGCTAGCTGCCCTTATCTCCTTCACTAACCGTATCTTGAGACAGGGACATAATCTGATAAACACAGAAGGCACTTTCACTAATTAAAAATGGTTCTGACTGTAGAGTACGAGATCCTTACTTTTGAGCAAATGAAGCAAAAATAACTGAATATGGACCAGAACTTTTATTCTTTACTTAGGCAAAACAATGTTCAGGGTTGCTGGCAGTGCTGGTGAAGAGCAATAATTAATATTGAATAATTATTTAATACTGTGTAATCATGCTAATGTATTACAGTATTTTCCCAGGCACTAACCTCTAACCACAAAGAATGATTGACTGACATCAATTGATTTGTTTGTGATAGTATTTAAAAAGTAGAAGTTATCAAAGCACCGTTTGGAGCAACACAACTTCACTGATTATATATCTCATCTATCTTCCTAGGCTGATTTCCTTCTATATTACTAACTCTGAAACTTGGTTTCTTCCAACGAAGAGTTATTGTAATTCCAGATTTTTCCATCTGTTTTTTGCACATGTACTGCTAACAGCTGAGAAGTCAGTGTGGGCAGCATGGTGTTGTGTGAAGTGCCAAAAACAAGAGATGAGGTACCCCAAAATGCTGACTGATTAGTGACAGACACCCTCCATATATTGCTAACATGCTCGAGAAATCAATGTTGCAAGGACACCACATCACCTGGAACATTTTCATCACAGCACAAAGATCCCCTGTGTGGGGTCTGTACCAGTGGGGCCCTGAAGCTGTGGCAGACTAACTCCAGTCATCCAAAAGAATTGTCCAGCCTAAGCTTTCGAATAGCCTCCATCAATGGCCAGTGAGGCAGAGGAAGACATTTCAAAGGGTGATTCACTTCCTCCTTGACTAGAGAGGAAACTTAATCTTTAACAGAGGCTGGATACCTTACTTTTAGACAGCTATAGTTATGTACCATGAATACCTCTGAAGTCCAAAATCTGTAGGAGTATTACTCTGGAACCTTTTGCTCTGTACTTACAAAATTGCTGTGTCGCAAAAGATTTTAAGTAAAGGTCTTTTGTCAGTAAAATTGAGGCTTGAGTAATAAGCTTGACATTTAAAATTGTCTTAATGAATGGAGACACCTGGAAAGACCATTTAAAGTTCTGTGTCTTTCTATCTGTGCACTGAGTAATTAATGCTGGTTTGGTTACTAATTTCTGCATGGTATAGCAGGTTACTCAGCCTATTACCTTACTCATTTCATCTACACTAGAATTTGAGACTGACAAGTACCACTGCACATAATTTTCAATCACTGCCACTTTTTCTGTAGTTGCCTTAATTGTGCTTCATTATGTGTACCAGTCTCTTGCATTCCAGGACTTTGAATAAAATTATCTTAGTATTAAAGCTGCTGGTGGAGAGGTTGCTTTGGACTTCATAATCTCTGAAGACTGTTTGACAGTGAAAAGTTTGCCAAAAGGCAGAAAGCTTTCGATTTTTTTCTTCTACCTGATACGAGCTTTTCTCTAAGTGTGATTTTAACACTTATTTTCCATTTCAATGAGTGATATGTAATGGATTTATTTTGATCACCAGCTCTGATTTTAGAGTGAGGTTTGAATCTCCTAAAAGGACCTTGATTTTCAATCACATGGGCCTATGGCTTCTTTATGATGGCACCAAGAATGTTAATTTTCCACCTTGAGTTGCCTTTTACAAATACAGAGTTGCTGTTTAAATAAGAAAACATAACAGAAGTACCAAAAAATGGGCAGTCGTTACCAATTGTACCCTAAGTTTCTTTATGGTTACAGAGCATTTTAGGACTCATCAAATTCCAAAACGCAAATCTTGGCCAGTACCCTTCAGAGCTGACAAATCACTTAAGACATCTTATTTCCTAAGTAAATACCTTGACATGTTGACAAAAATTGCTGGATTTGACAAATGTGCCAACTCCCAACCTCTGAAAATCAATTATTTTCCTTCAGTCAAATTAAAACTCCAGAAACATTGACCGCTAAATGTACTGATTTAAGTTTAGGAGCAAAAGGCACACTTCTTGCTTCCCAAGCTATTTTTTCAATCAATCAGATTAATGAGCTATCTTGGCTTACGAGGGGATTTTCTGTACAAGTTTTCTTTTGACCTTGAGTATTAAATTTGTCTCTGACAAGCAACACCAGTCAGAATTTAAATATAAAGACTTGGAATTTCAAGGTTTGTTTTTATATTGGTCCTCCTTATCTAGAGCCAAAAAGTCTTTTATTACAAAATTATTTCCTAGCTCCTTTTAAATGAATATGTAAAATTCAACCTATGGCAAAAAATGATTTCCCTTTTGATAGGTACGTTCGTAATATTTTTTACACACTTTCCCCTCACATCCCAGTTCTGAATTTGAGCTGAAAAAATTTGCAGTTATGATCAACAACAAAAGTAATTCAGTTTTCCAAATGCTTTGCTGAGAAGTCTGATTATCTCAGAACAAAAGAAACAGAGGGCTTGTATTTACAAACTGTGTTATCTGTATCAGAGAATAGAGTTGTGATATTAAGATGATTAAGGCTGCTTATGATACAATCTCATATTCAAGGCTTAAGATTTTCTTTAATGAGATAAGGAAGTGCTATGCTGTAACCCCAGCCAGCCGCCAAGCCCCACTCAGCCTCTTTCTCATGTTCCTTCTGGTGGGATTGAGGAGAAAACTTGAATGGTAAAAGATAAAAAGCTCATGGATTGTGGTAAAGACAGTTTAAAAGAGAAAGCAAAAGCCACGCACACAAGCAAAACAAAACAAGGGATTAATTAATGTCTTCCCATGGGCAGGCAAGTGTTCAGCTGTCCTCAGGAGAGCAGCACCCCATCACGTGTAGTGGTGACTTGGGAAAACAAAAGCCATCACTCTAAATGTCTCTTCCTCCTTCTTTCCCCCAGTTTATAAACTGAGCATGATGTCAGATGCTCTGGTATGTCCCTTTGGTCAGTTGGGATCGCCTGTCCTGGCTGTGTCTCCTCCCAAACTCCCATGCACTCCCAGCTCCCTCCCTCCCCAGCACAGCAGTACAAAGGCAGAAAAGGCCTTGGCTCTGTGTAAGCCCTGCAATGACAAAAACATCTCTACATTATCAGCACTCTGTTCAGCACAAATCGAAAACAGACCCCCACACCAGCCACTCTCAAGGAAATTAACTCTACCCCAGCTGAAACCAGCACAGGAAGAAACCCACCATCTATGTCTCCAAAAAGTATCTTACACAGAAAGACATAGAGCCTATAATTTAGCCTTCTTGTCTTGATGTGTAAATCTGGGAGCTCCATCAGACACTGATTCTTTTAAACACATCTTTTTCTGTCCTTCTTGCTGCTAGTAGCTGATGGGAACTTCACCTTTTTGATGCCAATGTCAGCTTTTGGTGGGAGAGCTTTATTGTCCTTTGATTATGGGTCATCCTCAGGGAGCTGCCTGTCTCAAAGCTCCTAGACAGGCACTACTTCTACAACACTGAAAGCTGCAGCACTCCCAGTAGATGATGTTCAGTTGCATAGCTGAGGTCATGGCTGTTGGGTCTATTTGGCACAAAACACTTCAGAGGAGAGGGCAGATGTGGCAGTGTTCTTGCCCTTAGGGATCAAGAAACTCTGCTGTCTCCTGAGTGAACAGAAATTGAAAGGGTTGATGTGATTTGAAGACTTTGAGAGACTTTATGGGCTGGTAGGTAAAAACAGGCTGTTCTCTTCTCTTGAGCTTTCCTTTTCCCACTGCCTGTAACCCATCCAACAATAAATGTGACAATGCAGAACAATCAATCAGAAACAACTACTCTAGGATTAGACTTGGACCAGAAAAGCCAAGAAGAATTTGTCTGATTTTTTAGAGTAGGAGGCTCTGTGTTATATGCAAATCAGATCTCTATCCAGCTTCAGGTCAAATTTCTCAAGCTGGTCCTCAGATACCAAGGTCACCAGAACCAGCATCTGCTTTTTAAAATGTGGACATTAATCCTAAATGTTTCACATTGAGATCGGAGTATGCACAATTGAGATTCAGTGGAAGATACATGAATATTAAGAGATTGGGAGATGATTTAGTGGATTTGTCTGCTGTTACTCAGAGAGCACCACTTAAGTGAGCCTGTAGTTTCAGCTTACTTGTGGAATTTTCATCGTGATGTGAATGAAGAGGTCACAGAAATGTTTTGGCAGACATTTCAATGAGCATATCCCCTGGAAGCACATGGAAGCACAAGGAATTGATTCATTGACTCAGTGAATTAAATCATGTTTTAAGCATTAAACTGGCAGCTGCTAAGCAATTAAAGGATATGCCTATTTCCAAGTGCTGCTATAAAGAATATAGCCAACATCTTTAAAAATGTGTACCATTACAGCATACTTTATTACAGGTTTCAGTACCTTACACTTTATGAATTATTTGCAAGTTTGATAGTGTAGGAAAGCTTTGATCAACCCAGTCCAGAGCTTCAACTTTTCCCCAAAATGGCAGACAGGAACTCCTGGACAAAAATGGAATAAATTTCCTCCCTGCTTTGGGCTACAGTGAAGGGAGTGTAATTGCTGTTCCCATATAATTTTATGTTTGTTACACTGGAACTTTTATTTTTTTTTTTTCTTTTTTGTAATCACCAAGGAGCCAGCATCACAAAGAGAGACTAAGCTGTTGATAGGCATCCCCTTTTGACAGGCTGATTAGGAGCCAGACACTATTTGCCAAAGCCAGCGAGAAGCCTCCCTCTGAGTCTCCTGTCCTGCACTGGCACATGAGAACAAGCCTCAGTATGGCGTGGGGGTGACAAGTGCCCCACCAGCCTGTGCTCACCAGAGACACTCCTGCATCTTTTTTGTTGTTAGAGACCTTTCTCATGGGGATGAACTTCCCAAACTCAATACATCCTAACAGTATTTTGACAAGATACTGTGTCTATCTGCCTGTTAGGTTCAAAATATGTTTTTGCTATTAATTTTCAAAATGTTTTTTCAGTAATTGTGCCTCTTGCCTTCTTTCCCCTGACATTTCTTTGGTGAAATTAAAGGGTCTGTAGCTGTCTGTTTGAAGAGAACCCCTTCCTTACTTCTGAAGAAAAGCAGACTGTACTTTTGGTATAGCTTTCCTGTGTTAAACCCTACTTTGAAGAAGCTTATGATTCACAAGACATGTGTAAATGCTACCTACCTACTGTTCACCACCTCTTGCTGTTACACAATCTCTCAAATAAGATAAACACTTCTAGGGCTTTGTCATATTCTCTTTGTTCAGGCATGTGAACAGTCTTCTGTAGGATAACACATAATTAATATAGTTTGACTTTCACTGTACTGCAGATTTAAATCCCCCTGGAGCATCCTGGTTTATCAGAGGACAGAAGTCTTCCATTTGGGAAAATGGGCTTAGTCCAGTATGAATTACTCTCTAGTGATGCTAAGAGGGGAAAAAAGAAAACTAATCTGGAAATAAAGAAAAACATTTATCAAGACCTTGAGGCAAATAATAAAAAAATCTTACCTCTAGGCCAGCTACACAGACTGCTGCAGAGAAAACACTTTAATGGCAGAAAGGCAGCAGGCTTCCAGAGAGGGAAATTATTCTGTTGGTAGGCCCCTTCTGCCCTGTGAGGACTGCACCAGAGATACTCCGTTTGGGAGTGCCATGGGAAATCTCTCCTCGTGGATGGGAAGAGACAAGTTAAAATGGAAGAGGCTGTAGTTGTCCAGCATGTAGATAACTTGGTTTTTGATGCCAGCTAGATGCAACAGCGGGAGATCTTGTAGATCTCTACCTAAACTTTTAAGGAGTAGCTGCACAGTGGTCTGCCTTCTCCCACTGCTGTCTTTGCTGAAATGCTCTCAGTGTCACGTGCCAGCACAGAAAGACTGAAAATCAGTCTCAGGTTGTGATTTAGGAAATGGGGAAAAGAAATCATGCAGAGTTGACACACACAGGAACCTTTTGAAAATGTGGGTTCTACATTAAGAAACGCTAGAAATGGAAAGTGGTATTCAAAGTGGAAAAAGTTGTGTGGGAAATTAATAAACTGTGAGAAAGCAAAGAGCTATAACATCTGAAAAGCATGTCCTCTGGTACAAAGGCATGAAAAGCAACATCTTCAGATGAGTGGTGGTGTAGAAGCCCAGGAGAGAAACAGTGAAGATTATTCTAAGGAAAAAGTTTCTGTTTAAACAAGGTGCATGTGCATGTGACCACACACACACACACACACACACACACACACGCGCACACGCACAGAGATCACTGTATCAAGGGGTGTTATCAAGGGGTGTGTGCTTCCCTGAAGTACTAGAAGTCTAAAAGCTGAAATTATCAACAGGTAAGTTTGCTTTTAAATTTGAAAGTTACGTAGCAGACACCTCAGAACTGGAAAGGAAAACAATAATTATTGGGATATGGAAACAATTAGGGAAAATAATTATTATTACAAAAAAAAAAAAAAAGAGAAAAAAAAGGAAAGAGTGGCCACCCAGCTCTAACAGTGCATTTATAATATATTAAAGAAGACAAGCAGTCTAATCAGGTTAAATGATTGATGCTAAATGAAGTCACCAGGCATAAAAGCTCCAGATCTAAACACCAAAAATGCGGCTTTATGACTATAGTTTTATGACTATACTTTAGCCCAGGATGGAGAGATAGAATGATTGTGATGACAATCAGTGATGACAAATGCAGGAAACCCAATAAGAATGAGATACATTAGCTCCTTTATATAAATGAAGTATGTGCGGTTTGATTGTATTTGTAGACTGCACAAGAGAGAAGCTGCTCAGAGAAAAGGCAGGTGGAACAGAAGCTCTCCACTGAAAATGGAGCTATGCACAGGCCTGGGGTTAAAATTCTATTGTCAATGTCACAATGGTAATTTAAAAAAAACAACAAAACCCTAAAGCAACAAACAAAGATATAAATATCACATTTGAAAGGAAAAAAATGAAAGGGTGTTCTTAGGCAACATAAGAATTGTCTGAAAATACCACAGATTTGAACAAATGCACGATCACTCAACAGTGGGAAGACCAACAAAAAGGGCCACCATCAAACTGCTGTGGTTCAAGATTGAGCTAAGGCCATCCATCCTTAAAAAATTATCATGGGATCTAAGGCAATCTGGTTCATATACTTTGGTTTTCACAAGGCTTTCAGGAACAACAAAGCAACACTAAAGACTCTTCAAAGATAATAACTTGCCAAGGATCAAAGAACACATTTGCTCATAGATTAATAACTCGTTTAAAACTAGGCACAAATGAAGACATGGATACAGAGGTATTCAAAGATTTTTGAATCTTTGTGGGAGTTATTAAATCGCTTGCTGGAGGTGGGAAGGTATCAGACAAGTATTTTGAGGAAGTTCATAGCTATACTTTTATGTAACAGCATTTCCTTCTAGAGTGACATGTGATAAATGAAACAAATGACTCTTAGTTGCATAAAAGCAGCAGCATGTCAGGACCTCACAAGATTTCATTCAGCTTCTTCTTTCCCTGTCAAGTCTTTCAGTGAAAGTGATACTGCACTATGAAGACTGTGTTTCTATTTTTTTCTTCTAGTGTAATTGGCTAAAAAAAAGAAATTTCCCATAGAATCTACAGAACCATAGAATTATTTAGGTTGGAAAAGACCTTTAAGATCATCCAGCTGTAAAACTAACATTGCCAAGTCCAGCATGTCCCTAAGTGCCACATCTACATATCTTTTAAATACCTCCAGGGATGATGATACCACTGCTTCCCCGAACAGCCTGTTCCAGAGCTCAACAATGCTTTTCATGAAGGAATTTTCCCCTGTTATCCCACCTAACCCCCCCCACCCAGTGCAACTTGAGGCCTTTTCCTCTCATCCTGTCTCTTGTTACCTGGCAAGAGCCTGATCCCACCTGGCTGCCCCCTCCTTTCAGGCAGTTGTAGAGAGTGATGAGGTCCCCCCTGAGCCTCCTTTTCTCCAGGCTGAACACCCCCAGCTCCCTCAGCTGCTCCTCACAGCACTTGTGCTCCAGACCCTTCCCCAGCTCTGCTGCCCTTCTCTGGACACGCTCCAGCCCCTCAGTGTCTTTCTTGCAGTGAGGGGCCCAGAACTGAACACAGCATTGGAGGAGTGGCCTCACCAGTGCCCAGCACAGGGGGACAATCACTGCCCTGTCCTGCTGGGCACACCATTGCTGATCCAGGCCAGGATGCCATTGGCCTTCTTGGCCACCTGGGCACACACTGGATCATGTTCAGCTGCTGCTGATCAGCACCCCCAGGTCCTTTTCCGCATGTCAGCTTCCCAGCCACTGCCCCCAGGCTGTGGCGCTGTTGTTGTGACCCCAGTGCAGCACCCAGCACTTAGCCTTGTTGAACCTCATACAATTGGCCCTGGCCCTTTGATCCAGCCTGTCCAGATCCCTCTGCAGAGACTTTCTTTCCTCCAGCAGATCAACACTCCTGCCAAACTTAGTGTGATCTGCAAACTCACTGAGTGAGCTCTCAGTGTCATCAATGAAAAAGTTTAACAGAGCTGTCTGTAAAACTGGTCCCTGGGGGACACCACTGGGTGTAATTCCATTCAGCTCCACTCTCTGGGTTTGGCCAGCCAGGCAGTTTTTTACCCAGTGAACAGTGCACCCATGTAAGCCATGAGCAGCCAGCTTCTTCAGGAGAATGCTGGCGGAAACAGTTTCAAAGGCTTTACTAAAGTCCATGTAGACAGCAACTATAGATTTTCCCTTATCCGCTAAGCAGTAGAAGTTTGCTCAAGGAAGACTTGCCTTTCACAAACCCATGCTGTCTGTTCCTATTCCTCTTGCTGTCCTGAATGTGACATGTATGGCACTCAGGACAATCTGTTCCATGACCTTCCACAGCACCGAGACCAGGCTGACAGGCTTGTACTTCCCTAGATCCTCATTTTGATCCTACACATCGATGGGTGTCACATTTGCCAACTACCAGTCACCTGGGATCTCCCGGGTTAGCCAGGACTGCTGATAAATTATTTGGCTTCTATTTGGGCTCCTGAAGGTTAATATAGTAATTCTGAAAGTTGGCCTGTCCAGGTGTGTCAATAAGAAGTGTACATTGGTATATCCCATATCTCAAGACAGGGAAGGGCCCTCCACGGGTGCTTCTGGAACTGTAGAACATCATCACCTCTGCAGCTCCTCTCAAGATGGATGTTTGTGCTGCAACCTTCTCTGGTGACCTGTACCCCTCTGAATGAAGGGTTACAATGCCTCTCAAGGCTCATGTTGACCTCCCAGAGTCAGTGTGTCCAATGTGTTCCTGGGGTGTAGAGATGGCTGTGATGAGCATCCTTCTGCCAAGGCTCCTCTCAGGTGGGTGCTGTCCTGGGCAGGGCCAGCCATGCCCCAGGCACTCTGGGAACATGGTGCTAAAGCCCCCAGTGCTGACTGAACATATCCTGATGCTGCAGGGCCCACAGGACAAGCTCTCATGCATGAACCTACGCTGTCCTCCAGCTGCAGGAGGAAAGCCACCAATTGGCATAGTTGAAATTCATTTGGCCCGTTGGTGTGATGCTCAGAAATACCATTTGGGTCTCTTGCATGGTGTTGAAACAAGCGCTTTCAAACTGCTTTGGGTCCAGAAAGCCTGAGGGCAGGTGACCGAATTTATCTCCCCAGTGCTGAAAAGAGTGCTATGGGAGGCAGAAAAGCTGGGGCTTCATTGACTTCCTCCCTGTGAGCTACAATCAGTGTAAACCAAGCATCTGCCAATGCAAATGTAAAGAATTCTTTAAAAAATTCCAGATACATGGTTTCTTATTAACATAAATCCCTGAAAAAAATACAGTAAGTGATGATGAAAACTTTCAAAATGTGTTCTCTTATTTTGTGCAGTCTACATCACGGAGCTAAAAATGATACTTGCGTTTCAGCGTTGCTGTGGTTACTGATACTATTCTTCTGAGTCTTCAGAGGAAATGAATTGATTGTGTTAAGAAGGGGGCTGTATACCGGAGCTAACCTTGGACCTTCATGATGGTTTCATTTATATTGGTTTAATTTCAAACTTTCATGGCCTAATCTACACTTAGCCAAAGTAGCTGTAGTTTAATATTTCTGGGTTTGTACAGACAACTTAAAACTCTTACAGACAAGGCTGAAACTTTTGGCCTGAACTCCCAGAAGACAAAATTTATTTTTCATTTACTATTGCTTCCCAAAGCACTCCATGAGATAAATACTTTGTTGAATGCTCAAGTAGACTTTCCCTTTTAATTTGATGAATTCCATATATTTAAAAAGGGAGAAAATACTTTTTTCTCTTATAGTAGGGATGATGTGACAACCAAAAATATTGTTCTTTGAAGCATTTTCCATACCGTTTCTCCCAAACCCACACCGATTCTATGTGCTATTTCCTGTGAATCACAGCACCACAGGATAGCTCACGTTGGGAGGGAGCTCAGGAGGTCTCTGCTCCAACCTCCTGCTCACAGCAGGTTGGCTCTGAGATCAGATCAGGCTGCTCAGGGCTTCATCCAGCTGAGCCTTGAAAGCGACGTTGGTTCTTGCCCCAAAACATTTGTGACTTTCACATGCAGGAGAGACAGAGGCAGAAGAGGAGCCATGTAACAGAAAGGGTTAGGACCACGTGGAGGGCTGGTGACAGAGCCAGGAGCAAAGGCCTGACCTCTGGTACTCAAGTTAAGTCAAGCGAAGCCAACAAACTGTTTCACAAACACTACCTTCATGTAGTTCCCAATTCCTCCAGAAGCAAGGCAGCCACGCAGCCCTTCACTGTAGGCAGTGGGAGATTCACTGGGAAATGCAGTGATGTGGTGGTCAAGAGGACAATCTCATAGCTCTGCTGCCAAAACCACTCAGGCACAGCTTGTGGCTGTGCTGGGAGAATCTACATTAAAGCAGACAAGATTCTGCATTAATCTTGCTACCTGGTTGTGCTGGATGAGAAGTGAATTATGGCTTTAGCACGTGGTGGTGGAGCAATGCCCCAGAGGAGGGAAGATAAGAGGTGCTGCTGCTTGACAAGAATGCCTTTCGGCAATGAACTGCAAGTGGTTTGAGTATGTGGATGATTTAAAATCAGGAGTCATGCAGGACTGGCCATGTTCTCAGTACATTTGTGCTGTGAGCACGCTGCGCTGATGACACTCATCTCCAGCTAACGCATCAACTGCATTCAGAGCCTGCTCATGGCAGCTTAGAGCTACCACACGTCTGGTCCTCTCACTTACTAATGAGACCATTTGTTTCTCCTCTGGAGAAGGTGAAAGCATATGCAGTGATTTACGACTCACACGGTATTGTAGGGAGAGCTTAACTTTATCAAAACCCGGTTTATCTTAAATCAATTGGGTAGTTGATGTGTGCACACACACAATGCTTGTATTGTTTTCACTAACTCTGTTTGGAAATCGCTCTAGCTAAATCAGGGCATCCCCTGGTGTGATATAATGAGCTCTCTCCACAGATGAGTTACACTGATATAAAGAAGCTATACAGGAATATCAATGCAGCACAAAACTGTTTGTAAATAAGCCTTAAGGCACAGCAGATTTAGATAGCCTGCTCAGGCATTTGCACTGGTTTAATTAATTTGCTTTGTTAATTGAATTCCATTAAATTACAGAAAGTTTTGATTTTAGACAAAGCCTCAGGCCCTGGTCTTCCATTTGGTCCTGTCAGTAGCACTGGGTGAACTACTTTTGGTGAATGCTTTATTTGCAACAGCACAGCGTTCGTCATCACCAGGGTATTAGTGAGTATGACCTAATTTGCAAAATGGTTTCCCTGAAAAGCAGTTTTGGGGCTGATGATGAGGTGGTCTCCTGTTTACAGTCTCTGAGCTCCTCTGGGTAAGAACCAAGTTGACTTTGAATCATCTGCCCAAGGAGATGTGAACTGATAGCTCCTCAGATGAACAAAGTTTTTCTTCCTCTGCCTTGAGAGCTGTGTGTCCTGCTATGCCATTTCTTGCAGGGTTGGTTCACAGAGAAGCTTGGAGTATCTTGGTTGTGGCTGCTCCTAGACTAGGAAGATTAGAGAAGAAGGAGTTCAAAAGCAAGAGGAATATCTTGGCTGAAGTCAAGAAACATGGCCTTGTTGGTACCCCATCTGGGAACCATGTTAGGTGACTGTGCCTTGTCTGGGAAAAAGCTGTGGGCTGTGCTGGCTCCTCCTTAGACACAAGGTGACATTCTAATCTGGAGTGGAAGAGGCTTAAAAGAGGTTTTCTCTTGAAACTACTGTGAAGATCTGATGTTGAGATTGAACCCCCTATTCTAACTCATTGGGTCATTGTATTTCCATCTCTGTCTGCTTGTGCCATGTTAAAAACAAGCAAACAAACACCTAGGAGTTTTGAACAAGAGTGTGAGTGACTCAAACTGGGATGGTGGTATAGAGCATACAGTTTTTTCTGTGAACTAAATGGTTGTAGAAATGCAAGACAGGACCTTCACATCACATAAAAGTGTACAAATGTAATGTAAGTTGATGAAACTTTCTGTGAATTATACGTCTTTTTTTAGAGAGACAAATACAAGCAAAAAGAGAGAATCCAATGAGTAAACTGCAGCATTTTCTTGGAAATGACTCCCTAATTCCTGCTTCAGATTTCACTGTCAGTGATGTTGGCACCTCTTCTGAGGGTCTAGAAATTACCTGTGCCTCATAGGAGTAGCAATTTGGGTGACTAACCCTTGTGTTTTCCTCCTCAGGTGTGCTCTCTGCCTAAGTGATGCTTTCCTAGGGCAGCACATCTCTGGGGTGTCCTGTGGCGGTGGCACAGCCACTTGCTGTTGAAAAGGAGCTGTGGTACATCCCAGAAAACACAGCCCCTCCAGTCAGGTTCAGGGAGAAGGGAGCAGAGGGCCTTAATTTGGGCAGGGTTATGGTACATCTCAGCTTGCTTATTTGGTACAAAGGGGGAAATACCTGGCATGAAGAGATAACCACTTTGATAACCAAGTTTCAGGTGCTTGCAGCTCTGTGATGCTGTCAGGATGATGTGAAACCCCTTCCTTACCCTGGAGCCTGGTGCTCTGTGGGGAGGGAGAGCCCTTCATTTCACCAGTCATGGGGAGATGGGATAAGACACCAGGAGGTTCATAGCCGGTGGAAAGGCTGGGTATCTCCTGGAGCTGCTGGCATCCCCTGGGTCGAGGGCTGGGCTGCACACAGGGCTGAGCTCTGCCTCCTCCAAGGGGTTTGTGCTCTGCCAGCTTTGGGAGGGATTGTGCTCCCGGCCACGGCATGCAGGTGCATCTGGGTGAGGAAATACACCAGCACTTCCTTGGAAATTTCGCTCATGTGGTGTGACTTGCCATGCTGGTGTGGCTTTTTTTTTTTTTTTTTTTTTTTTTTGTGACTTGCCACTCTGCAAGGACACGTGTCTGGCTGCATCCATTGGAGGCTGATTGGGACACCCGGGAGCCCCGGGGCTGCCTGGGACCGGACAGGTTCGGGGGGGGCATCTCCGGGCTGAGGGCCGGCAAAGGGGGTCACCCTGCGGCCCCGGCGCTTCTCCCGCAGCACAGCGCCGGTACCCTGGGCACACGTGGGGCATCTTCCAGAAAAGATGTGGAGCTGGAGTCTTACACTAAGGGTTTTACGCCTTTAGGACGGCACCGTCTAGCGGAGCGTGTGAGTAATGCTGAGAGCAGCTTCAGACTGGGTTATTGAGATCTCCGAAAAAGGAGAGGAGAGGAGAGGAGAGGAGAGGAG
>VXBU01014868.1:722287-744133 GCA_013400315.1 Bombycilla garrulus
GGGGAGGGGAGGGGAGGAGAGGAGAGGAGAGGAGAGGAGAGGAATGTGCCAATGCAGATGCTGCAGATGGAGGGGAGGGGAGTGCTGAAGTTCACAGACCTGTGCAGTGCTCCTCTGCCTTCAGAGGTGTTAAGCAAGATGTGGAATAGTAAGTTTAAGGCCAGAGGATAGAAGAGACAAAAATTACTCACTGAAAAAACCCAAACTTGGAAAGCCCTGAACCACCTAATATTATTTTGAAGTTGTCTCTGCTTTGAGTAGACACTGGAGTACATGACCAGCAGAGGTGCACTGCAGTCTAAATTATTTAGTGATTCTAATTTTGCTCTGTGTCTGCACTAAAAAAAAAGATATAAAATTCTCCTTTGCTGATGTATGGTCTTTTGGGAATCATATTACTGGCATTAGCCTCATAAAACTGACCAGTTACCTCTCTAAAGTACCGACACATCTGTCTGCAGCACGGGCACATTTCAAGTGCTGCAAGAGTCATCTCCCTTTCTCGGAATTACAGAAATTTTCTAACAGCTTTGGAAAATAAAGGGTTTTGAACATTGATTGTGTTCTTGAAACTATGTTTCATGAAGTAGAAAAACATATTTCCTGATCACAAAACTGGCTCCACATGAGACAGAAATGAAACAATTTTAATTTGAGAGAGAAGGACACAATGGATACTTCCTGGCTCTGCAGAGCCTGCAGCAGTAGCATAACTCCATGTAAGCAAGAAGATGCGCAGATTTCTGGAAAGACAACAAGTGCATGTTCCAGGAACACTTAAAATTAGTAATAGCTGAATTTCTGAAAAAAAAGCTGCAAGGTCAGTTAGTGCCTTTTGTCAGCACTAGGTAGAGGAAAGGCTTGGTTAATTTTTGAGATCAGTGCACTTGAAATATCAAAGTTCAGGTGACATTGTTTGTCTCCCTTGCCTGCTGAAAAAATGGTCGTGCCAGAGATTTTGTTCCCTGGGGTTCAGGGTTACCCATGACTGTTTGAGGGTGCAGTGACTGAACACTGATCAGTGCAGGCACATGAGAGCAAACTGCAACAGGGCTGGGCTGTGCTGCACAGGCCAGGGTGCCCTGCTCAGTCCCACTCTCTGGATGGATTTACCATTTCCCCCACATTCCACAGCAGGATTTGGAATGGCCGCCTGTACCTAAGTTCATAGAGGCATCCGGAAAATGAACTGTGAGATTATTCTGCATAACCAAGGCATAAGAGGCTGGGAGAGGGAAAGGAAACCCACGTCTGTAGCTGTCTGCAGTGTCACACAGCCATGGCACTCCCTACTCACTAGAAGCTCATTTGCCCTTCAGTAGTTTCTGCACGATTAATGCTTAGGAAGAAAGGGGTGAGCTCTGCAGAGATCTGTCATGTGGGGCATGGCAGACGCCCAGATTGGAAGCCACACCAAGTATAAGGCCGAACCACACCAGACTTCTAACCCTCCTGACTCTGCCTGATCTCCAGTGGCTGGGCTTTCTCTGGGGTGTCATATGGCCCCGTGTGCCCCCCAGGGCAGAGCAGCCCCTGCGAAGGGCGTTGGGGAAGGAGCTGCTGTGACACTGGTGCCTGGTTCCCAGTGCCAATGGCAGAGCTGGACCTGTTGCCACATGGTCTGGCACCCCCTGTGAGCTGCTGAACTGAAAACTGGAGAAGAAACAAAATAACTGAATTAAAAAAACCCCAAAAAAACTAACTGAATTTAAAAAAAAATCCCCTCAGAAGCAATAAGGATTTGTACTCGCCTGTGCCTTCTAATATAACATAAAATGGAGCAATTTTGAGTACTTATACTTCTATTCTACAGACACCTGCTGAATATTTATTATAGTAATGTCTCTTGTGCCTTTCTGCCTGTTCATAAACAGCTCAATACCAGTCATTTGAGCATTCATCACTTTAAACTGAAACAAATATTGCACACAAATTCCTCATGTCTTCAGCAGAAAAGGTAATGACAAGGGTAAGGGACAACTGTAACTCTAGAATGTGATAATGATGCCCTGCCTTTGGAAATGAGCCATAATTAATTACCTGCCTTGGAGTGATTTGATTCTTGCTGGTGGGTTTCAGACAAGCCAACTCCCAGGTGCACTTCTCATTTTCGTTGTAGGAGGAATAGCATCTGCGTAGTTGAACTCAGCATTCCACAGCTGAAAGTCCTGAATCTCAAATGGTCTGTAAGTGCCTGCAAGTTAAGAGCAAGGACTTACCACGTTTGCATGGAGGCAAGGGAAAGGAGTGATGATGACTCACTAGTGATGTAGCACCCAGAACTGCCCCCAGCACTGGAGGTGAGGCCGCCCCAGTGCAGAGCAGAGCAGGACAATCCCCTCCCCTGCCCAGCTGTGATGCTGAGCCTGATGCCCCAGGACAGGGCTGGCCCTCCTGGCTGCCAGGGCACTGCTGGCTCATGTCCAACTTGCCATCAACCAGGACCCTCAGGTCCTTCTCAGTGGATGTGTGGGATGGGAGATGCTGATGAAGACACGCAGGCTGTGGAGAATGTGCTTGTAGCTGAAACTGAGCTGGATACCTGCCCTGAGTTCCTGCTGATTCCCAGGGAGGCAGCACCTGAATTCTGGAGCTGATCTGGCCATGGGAGCACAGTCTACTCTGGTTCTTGCTGGCAGAGCTCCCTCAGAATGCTTGTCCTGATCACTCCATCAGAGCGGTGACCTGCATTATCGTGGGATCTATAGTTAGAAAAAAAATCACCATCTGTTTTGGGCCAAATTTCTGTCTTCTCAGAATGCATTTCCTTTGGGGTTGTACTGGTTTTGCCAGTCCTTTCTTTTTAACACAGGAAGGAGAGAGGAGGATTGGTATAGCAGATAGGGCTGGTGGACCCACACCAGGACTATGATTAGGTTTGGCTGTCTGGTTTTTGGTTGTCTAATTTTGACTAGTTTGTCTGTTCAGACAAACTATCTACTGTTTCTTGGCTGAATTTTCTCAGGAAGTGAGGTTTACGAGATCAGGTCATTATGCTCTCCCTCTGTGCTTCTCCCACTAGTAATATTGGATTCAGTTGCAACCTCACCGGACAGAAAAGTAGGTATATATCAGATAACCAAATAATCCAAAATGTCAGCTCATATTTAGTGAAATTAGCTGGAGAAGCTTGTTTTCCCATGGAGGCATAAAAGGAGGTCCTGTCTTATGAGACACCAGAGAACCCAGCCCAGGTGGCTGGGATTGAGAGGGATGTGCTGGATGCTGGGGCATGTTGGTTCTGCTGCTCACACGGCTGTGAGAGTCAGTGTGAGTCAGTTCAACGGTGGCAAGACACGACCCAGGCCACCTCCAGTCCCTCGCCAGCAGGGCACTGCTGTGAGCACCAAGTCCTGTCTCTGCTGCCGTTTGTGAATGGCTGCTTTGGGCGGTAGGGGTTTACAGGAAGCTCTGTCCCCACTGCTTGAGTGGCGTGGTCAGTGACTGGGCCAACAGTGCCTTCAGCATCCAGTGGAACAGACTGCTGGACCCTACCCGGGTGGCTGGATGGCGCAGCCTCGGCCCAGACACTCCTCTGCAGGTGTGGTTTGTGGTAATGCTTGGGCACATATGTTGGCTGCACCCGTTTTTTGCAGAAGAGGGAGGGAGGCAAGTGGGGACAGAGTGTCTTTCTGTCCTCCAGAGGGGATCATAATGTGGTGGGACTCAGAATGTGTCATTGCAAAAAGGGAAATAGAGCACCAAGCTGTTAATCCTATCACTCCGCTCAGAAAAATGTGATAGTGTTTAAATCTGGTGTTCATCTCCTTTTTCCCCAAGCTGGGTGCAGAACTGAGACAGATGGGTGCAGCCTGTATTGACAAGAGCAGTCATGCTCTAAGAAAGAGTTTCGTTCATCTGCTTAGTATCCATGCAACAGCAAAATGGAGCAGCTCTTGCATATTTAAACCCTCATTCAGCCTGTGGCATTATGAGAGCCAAAAGACACGATCCCAGGGACATTGCCCATTTAGAAACACTCAAGTTACCACATCAGGATAAATGTGAACTGAATGTTATAATTTAATTTTTGTTAATCAATGGTAGAGCTGCCCTTCAATACAAGAAGTGAATCACACACCATATTGAAGCAGAAAGCACAAGACCGGGTTTAAGACAGGATAGCCTTTGGCAGGGTGAGAGCAGCTGTGAACAGCTTATTGACAGCATGGAGATAGCCAGGGGTAATCTCAGGGCTTCTGAACCCTTCCCATGAAGAGACAGATTGTAATTACTTCTATGGATAATTCCTAGACACAGGAAAATATGAACCTGCTAAAATATTTGCCACTATAGCCACTACTGTGTAAGAGAACACTGTGGCTCACTGGATATTTCAGACTGCAGCAGGATGTGTATAGCACAATTTTCTATGTGTCCAAGATACACACCCATGTACACATTCAAAAGAGATTGAGGTGAATGGAGGCAAAGCAAATGCAATGTGCAGAGGCAGAAATGGCACATTTTTTGAGAATTGCCTCTGGAATAACATATTTAAGAAGGGAAAAAGTGCTGCACAACTGCAGCCAGAGAGATGAGTGAGAAAATGTGAGAGGAACAGCCCTGCAGACACCCAGGCCAGCTCAGAAGGAGAGGCAGAACGTGCCCCAGCTCCAGAGCAGAGATTCCCCTGCTCACTCCAGCCCCTGTGAGCACATTTTCTCAAAGCTTGAACTAAGATTGAGGATATACATATCTTATTGGGAACTATTTGCATTCAATTGGTGCTTCAGTTGCTGGTTGCCTACCATAAAGTATGGATGGGTCTGGGCAGGAGTAGCTGGAGCTTTTGAGCAGATGGGCATCCTTACATGTATCAGGTCTTTTTTTGGGTCAGGCTTTACAGTTTGTTCTTTTTCCAGCTCTTGTGGTTTAGTTAAATTGGGCTGCTGTTCTTATACGGCACTAAAGTTCACCCCTCTGCCAGCATTCATGTTTTCACCTTAAGTCCTCAGCTCCATGATCTGCTGAAATTCCCTTTTCTGTTTCTGCCTCCAAAGTTCTGCAAAATTTCTGACCTTTGCCTTAACTTTGAAATACTCTTTTTCTCCATTAACCTTCTTTTCTGTGGACCAAAAAATTAGTGACATTGCTGCTCCTTGGATTGCTTCACAGACCTTATACTTTCTCTTTATGTCTTCTAGCTATCTGTGCCTGGTAAAATTGTTCTGCCAGAATGATTTTTCTCCTAAGCTAGAGCTGAGTCAAATGCTGTTGATTTACGGGTTCAGTAATTACCCTAGCAGTTGGTACCAATTCATCCATCATTGCAGGTTTGGTTTTGAACCTCAGCATTCGGTTGGTGTCTCGGGGCCTCCTGCATGAGAACTGCTCTTGTATGCAGTACCTGCTTTCTTCATTACAGCCACCCCCTCTGGTCCTTGCTCAGCTTTCTCTTCCCAAACTGAACACCTTCACTGTGTTAGGGAGAGCAAAATTGCCTCTGCAGTCCTCTGCAGTGAACCCTGCTGCTGTTCCACGGCTTCTTGCCCCGGTGCTGCTGACACTAGGACAAGGTTTAACGGTGCTGCAGTGGGGTTGTGATCGCTCCCAGGGCTCTCGCAAGTCCCACCACTCCTGGGCAGTAACATCCACACCGGGTCCCAGCAGCCACCACACAGCTCTGGCTTGTGCCAGGCTCTGACTGTGGTCTGGGTCAAACCTGCTGCTGCATCTCCTCAGCAGCAGCTCTGTGCCAGCAGTGACCGGGGACATGAGGAGGGTCAGGGGTCCAAGTTCTGCTGAGGACAGGTCAGAGGGGAAAGAAGAACCTGGTGGCTGCCCATGAGCCAGGTTGAGATCAGACCACCTGCCTCCCTTCCCTTGCCCAGACATTAATATCCCCCCCTGCAATCTTGGAGGGCTGCAATCACTGCCTGAACAGCTATTCCAAACACTCCGCCATCTTCTGGCAAACCAAAGCTTCAGATCCATGCTGCTTGGTCTCTCTTGCCATTGTCCTCATAGGTGCCAAGCTGGATTCTGATGTCAGGTATCTGCTTTATCAGTTCTTCTAAGCCATGTATCACATCCTGCCTTGCTCTCCCACTGGTGTGGATGAGGACCTCTACTGCAGAGGCGTGAGTGTTTCTGCTCAATTCTTTAGTAATTCAGTCTCTTATTTAAAATCCATCCTTCCTTTTTCTAGATCTGCAATTTTCTCTCCAAGCCTTCCCTTTATCATTTTTAGTAGTCAATATAGCTTCCACTTTCCACAAAGCTATTGCCAGCAACCTCAATAAGTTCTGACTTTAGTGCTCTCCTGGCACTGTAAATGTTTCTTCTGATTCCTTTAGAGCACTTTTCACCCATGCAGTTCACCAGCTGCCGTGGCTAGGCTCATACTGCATGACTCAGATCCTAAACTTTGCTGTGTCTGTCTTCTCCCCGGGAGCAGCCTTGTTTGTACCTGGTTTGTGGTGCTTAGCACAGGAGCCCCAGAGAGAAATGAGCCTCCCCCTGGGGTCACTGTTTGCATGTGCAAGGAGGTGCTGCAGGCAGGACAAACAGACCTGTGCAGAACAAGGCTTGTATTTGGTAGGGAACACGAGCTGCCCAGCTGAACACAGCGAGCTGCCAACCCCCACAGGCACCCAGCACCTCTGCTGCTGCACAGGCAACACCTCAGGGGAAGAGCTGGTCTCTGCAGCCCCAGGGCACATCCTCCATGGTGCTGAGTTTCCTTATTTCACCTCCCTTTTTGCTTCTTGAGTGTTTTATACTTTCCCGTGGTAGGGCTTTTCTCACAAACCCTTGAGCTGGTAGTGATGCCATCTCAGCTGCCCTGTGTGCCTGTGATGTCACCTTTGTGGCCTTTCCTGGCTCTGTTCTGCAGTTGTCCCAGGGCTTCCTGGTGACTCTAATGGCCCCAGCAACCCAAGCCACAGCCATGCAGCCTCAAGGGTTGTGTCAGAGCTGGGCTCAGGGACCTTGGGCACAGACAGTTGGCGCCCAAGGGTTAAGAAGATGACGGCTGGGACTGCAGACAGAGATTTACATCCCCAGCTGCTGCTGGAGCCACTGCAGCAGCTGCAGTGGAGGGAGCTCTGGTGACCTGCTGCTCAGCTCGTATAAACAAATGGGTGCTGCTGCTACCAGGTCTTCAGGACCACAACATCTCATTCCTGAGTCCAGCACCAGCAGTTTTGGGACAAGGTGGTGTGGTCCACCATGCAAGTTGTAACACTGAGCAGAAACCTACCAGTGAGCACTAGGAATGTCAAGAAGATTTTTCCCTCCTCCACAGAACAGAAAGGTTTGCTCTGAGCAAAAGAACTGGCAGTAATTGCAGTGTATCAGCAGGATGTTTGAGCAGCAGTGATTATAGGAGTGCAGTAAATAACAGGACTGAGCTGCAGTGGTGCAGAGAGAACTAGAAGTTGTATGTTTCATCTGTGTATGCAGGCTGGGACATCACTTTTGTAGCTGCAAATCAAGCCTATCTGTATGATTTACCTTCTCCTCCTACTGTCTCCCTTCATTAAGGGAAATCAGTCATCCCACTGCTCTGTGATTTATGGCTTTATGTGCAAGTTTTGATGTATTAGTAAAACCAAACTTGTATGCCTAGGATGAGACTGGAAGAATTTAGTTTCCCCTTGGGTAAATTCTGATGGATTATAAAAATTTCCATCCTCCCCTCCTTTTCTCCTCCTCCTCCTCAACTCACATCGTGGCACAAAGAAAGGCTTTGAAGTAGAGGGTGGACTAGACTCAGGCATTTCCCAATCTGTCAGCCTCTTCTGGCACTCCTTGACCTACATCATGCAATTATCTTTAGAGTGACACTTTAGTGCTCTGTGGCAGCTCTGCATGAAGCCATGGATGGATGGGTGGATGGATGGATGAAACAAGCTTAAGGACTCAGCCCCATCCCAGACTGTCCTGATGGCCTCCAGCAGCTGAGTATGGCTGGCATCAGCCGTGCCAACTGAGCATTCAATGACTCCAAGAATGGAGATGTCATCATCTAGCTGTCTGAGCAGCAGTATATGGTGTGGGCAGTCTTTATCTTCACCAGGTTCATCCAAAAGTAAAAAGGTTCATCCAAAGAAAATCTGACCAATGCAGGAGATGTTGTGCTAGGGGGAAATGGAAAAGGACTTTTCCATTGAAGTGAAGGCCCGAGGTCACAGCCTGTGGAGATCTGAAGTCCAGACCTGCTGGATTACCCCACACCCCGTGTGTTCTCTGCTCTAAGCATGGACATGGTTTAAAGAGCCTCATAACTATTCCATAGGGGCACCTGGGAAGGAGAGGAAGGGGANGGTGCTAGGGGGAAACTAGCACTAGATGTGGTGCTAGGGGAAAAGGACTTTTCCATTGAAGTGAAGGCCCGAGGTCACAGCCTGTGGAGATCTGAAGTCCAGACCTGCTGGATTACCCCACACCCCGTGTGTTCTCTGCTCTAAGCATGGACATGGTTTAAAGAGCCTCATAACTATTCCATAGGGGCACCTGGGAAGGAGAGGAAGGGGATTTGCCTGCCACCTCAGGCAGAGACTTTCCTCCATGCCCCCTGTCTCTTAGGTCCCCTCCTAGCTGGGGAGAGGACAGGGAATCCTCTACGTCCTGGGGTGCAGTTGGCTGGTACTCTGCCTCAGAGTGCCTGGGATGCTCCACAGGAGATGCAGCGTCCATTGACATTAGCACTGTGCATGCTCAGACCAAGCTACAGCTCTGTGAAGGTGGAAAATTCTACTTTGCCTCCTGCTAAAAAGACAGAAGATACAATGTTTGTCCAAACCTGGAGTCCTCAGCCACAGCTCATGCCCCAGCCACTGCAGCGCAAGGTTTTATTTTATTTCATCTTACGCGACTCAGAAAGAAATAAAAGAAAATTTCTCAATACCTTAGGGAGAAGAGCAGGTGAATTAAATATGAGGCATGAAAAGGCATCTCTACGCTCCTTAGGAAAAGCAGAGGAGCTACCAGTCTGTCACTGAAAACATCTTAAAAGAAGCAGGGTTGAAAGGCTGCCAGTATTGACTTTATGGAACTGCACAGCTGAGAAAGGAAGAATGCTGAGCTTGAAGCAAAACCACAGCATTATCATGTTCTCTTTGAACATATGTCTGTGTTACTCTATTGAAGCACTTGCTTGATTTGTCGTTTAGGGTTTAAATTTTTCAAAACCTTGTATTTAAGCTTCATTCTTTCCATTTATTTTTTTTTCTTTTTCCTTTTTTTTTTCTTCTGACAACCAACTAGCTCATCAAAAGAAGACACTGGAAAAGTAAAATAGTAAAATTCCCCTGTTGAGTTTTCAGTGTTCACACCTCTAAACCCTGCTGCGAACCATGGATACTGGCATGACAATGCATCATATTAAATAAGCTGTTTGCATCAAGAGATTCCAAAAACAGAGCAGCAGATATTACTAGATAGATTTTGCCTGTTTCTTCATCAAAAAGCAAGTGTAAAGCCTGGGTAACATAAGCTACACTATCAAGGAGACTGTTGTTTCTGTTAACATTAAACTGACAATTGCCTTATCTCATTAATCTAATTTCATTGCAGGACCAAATTTTAAGACTAGGAAAGTATTCCAAGTTACCGTGCTGAAGTCCCTATCACTATTCCAAGCAGCACATGTGATAGGCAATGAGCACTTCAGCTGAATGACCTGTCATTTTTATGTAATTTGTATTTACTCAAATCATTTTTGCCTAAACAATCCTTTTGTCCATGTCCATGTGGCAAGAGCCGAGAAGGAAGAATTCTTCTGACAGGGTTTTCAACAGCAAAGTTATTTAGTCCTGGTGAAATATTAAAGCAAGTACTTCCAAAAAGTCTCAGCCCCTTGAGACAAAAGAGATTAAGTAGTTTGCTATCTTTTCTCCTGATCTTGTTAGAAACTGCCACTTTATTTTGCCACCAAAAGCAATACTGTGGGGAATGATTTGTGTGGCAGCAAGTTGTGGTTTAACCTCAGGCAGCAACCAACTCCCACAAAACCACTCGCTCACTCCCCCCATGTTGGGATTGGAGAGAGAATTGGAAGAGTAAAAGTGAGAAAGCTTGTGGGTTGAGATAAAGACATTTTAATAGATAAAGCAAAAACCACACAAGTGAGCAAAGCAAGTCATTCATTCACCACTCCCCACAGTCAGGCAGGTGTTCAGCCATCTCCAGGGCTCCATCACATGTAATGGTGACTTGATGAGACAAACGCCATCACTGTGAACGTCCCCCCCTCCCCTCTTCTTCCCCTAGATTTTATATGCTGAGTAGGATGCTATATGGTATGGGACCAGCTGGTCCCTCCTGCCTCCTTGTGCACCTCCAGCATCCTTGTCTCACCTCGTGGGGTGAGACACAGAAAACGCCTTGACTTTATTTTAAGCTCTGCTCAGCAGTAACTAAAACATCCCTGTGTTATCAACACTGTTTCTAGCACAAATGCAAAACACAGCTGCATACCAGCTATGAAAAATGAACTTTATCCCAGCCAGAATCAGCACATTCTCTGTGGGTCATGCTCATGTCCCACACTATCCAATGCATCCTTAGTAGCAACCCGCCTGCTTTCCCATCCTTTGTGACACAGATCTCATGCCCCTGTTCTTGGACCACCCCTGCAAAACGCATGTAAAGTATCCAGAAATGTCCACTGTGTTAATTTAGTCTATGAGTTTGGGTTCCATCTATTTTTGTGGTCACTCAAGACAGGAGGGTGGTGTGTTGCATGGAGTTAACTGGGCACCAAAGTCAGCTCAGGCTGGGTCCCTGCTGCACTTGCACTGCTCCTTGCAAGGCTTTCCTGCACTGCTCCAGAGGTTCCTGCTGATGATAAGCAGCCCAGCACTACAGTGAGCATTGAAAGCAAAAAGCATCCATCAAGGAGCACTAGGCTCTAATATGTAGCCTGGCAAGCAAGCCCCATGGCAAGCTTTATGGCAAGCTGTCAATTAATAGCTGAACAGCAAGAACAGCGATAAATTCAGCCCAGCACATTCCAAACACACCTGTCATTATCTTGAACCCCTTGAGTCCCATGTTGGGAGCCAAAAAGGACTGTTATGGTTTGAACCTACCTGGCAGCTGAGCACCACACAGCCACTCACTCGCTCTCCCCATGTCAGGATGGGGGAGAGAACTGGAAGAATAAAAGTGAAGAAAACTCCCGGGCTCATGTAAGGTCAGCTTAGTAGGTAAAGCAGAAGTTAATTCCATCCCAAACAAAACTAGCATGCAACAAATACAGATTAACTGGCTGAAATAACAATTTATTGAAATGCGGTCATTTTAGGTGTCAGCCCTTAAAAGGTTTTCAGCTCAGCAGAAATACAACTAAGAGAAACTAGCTGCTTGTAAGGCCCATATCATTCAACATAAGTGAATGAATTGAAGATAGGATGACATGTGCAGCAGCTATAGTTTTACCAAGAAAAGATTAAAGTGATTTTGCTTGTTAGAAAAGTGTTTGGCTTGAATTCATGGTATTTGTGTAAAGTTACAATGCTTAGGCTTGCTCAGGAAGATTGCTTTGGGTAGAAACCAAGTATAAGCTTTAAGCTGTAAAGTAATGCTGCTATAATGTCAAGAAGTGCTGAAGATGGTATGATGTATGTGAGAGACATACATGTGAGGTTAACCTGTAAAATTCAGATGCTGTAGTGCCAAAATAAAAACTAGAACATGGAAGGCTTGGGGAAAAAAATAAAAAAAAATTTGAAGGTGAAGGTTTCTGTGTAGAAAGTAGATATATCTATGTTTTGATATGTTTCTAAATCTTTGCCTTAGCTTGCCACTGCAGTTACTTTGCTAGGCCATGTTAGAAACCTAGAGAGTACTGGCATGCCATGACAGGTCATGAGCTAAGGCTGATCTCGTGGATACGTTTTATCCCTTGATGGAGAGCAACTGCTTTGACTTAGAAATGCGAGGGTGCATGTCTGTGTTCAGACATGAGCTCCCTGAACTTACGCCTGTGTTCATGTTCTGCCTCCTAAAGGGAAATACCCTCTGCTCTCTGGAATAACCCACCTCTTGCTCCATGTACCACAGACATCTTAAATATTCCCTGTCCTCACCAGTCAGGAGCTGGGCCTAAAAAGCACAGTTCTCAGGCCCCTCTCACTCCCACCAGCCTTGGAGAGAGCTGAGGAGTCCTCACACTGAACAGCCGGCTATTCAGTGTCTTTCCCTTTCCCTTCACTGCTGGTTACTTCACTCAAAGTTTTATACCACTGAAGATCTATTCCCAAATACCCAGATGCGCCTTGAAAATGAACCTTAGAGTCTGATGTCCAAAACAATGAAACATGCATCAGGATAACACTTCATTTTCCTCATAAAAAAAATTAAAATCCTTCTCGATTCAATGTAAGTATAGACTTCAAAGTCATTGTGCTTTAAATAATGAGTTTGAGCTTCTGGAAAATCAGATGTTCTTTTTATTTCTCCCCAAGGAGGTAGATTTCATTCTCCTCCTTCCCTTCTTTTATTTTCTTATTTTTCTTTATGTCTTCTTATTTCAGATACCCTTGGTCCTGTTGCATTTTCTGGGGAGTGAATGTTCTGGTGCAATAATGCTGCCTGATGTCTGGACCAAAGCTTAAGCCAAACCAAACCTTTGCACTTGACATTTATGAGGCTCATGATCTAGTACTGTCTTAATCCCACTTCTGCTTTCATTTTGTCATTGAGAGAGAGAAAGAATCATCAGGACTCTCAGGAATCTGGAAAAAAATCCTACTGTAAAGCATATTGCAAGGCACAACATTTACTTTAAATACAAGGAAGTCCTGACATGGCAATACTGTGATTAAAATGCCATGAAAAGGCTTCAATCAACATCAGAGATATCACGGTTATCTCTTGTTTTAACGACCATTGATTAATTATCATATGGTGCTTATGCTGAATGTTTTTTTGACAAACCAGAAATTCTGCCTCAGGCCACCAGATACTGCACTCCCAAGTGCTACACACAATGGTTGTGCACTAAAAAATGACAGGATTTGGTTCAAAATGCTGAAAGCAAGCCAAAGCAACTGTATATGTTTCCTCTGTCTAAGGGCATCATCTGCAGAAGGAAAGTAGAGGTTTTCAATTGCCCCGCAGCACAGCTGTACAGGGAAGTTGTGCGAGAGTTATGTGGTAGGCACAGAGGACACATTTAATTCTGGAGTCTCTTGCCTCCTTTGGTTAAGGTTAGAGGATGGGGTTAAACATCCCTGCATCTGATTTGTGACGCCTTGCTTTTGGGAGACTGACAGTGCATGCAGGTAATGCAGTAGTACATACATTTGTGTCCACTAAGGTACTTCTTGAGCAGTAGAAGAGAAGAGCTCAAACAGAGAGACTTAAGGGACATTTCTGAAAGATCTTGTGAAGTATGTGATGCAAACCTTTCACAGCTTGTTCAGAAGTTTATTTAATTGTCAGTATTTTCTCTCCTGATTCCTCAGTGATATTGTGCTTTACAACACTACCTAAAGTTTCACAAAGTTTTCCAAATGAAATCAGCAAAATGCACATGCCAAATTGAGATAATAATCTGGTAAATTGTGAGTGCAACTTATTTACACATCCAGAGACCTAAGAGCTATGCTTAATCTTTAGCCATATAGATTTGTCCTTACTACAAAACTTAAAACATAAAACTTAGAGAAGTCTCAAATTCTAATTGCAGAATTAGAACCATATTTTAGCCCTATGAATATCAACACAAGTCCTTCTGTTTTCTTACCATGTAGTTATAATGGGCAATAAACCTTTAACCTTTAATTTTCAATGACTAGAGTTCAAGCTGTAGTTCTGTTCTTCCAAGTATTTTAGCAAAGGTTATTGTCTCAGTGTGGCATGCTCCCCTGGCTGCATCTCCTCTTAAGAAAGAGAAATAAGGTCTTAAATACTTTATGTATCTAAAGACTCTGTTAATTAATTTTGACATATTAAGAATAGATCAGAAGGAAAGTGAAACTCTTTCTCCCCTCTGTTATAATCTAAATTATTCTGTCTCTGCATTTAACACTGACCAGGGATCCTTTTCCTTCCCTTAGGAAGGTTTTGGTTTCTCTGTGATGATCTTTTTCTGATGGCAAAACACAATACATTTTCAAAGAGCGGGTCATTTTGAGGTCAGACATACTACATTTATGTTATTATACTTGGGTACATATTTTTTTTCCTTTGGGATTTACAGCATAGCTAATATTTCTCCATATTTCTCCATGTTTGGTCTTAAGTGACTGCACAAATCTAAGTGACTGCATGCTACTTTGCCCTGAAGAACAAAATAAGTGGTTGTTCCTGAGGCTGCCCAGCTCAGGTATTCCTAGATGGTGTTCAGAGCTACACAGCTGGTCCATGGGTAGCTTGGGACATGCTTAGCACCCCACGGGTTCAGACTGATAAAGTGCAACAATTTGTGAGCCCAAGAGCTCCGTGAATTTTTCCGCAGGGAGGCATTAGCCAGCACAGACATGCACAGCATCCTCTCCCTCCTGCAGGCTGCCAAAAGCAGTGAACCCCTGCTGGCAAAGGGCAGCAAGCAGCTTATCAGTCACTGAATATGGACCAAGACTTTCCTCATATGAAAACTTCACAAGTTCCATACAAGCACCTTATTAAAATATCATCAGTGTTTCAGTGAGTACTGCTGAAAACACTTCAGTCTGATGGACAGTCACAGGGCAAAAGGGTAAGAAAATTACAGTCCAGCACCCCCCCTCTTCTATGTGTGAGTAACCCAATCACCTCAATTAATTTAATGTGTCTCTGTGAAGGTTATTTGTCACTTAGAGCAATTTATCCTCAGGTGCTTACTGTCTACTTCAGTAATTTGCTGTTAATTACTTGTTTACTTATATAATGTTGCTAATAAAGGGACCGTGGGGGGAATCTCATTTAGTTTCCTAAATAAAAGCCATCTGCTTGGCCATATTTACCCTTCCTAACTCCTGTTTTTGTAGCTATAGAGTTGTTAAAGACTTTGGCTGTTGCTACCATAACCTTTTTATTAAAATCCATATGTTTAACAAGGTAACAAAGACGTACTGAGTACTTATGGTGCGTTGGTTTTAGCTTAAAGAATCATAGAATAGTTTGGATTGGAAGGAACCTGAAAGATCATTTATTGCCAGCACTCCTGCCTTCCACTAGACCAGATTGCTCAGTCACATCCAACCTGGCGCTGAACACTCAGAAATGGGGCATCTACAGCTTCTCCAGGCAATCTGTGCTAGTGCCTCCCCACTTACACAGTAAATAATTTCCTTCTAATAATATCTAATCCAAACCTACACTATTCAGATTAGAGCCATCACCCTTTGTCCTAATGTGTCCTTGCAAAAATTACCTCCTCATCTCTCCTGTAAGCCCTATTTGAGTACTGGAAAGCTCTCCCTGGAGCCTTTTCCTCTCCAGGTGAACAGCCTCAACTCTCTCAGCCTTTTCTCTTTGGAGAGAAGTTCTGTTTCTCTGATCATTTTTGTGTCCATTCCCTGGTCTTGCTCCAACGGGTCCATGTTTTCCTTATGCTGGGGATCCCAGAGCTGGACACAATAGTCCAGGTGGGATCTCAAGAGAGCAGAGTAGAGGGGGAGTATCAGCTTCCTCACGCTGCTGGCCATGTATCTGTAGAAGCAGGCCAAGAAACATTTGACTTTCTGGGCTGCGAGTGCATATTGTTGGCTCATGTTGAGCTTCACATCAACCAAAGCCCCCAAGTCCTTCTCCTCAGGGAGAAGCTGTTACTTTACATCCATGCTTGTATCCATCAGGTTAGATCAGTGTTTTCTTCCAGAACTCCTCTTCTGTGTATCAAAAGAGATTAGAGACCTCTGCACCTGTAAGAAACCAAGAAAAAGGACCAATGCTTTCAATATCCTCCTTTTCTACAACATTTTCTTAGTTTATAGTATTTGTGCTTAAATATTGGTTTATTGCATCTTTATAAATTTGGGTTTATTCCATGAAAGAACATGCCCTTCTCTTCTCAGGGAGGCACTGCTGTTTGGCTGTTGCTTCTTGATGAGATTTATCCAGGCAGTTGGTGACCTTTCCTATACCCCCTATTGATTCTCTGGAATGGCTCGGCCTGACAAGAGGAAAATATCTACAGTGTTTTAGGGTGCCTAGTACTTGTTTGCTTACCTGGTTATGCAATGCACTTATAGACTGGCTGGCTGACTGATTTATTGCTGCTTCATACTGCTGCTGGCATCCTTCTGGGAACCAGGACTGGAAAACTTCTTTCTGCAAGTGAGAGTTTGTGCCAATGTCCACGCATTAACAAACTGCATGTAAGGCATTTCAGTCAAAATCACTCCTTGGAACCCAATGATTGCTCATTTGCTTGGGGTTTTGGATGGCAACTCTAGGCTTATACATGCTGTCAGATTGCCTGGTGGCAGTGCAGTGAGTTGCTGCTGAGACAGGCTTGTGTCAAAATCAGTATAAATGAAATATGGAACAAGTATTGCTAAGCACAGTAAAAGAGCCTCTCTGAGTTCTGTCACCACTGTGTAACAGCTTCTAGAAGAGTAAAACAGATACAGGACAGAACCATGTCTTCCTTCAGTGATTACAATTCTGTGATTGTTCTGTGAAGACCTAGGAAAGAAATGGTTGGATAACTAGCAGAGTGGGGATCTATGGCCAAAGTATGACTGTAAAGTGTGAATGAAAGGGGGACACTTATGTTACCCAGGCAGACCAAGAAGAAACCACTTACCGTGGTCCAGAAGCCCCAACATGTTTTTTTACCTTTGCAGTTAGTTGAGACAGCTGATCCATGTGTTGTGGGGGATGAGTGTGTTAGGTGAGATATAAGGGAAAGGTGTTTCACCCGGAGGGTGGTTGAGCAGACTCTCCTGGGAAGTGCACATATCACTAAGCCTGCTAGAGTTTGAGAAGCACTTGCACCACACTCTCAGTCACATGGTGGGGGTGCCTTCCAACTCAGGACATTCTATGACTCTGTGTGAGGAGCAGCAACCCTTTGACAAAGGATTGGGTCTGGCTGGTCACAGGGCAATAGGCCAGTTAAATGCTGCTGTACATCATGGTCTGCCACATTCCCTGGCCCTTGAAGGCAGACCATAACCACTGAAAGGGCTGAGATCCGTATGAAAAAAGGAAAAGAAAGGTGGGGAAAAGATAGGTTTTGGATCTGGGAAGTGGGCAGTACTAATCTTAGAGATGCTTATGCTCCTCTCTTAGGTCAGATAATTTTCTCAAACTTTAAAGCAGCAAGCTATCAATTGATCACTCAAGAAAGAGTAAACTTTCTTCTAGTGATGCAGTCAGCCCAGTACTCTGAAATGTACATGCATTGACCCACATCTCTTACCTGTCTGCAAGGCTCTGGATGGTGTGATGGAGGTACTACTCCTCTTGGCTGAAATGGTATATGAGGGTAGTTAATCACATTGGGGTAACATTGTATCTGGAGTGATTGATCCCCAAACCATTGTTAAAGAGGTAGATAATACCACCCTCTTAATATTTGGGACGAAGAGCCTTGAAACACTCTAGTGAAAAATTTCCTCTGCCTTTTAGTACCAATCAGAAAAAGAGAAGAACCTGAGAAGAATAACTACATAACACTGGAAGGGCCCAGTTCCATCGGAGGAAACTGAAGTCATGCTGTCTGTGAAAGAGGATGGTTTAGGATTTTGGTCTTCAGTGCATGAACAGGTGGCAGTGAGGTCCTGTCTGCGGGACATGTGCCAGAGGCACTGGTCCCCTGTGACTTCCCAAGCGAGTGCCTTTGCAGTGCCGCTTCCAGTCTTTCGACACTGGGTGGCACCAGGAATATAAAGAATCAGGGCCACGGCTCCACACTTGCAGAGGGAGTTGCCATCCTGGGAGAGTGAGGTGCTGTCAGTTTATTTGTTTATAGTCTTGACGCAGTGGAGAAAAGAAAAACTTTATTCTAGAAGGAAACTTCAGGTAGGATTAGGAGCAGGTGAGGATTTAAGATAGGAAAAACTCTCTATAAAGTCTGATTACTTCCACTGTGAAACTATTTCAGCTTAAAAAAATCCCATCTGTGATGAATGGTTTTTTAAAAAAATTGTTGTCATAAGTAAACCTTCTCCTCAAGCACAGAAAAAAACCCCAAAAAAAACAGACAGAATAGAAGTGGACCAGTAGAAGCATTTTGAGGTTCTGTGCCAGTACTGTCCATGTCTCAGAGATTGCTGGAGTCAGGAATGGCCCTTGTGCCTCCCTGCATTTTTGGCCACGGTACCCTGTGCACCAGCCAGGAAGGCAGGACAGAGAGAGAGGCAGAGCCCCTCCATCAGTAACTTGTTCTTTCTCACACCTTGTATATCATGGAATGCTAATGGCAACCCTTTAGCAGATAAAGCCAAGTTCTTTAGGAAAATACTTTGTATCCTTTTTTTTTTTTTTGGGGGGGGGGGTGTTGCTTAGAGGCAGAAGTTTCTAGGTGTGATGGGGGGACACCACGTGCTCATTATTGATTTCTAATTTCTGACTCTGATAAATTCCAGGTGTGTAGTAACACAGAGCAGAAAGTTGTGGAGGAGCTGCCTCCTTACAGAGTATTTTGCATGCCTTCCATTTGTGGCCAGTGCCACTGAATGCAGCTATCCAATAAGATGCCAAACTGTCAGCATTTCAATAAAATATGCTGCAGAGAGTAGTTCAGTAAACTACTTAGCATGCCAAATGCATTGTGTGTGCCAACACATTTATCGTATAATGTTCTTAAGAGCTGCAAGCCTCTGTTCATTGGGAGTAATCAATTCTATTTTCATATGCAGTGGACCTTGAACCTTGCACTTACACTGCAACAATTTAATTTTTCCAAGGGACGACCAGGGTAAAATAGATGCAGTACCTCTACCAGGAACATTGGCAATAAGCTTTATTGATATTCTGAGCTAAAAGAGCCCTGCAGATCCTTGCACACTGTGGGGAGGATCTAAAAATACATAATAAAACCTTGATTAGTACAGCATGCAACAAGGCAAAGAGCATGTGCTGCTGAACAGAAATAAAGTCTTGACAATGTAAAAGCAACAAAGCCAAGTAAAGTAATTCAACAACCAGAGTATTAAGCTCAGCCTTACTGCAATATGAGAAAGAGGACAGTTTTGTGTCTGCTGTGGAGCTGAAAGAATCTACCTCTGTGATGGGTAATTAAAAGTTCAACAGTCCCCTGATCAGCCTTTGGGTTGACTCATTAGATATTGTCAGATTCTGGGACATGCAAATCCCATGTGTAAAAAAGCACTGGTTTTCAAACACTCAGTGACCTTTCTCATCTCTTGTGCCCTTTCTTTCCCTTCTGTCTGACTACCCCAAAGTGCTTACAGAGACAATGTTCCCAAGGAATTACTTGGTGTGCAGCTCTGCCACAGCTGAATAGGGTCTCTCTTCTGTTAATGAGAGGTAGGCAGCAGCACTTTGTTAAGGTGGGATTTGTGTTCGTGTTCAGCAACCCTTCACAGCCTTGCTTGATGGGAAACCCATCTCCTAAATCTTGGGGTTGTCATCTTTCCTCAGTATAAGGTGCTGCCAAACAGTTGTAGTAAAACCCCAAGGCCAGCAAAGAGGCATCAGCACATTCCTGAGGCTTGTGTCCCTAAACCCTTCCTTACCTGGAAATGGGCTCCAGTGCCCTATTGTCCATATCTGTCTCTAGGGCAGACAGAAAATATCTGTGACATCACATATCTCTTTAAATCCTAAAATGCTGCTCTGGCTCTATAGCAACATTAATAGATATCATCTAGGGTGTTTTTATAGCTAGGAGGCTCACAGAGGCCCTACTGCAGTGTTTTGCTGCTACAGTTAAACAATTCAAACCTAGAACTGAGAGCAAGCTAAATTCTTAACTATTATAGCTCTGCTGAGCATCCTGGCCTGGATCAGCAATGGTGAGGCCAGCAGGAGCAGGGCAGTGATTGTCCCCCTGTGCTGGGCACTGGTGAGGCCACTCCTCCAATCCTGTGTTCAGTTCTGGGCCCCTCACTGCAGGAAAGACCCTGAGGGGCTGGAGCGTGTCCAGAGAAGGGCAGCAGAGCTGGGGAAGGGTCTGGAGCACAAGTGCTGTGAGGAGCAGCTGAGGGAGCTGGGGGTGTTCAGCTTGGAGAAAAGGAGGCTCAGGGGGGACCTCATCACTCTCTACAACTGCCTGAAGGGAGGGGGCAGCCAGGTGGGGGCTGGCCTCTTCTGCTAAGTAACAAGTGAGAGGAGAAGGGGAAAAAGCTTCAGGTTGCACCAGGGGAGGTTTTGTTTGGATATTAGGGGAAAAATTCTTCACAAGAAGGTGTGCCAAGCATAGAAACAGGCTTCCAGAGAAGTGGTTGAGTCACCATCCCTGGAGGTATTTAAGAGATGTGGGACTTGGATGGGTTAATGGTTGGACTAGATGATGCTAAAGGTCTTTTTCATTCTATTCTATTCTATTCTATTCTATTCTATTCTATTCTATTCTATTCTATTCTATTCTATTCTATTCTATTCTAGTCTAGTCTAGTCTAGTCTAGTCTAGTCTAGTCTAGTCAATTCTGCCATGCTTCTGGGACTTTATTTCAGTGCAAATTTACAATTTTGTCGTGAAAAGAAAAAGTAAAATCTACAGAGATATATTTACATGATTTACAAGCTTGAGATTCAGACTCCATATTAGGCTTCCTAAAGCAGATCTGGAAGCCCAGCTCTAAGCATCAAAACCCCAATAAAACAGGACATGGTGGACACACACTAACACTTGCAGAGACTGTATATATGTTCAAAATATCCTCAAAATCAGACAAGGGTTTCTCCCCAAAATAGATGTCTCCTTAGGACAACCTTGCTGAAGGGGAAGATCTGGGGACAAGTGAAAGGAAAGAAAGGAAGAGACACAGGAATAAATTCATTTAAAGTGTGCACAGAAGGAGTCAGAAAACCTGTAAATATATCCAGGGTTATAAATGAAAACTGAAGCAAAGGGTTTTTAAAGATGCGAAATCCACTTGCTCTGCCAAGCAGAGCTGAAGGCAAATAAAGACTTATGATCTGTGTGAGACCATTTGCTGCATGTTTGTCCTTGTCAGCACTGCTGTTTTCCCCCTGAGGAAAATGGACTTCTTTGCTTCTGTGGTAAAGATAGTGGGCTGGAGTGATACCTGGAAAGCCGCTCCTCTTCTGCTGCATAGCCCTGATATCTATAAAATGAAAAGTGCTCTTAATTATGAGCAAGTCTCAGACCTTGATTATTTGAAGGAGAATATTTGAGTGGTCAGCTCCTATTGCAGTCTTAATCACAGCAGAAGCATAATGAAAAATTCTTCTCCTTCTGCATTATGTAAATATTTTTACGGGCTGTGTCAGCTCTTCTGTGAGTGAGAGCTTGTTTTAATCACTTGAGAGAGGATCTGACTGACATAGATGCAGTTCTGCTGAATATAGGAATGTGTAGTCTGGTGGAGTTGCTTTTCAGAGTGAAGTTTTCAGACTTCCCATTTATTTCCAGCTGCTCTTTTGTTTCATACCTTTGATACAGCACACGTGACAAAGAATCAATGCCTCAAGGGAAGGCTGTATCAGACTAAGAATTAATTTGAAGGGATGAGTTTACTTCACATGTATTACAGGACCCCAGTGACACTTTGGTCACACATTTCCAGTGTATGTGGCAGTTTTTAATTGGGAAATTGACACAGCCATATTTAACTGGTACAGTTTTACTGTTAATCACAGGACATGTTTGGGCAATGGGTTGATAAGAATTATGCTATTTATGGGTGTATTTATTATACTGTTTAACACACAGTTCCCATGTCATTAGTACAGTAGCTCCTTCCTTCCTTCCTTCCTTCCTTCCTTCCTTCCTTCCTTCCTTCCTTCCTTCCTTCCTTCCTTCCTTCCTTC
>VXBU01014868.1:763935-816407 GCA_013400315.1 Bombycilla garrulus
TTCCATCCTCCCCACCACTGGCTGGGATATCTCCTTCAGGAGGGGCTCCCGGCACGGCCCAGCCCGGCCTTTCCCCTCCCGCAGGCCTCCGTGGCCTTGGCGGGGGGAAAGCCGGGCCAAGGGCACAGCCCACGTCTGTACCTGTTCAAGGCCGGAAATAAAAGAGAGCGATTCCCGGGCAGTCCTGTGCGAATGTATATCCTACTGAGATGAATTTCACTTTTGATTGGCTCATTTCCCTGTCTGTCTTTAAATTTGGCCCACCATTGGTGTTGCACTGGGCTCATGGGAAATTCACAGGCACACCTCACTTCCAGGTGTGGCTATTTTCCTGCCACCAAAATGTCAATCAATCTCAAACCACCACACCTAGGACCATAACTGGCAAATGCTTACATAAGCAAGTGCTTTCATGCTTATGAGGTTTTCAAATCAATTCAAAACTTTTGGTGCACATGGATGACCAAATTGATCCTCCCAGGACTGACAGAGCCACTTTGCCCTTCACTGCCAGCATGCTGGCAAAGTCAGCCCTGTTCCAGCATCCCTCTGGCACAACCATACCACTGTCAACATGAACACACAGAGCAGCAGAGCTGGGATAAATTCACATGTACCAAATAACATCTGAGATGCTGTTGCTGAAGAGAGGCATGTGTATAGAAAAGAGAGGGTGTTGAAGGAAAAGGAGCATAGATGGCCACCAATCTGTCTAATTGAAAGAAGATGTAGTAACTTAAGTTAGAGGGAGAAGAGGCCAGGATAGGCAGCACACTGTGAACTGTCTTGAACAGCACACCCTCACTCTATGTGGGGTAAAAATGAAAAAATTGGTTGTAATCTGCCTTTATCCTTCTAAGCTCCTGAGTGTGCTGTGGGTACTTTGACTTTAGTGAGGATTGGAGTCCACATAACAACAACAAAAAATGTCCTTGAAAATGGAGCATATATTTGACATCAAGAATGAAAAAAATAAGTAAGTCTGTTGATTCAACAGGAAGTTTCACAAACACAGATTCACAAATAGTGTGGTTTATTGGAACAACAGATTACAGATTCTTTTAGATTGCCAGTGATAAATTCACTAGACCTGCAAAATATAAAATATATAGCGCTATGTACATCTGTTCCCAGGTATACTCTGATGCAAGTCAAAGGTGCAAATCTTACCAAAAGAGGTGCTCATGCTTTGGGGAGAAGAGATGAAGAAACCTGTTGAATTGTTTGCAAGATGTTCATATTCTCATCCTCTACTGTGGAGGATTTCAAATGCCAATTTATACATTTATTATAGGAGGATGTGAGAATGTAGTCAAATATTCTTTTATTACCATCATAAATGGGGTCTGTATGCGGGGCAGCCAATTTATATGTAAATGAAGAATATAGAGAGTAAGAAAGAGAGAAATTACAGAGATTTGTGCAGGGATGGAACAGGATCCTGACACCTTAGCATAACTCCCTCTCCCACCTGGCTGATTGCAGTGATAGGAGTCATCCACCCTCTGTCCAATAACCTATCACCCCCTCAGCATGTCATCATGCTGTGGAAATCCCAGGACCTACAGGGCCTTTCCCTCAGACCTGCTCCTTGGGCAGTCCTGAGTCTGTGTTGTTTCAAAGGATCCTTTGATCCACAGAAAGGACTTTGCATTTGCCATTGCTTAATTTTTTGTTGTCCTTGTCAGCCCATTTCTCCATGTCCCTTGGAGTGGCAGTGGTAGATCAATTTGAAATCATTGCACACCAGCTGAAGAAGATGTCTCTTCCATCCTCTTATCCACTGCTAAAAAGTCTAAACACATCCTTGGGACAGGTCCCAGTGCAGATTGCTTTGGTATTTCCCTTGTTGCCAAGCTCCAGGTAAAGGTGAGTTATTACTCAGTCACCCTCTAAACCCAAAAATCTGTCCAGACTACAAACCACCTGACTTTTTCCCATTCCTACTGTAGCATACCATCTTGAATACAATAATATGATGGAAAAAACCTTGAATGCCTTGCTAAACTCAATGAAAATACCATCTGCTGCTCTGCCATTGACCTGCAATGCAGTCATGGGTGGAAATCAGGCTGGCCAGGCATGATGGCCCCTTGGTAAATCCATGCTGACTTCTACCAGTCACTTTCTTCTCCTTCCTGCACCCAGAAATGTGCTCTGTGAGGACTTTCTGCATGACATTTCCAGGGACCGAAGAGATTCTGACTGGCTTGTACTTCCCTGGTTGTCCTCTGGCCTTTTCTGAAGGTGTTGTTTTGAAGAAGGTTCAGAACAAATGAGAAGGAAGACCTTATTTAAGCCTCTAAATCTACACCTAGTTATAAAAAACATTCCCCAAATTATTTTTATTCATCATCATACCCAGAGATGTCTCATACTCATTTAAAAGTGCTGGAGAATTTCCTCAGTTTTGATCACAATTTTATGATATCACAATGAATTCCAGTTCATGTAAAAAATAATTTTATCTTCCAACTCCATCAGGTGTTGTGAAGGAAAATGAGGGTGTTTGGTGCACCACCATGTAAAGTTCCCCATATAAAAATCTGTTTATCTGGGAAATTATTGCAGAAACCTATTTGTTTGTTTGATATGAGCCCATATTTTTAGAGAGATGATAAGACTGTACTGAAGAAGCTGTCAGCTTCAGCTTTTTAACATCATCTTTGTGGGTAGATTTATTATAGTCCTTTAATCACAGACAGAGAACATAAAAAGGTTTACAGAAGTTCATCAGTCTCCATGCCCAAACTGCAAGGCATCTGAGACTAATTTACAACTTCACACTGAAAAAACAAAATGCAAATGTCAAGTGCAGCTCCTCATACACCGCTAGAAAGAAAACAAAAACCCAGTAAAATCATGCAATTTATTCTGGAAAGAATTATCTTGGAATTCCTGGAGAGCATATTGAAATACATGTGACTCCATTCACAAGGCCTCAGAAACCCAAATGAAAGAATATTCACTGGCATTACAGGACTGGTCAGGATGTTATGTCATAAACACTGCAAACTGTTATAAACACTGCAATACCATCCCTTTTACACATCAATCAGTCATAAAAGGGAACATCTATATATATCCTGTGGAAGCCAAAGAGAGCTGAAGGCCTTCCCTATACCTCAGGATTCAGACTTTGAACAGCAGCCAGCAGCTGCAAGTAAATACTGTATTAAAGAGCTACTGTTAGATGCAAAATGCATGGTCTCAAGTGAGACCCACTGGTGGGTGAGGAGAAAAGACTGAAATTAGGATGATTAAGCTGAAAAAAAGTGCTAAATTTGTGGCACCATAAAAATTACAGTAGCAGTTAACTTATCTGAAACTACTAATAGATTATTAGCATCCTGAAAAAAATAATCTAAGGTAGAGTTTAATATTACAGCCTATTTCTTGCAATAATTTTTTAATATTGTTAATTCCTTGGGAAATTTAATATTGTTAATTGCTTGGGGAAAAAAAATACAATTAATTTCATTCACTAGGACCCACCTAACTGAATATGGATTCGGATAGGTGATTTTACAGTACATTTAAATTTTTGTAGGTAAGATATGAGTAATAAAATAAGGCTATACATACATCTTTGCCAAACAGCAACAGGAGTTTGTACCCAAAAGTCTGTGTGATTAATTTAAGAAATTGCTTTTCAGAAAAGATCAAATACTGCTTCTAGTCACTCCGTAAGCTATTCTATGGCTCCACTATGCTCCTACTTAGTCATATTTATCTCTAGTCTATCTCATACTTTTGTATGTATTACTTGTCAGTGAAAAGCTTAAAAATTAGTTTGCGATAATTTTACTCTTTTTAGGTGAATAAGTAGTTTTGAGTTAAAATTGAAAAAAGTGTTATGACTATCCAATCAGTTTTCTCCTGTGCTGAGGGAACCAAAGAAAGGCTCACGTAAAATGAAATAAAATCTACTGAAGTGTTACATTGTCCTATAAAAATGAACCAAGCTCTCTCTACTGTTACTATTTTGTCTTGTTCAGTAAGCTGTTATTTTCTGAAATAATATTCATTTGTGAGACAGGAGGGAATTTCTTCTGCTTGCTTTCATCCTCAAAATGCTGACTGCCTAGTCTAAGCCATGTAGCCATTTCCTAAAGGAGGCTTTGTTTGGAACCTCAGAATGCTCTGTCATTTAGACAGGTGTCTCTCTTATCTCTGATGGAAGCCGTGGCCAGCTCAGTTGAACTGCACTTAGCTTTTAGACACCTCAAATTGCATTTGCGAGGATGTAAGATGTCTACTTACACACAGGAAGCTTAATTCATAAGAAGCATGAAGTGTCGCTAATAAAATGCTAAAATGACATAGTAATAAATACAATCTGTGGCTGAAGTCTTACAAATGCTTCTGAAGGTGCATAACCTAATCCCTGGGAGCAGTTCTACCCATGCCAGGAGAACTAACTCCATGAGCAGAGGTACGAGTGGAAGTGTATGCCAAGGTATTTGAGGCACATATAGTCAACAGCAGGAATTTTTTTTAGCATTTGCCTTTTGCATCAGAGAGACCTTGGCATGACAAAGTGGTTTAAAAGTATAAAACTTAATTTTATAGTATCAAGACCAGGCAACCCAATTTGGAAAAGAAAAGATGAGTACAAGTTCGAGTTTTATACACAAGATATTCTCTTCCAGTTAACCAAATGGCAAAGAGTATGTCACCATGTGATTAATAGCTAAATATAACATGCTGCTGCATAAACAGCCACTGTAAATATAGCTATCTTCACAGCAGGGGAAGCCTGAGCACATATAACAGCAGGCTAGCTGACAGCCAGAGGGATTACAGTATTTCATTTTCAGGCACAAGTCTCAGTCAGAGTGGCTGTGGTCAGCAAGAAACTGTTTCTAATATGTTTGGCTGGACCTTGAAGTTAATCTATTGACTGCTGCCAGATTTACTGGGCAGGCTTTAATGGTCCATTTATTTTAATGGACTCTTAATCAACATGGCAAATTATAACTCATGAGTCTACCAGGGACAGAGAAACAGGAGAGTACAGGCAGTCACTAGGAGTGACTGGAGAGAGATATCTCAGTTATATGTACAATATCACTATTCTCTTTCCATATCCTCTGAGCATACAGCAAGCTGTCACAATCCACTTTAACAATAAGGCAGAAATCGTGATGGTTCGTGCGATCTCGGGGTGCAAAAAAAGGCAAACAGCAAGGGACTACAATATACTCACAGCAGAGCACTTTTTGTTGAGTGCTAACAACACAGTTATGCGATAGAGCGGAGAGAGAGAAAGAGATAAAGAAAACAAAGTGGCAAATTAGGGAGAAAGAGAGAGAGAGAGCGAGAGAGAGAGAAAGAGAGGATAGCTACCCAATGGAGATGAGGTCCTCGTGGCCCAGCCAATAGACGTGTCTTTCATGGAGAGATCTGGAGGTTCTCCTCAAAGAGTCACAGTTTTTAAGTCTTTTTCCAAAACGAGTGGCATCTGGCCAAAAGGCAGGGCGATTTATGGGCCATCGTGAGCAGGCCCGCTGCTAATAGCAGGTATGTGCTATAAGGTTTGGTGCTGTACCGCCCTGCCTGAAATCACTGTACCATGGAGCAGAGCACTTACAGTGATTGGCAAATATCTCTGCCCTCAGCCAGGCCAGGGAAGGTTCTTTTATGGTTACCCACTCTCTATCCCAATGATCGGGAGGCAAAATGAGAGCTTTGGACCAACCCTTACATAAGCATAAAACAAAAATATCATATAGTTGTCTGCAGTGGCAATGTTCAGCCTCCCTGCTCACATCAGAAATGAAACTTTCTTCATGGATTTAAATTAGCCAGAAAATTACATGCTGAAAAACAGAGTGATGTACTACTGTGTTAAAAATATAAAAGTAGACCACAGAAGAAAGCAAGTTCAATCTTGTCTGCTCAGACTGTTCTGTTTTTCATCTGCACAGGAGGAATACAGCTGGCCAACTCCTCCAAAGTCAAGCACGTCATTTACACCAGTCTCCAGGCTTTGTCCTGAGCTAATTCTTTCCTCAGAAGAAATCATACTGCCTATCTTCACCACCTCCTCTCCAGGTAAATGTACTTCTCCCTGAGGGCTGGTCAGGTAAGATCCCCAGGTCTTGAGCCCCTTTGGCTTTTGAATAGAATCATAGGGGCTTTTAGATCAGAAATCACAGGGGCTTTTAGATCAGAAATCACCTTTGAGATCCTGTAACTTTACCCCACCACTGCCCAGTTCACCACTAAACCATTTCCCCAAGTGCAACATCTACACGTATTTTAAACACCCCTGAAGAGGAATTAGCAAACTTGGGCATGTGGACCTAATGCACTGTATCTCCACAGTAAACTCTGACAGTGAGGAAATAAAGATAAACCCAGGCATGTGGCTAATTTCAACTCCTCATCACGTTCACAACTGTGTCAGTGTAACAGATGCTATTCCCGTAGAAGAATATCAACTTTGTAGTGCTAGAACATTGTCCAGAGGGGCAATATAGTATAATTGCAAATGACAAATAGTCGCAGCGTTGTAAAAGCCATATGTACTTTGTTTCTTATGTGCATATTGTTTTTCATGTTCTAGAAAGATAAATTTAGCCTGGCACATGCCCAGGTTACACGCCTAGGAGAAGTGAGGAATGTACAAGAGATGACTGGAAAAATTTGGCTTGTTTAAAACAGGAAAGTAAAGACTGAGAAGAGAAACAGTTTTGATTTATGTGTAACATCAGGGGGTAGTTGTCTGCCAAGAAGGAAGCTGCAGGGCAGTTCTAGGAGAAGAATAAATGAGTACAGCCATGAATAGATTTCAGAAAAAACCTGAACTGTTTTCACTAATAAGAACTATGTCCTAGCAACAGTTTTTCAACAGGAACAATGTGAGCAAAAACCCAAGCTACTTTTAAGATGCAATTGATTATTTTAAGAAAAGGATTATATAATGTGTTGGCAGGTGACATCAAGGGATGGAGCCTGATAAATCTAAAAGTTCTTTCCCATCCTGCATTTCCTGTAACCAGCATGCTGTGATGCTGGTTTGACAGTGCAAAAAAAGGTTACAAGTGCTTTTCATAAACCTTCTTAGACAGAGCCAGGTAACATGATGCGAAAAAACAGGGATGGTGAGTCCTTCAGGAGCAAGATGTCCTTGGGAAAACTGGAGAAACTGCTAAGTTATTCTTTTTCTGTTAAAGACAGGTCTCCCAAGTATCCATGTTTTTTGAAAGCTGATACATGATGAAATTAAATCCAGTAGTTATTAATTGCGGAGGATAGTGTTCAGCTGGAGAGAGAAGCAAAGACAATCATTTTGGGAAGCTGGCAAACAAAACACAATGCACACTTAGACCAAGGAAGCTACTTTTTAAGATGACAACAGACAAAACTTAGAAGTTGAACATGTGGGATCATAAAAGTTCTCAGTATCCTTAGCACAGTTTGCAAAACCCCAGGCTTTACAACATTTGAAAGCTTGTGGGACCAAGCTCTCCTCTATATCCTAGCTCCCTTGGATTGCCACTGCTGGATGGGTAGAAAGAGGAGACAAAAATGCTGCTGTTAAAGCTTTTTTGCCCTTAATTTTTTTAATGGTGAGCAGGATTCAAAAATCTGCATAAAGCTTTTGAAGATTTTGAAACAGTGAAAATGTTGTCAAAACTATGAGGAGTCCTGTTTTCTCTGAAAGGCTTTACACTTTCTTACACAGTACTCTTATTCCACAGGAATTCTGAAGAAGCCTGCAAGTGCAGAACCAGGGAATGAAATGAATAAATGAGTAATCAGGATAAAATGTTGAGAATGGATGGTAGCTCCTCAGACAGACAAACAGACAGACAGATTTACTCAGGTCAAGTGTTTCCTGTGGCCAGGGTGTGGCAGGTTCCCAAGCCACCTGCTGTCACCCAGGAGCAGGGTTTGACACAACACCTCTGACAGCAGCTCCGATAAACAGCACTTGGGACTTTTACAGCTGAACCAAACTCTGACACTTTTGAAGCTCTCAGTTTACAAAACAAACTTGTGTAAGCATTTAATTCATCAGAAACCACAGTGGGTTTTGGCAGCTGCTTTACATTCCTAAGGGACCCTGGAGCAGACCTTTGGCAGCTCTGCATGCCAGCACTCACTATCCAGCAGTCTGTCTTCTGTGGCATCTAAGCGGAAGTGACAGTCTGTCATGACCTAGAGGACAGCCAGCCACCCTCCTAGTCACAGAGGAAATGAAGAACATCCTTCTTCAATATAAGGGCTTCAGAAATTCAAAAGCCCTTGAGATTCAGGGTATTATTTATAAGACTCCAGTGAATAAGAGGCCCAGAGACTTCAGCTGGGAATTGGGGATGAGATGGGAACTCTGCTCCTGTATGAACAGTAGCTGCTAACCTTAGAGAGGCCCAAGGGCTGGGCTCAGCACAGGGCTGAGCGCCTTCTAAGCTGTTTCAGGCTGGGGTTAGAGTGACCAGCTGGTGCAGCCAGGGGAAATCCCCATGTTTTCTGCAGGCCAGATGTAAGCTATTTGGTAGGATCCTGCACTTAAAACTTTGCCTAATTCCTTCCAGGTGTTCCAGTCCCTTTGCAACTGCACCATGGTGCCAGTCTGGGCTGATGAAGCAGCCTCGGGCCCTTACAAGAGACTCTCAGGACTATAAAAGTCTGTGACAAAGAGGATTTTCACAGAGCCACAGGTTCAGCGCATACAGAATTTCAGGGTACTCCTCTGCAGAAAGCAGAATAAACATGTGTTTTTACTTACGTAGACTCTGCTGTCTAAAGGATGTGTGCAGAAGCCCTATGTTTGCTGCCCAAAGGCACTGTCCTGGCTCTGTTGTGAGGGTCAAGAGGAGTTGGGTGCTTTTTCTGACCAGCAAGGGGCAGACAGAATGGACAGACAGATCCTTGTATTGCCGTGTCAATTCTCGTTTCAGTCCCAACGACCCTAGAAACTTCCCACGGCTTCCTAATAAAAACTACTATGTGGGTAAAATAAATATCTTTTATTAGACAGATCAATATAGTTTTTCCAAGCCTGAGTAGCTCATTTAATAAAAGGATGCAACCTCTAGCCTTATAAACATTTAATGCAGTATACAAATCAAATCTGTGGGGTCTTTAACCATGGACAGCCTGGCGTGTGGACTTACCCACAGCTATTTCTCCACTCAAGAGTGGTCTTAGAAAATTGGATAAAGCTTCAAAAAAGTTTGTTTGGTCTTCACAAGGTATTAAAGTATGTAGAAGACATTATAAAAGTATAAGTAATGAAAATTGTGACCAGGTGTAAAGGATGACAAACACAAATAGCAAATATTGTAGAGCATCAGTCAAATTATGTATGAATCATGTGTGATGGGTCCATCCCTAATAGGAGAAATAGTAGTGGTTCGAATATCACCAGTAACATCACGCCCTAGGAAGGTTCAAATTTCACTTTAAATTCAACACAATATATCTTTCAGCAATCCCTGCATTTATCTAGGGTCTATTCCGCACTGATAAGAAGCTCAGATAATTTTTTCTGAAAAGTACAAGATCTCTTAGGAAAGATGAGAGAGACATAGCTGAAGCTCTGATTCTTGTCTGCAATTCCACATGACATTTATCACAAAGAACAGCTCTGATCAGGTACTGCATTCATTTGGGGGTCTCTGGGATTTTTAATCCTGGAAGAGACTAGATATTCCAGTTTGTTTGCTAAGCTTGGGCGTTTGGTTTTTGATGACTGTCACTGTTCCACAGTAGTTTGTTTTCCTTTTTCAACTTTTGTACATGAGGAAAAAAAAACATTTTGTAAATGCCAGTAAACTTCAAAGTCATAATTGGCATAAGGGGAGGAGCAACAGCTTCTTAATATTTTTTTAAAGGTTTGAATTTCAAGTTGATAGCATCACTTCAAACTAATGGGACAAAGTAAGAGGTGGAAAAAATGCACTAGGAGAAAGTTAGGCTGGCAGTGTTGACAATTGACTAATGATTATTAATTCCCCTGATACTCATTGTAATAATGATAATTATGATTTACTAATTTTGTTTCATTGTGGAGGCTGTTAACATTTGATTTCCTGGGCTCTTTCTTGCAATTTCCATTAATTACTGTCCACCTTCTTTCTAGTTTTTCTATTGAAACAAAAAAATTAACAATCTTTAAATTCTGTGGCAGAACTCTTTTTCAATTGACTTTCAAACTAATTGGAATTGAAGTATTTCTGCTCCCTGTCTGCCCCATCATCACGCCTCTCAAAATTTGAGTTTTGTGGAAAGAAACTTATTCTTCCTTTTTCTACCTTGACTTGCAGAAATGCTTTTTCCCTTTGCTGACTCCAGGAGCTGACATCCATCTGCTCGATCCCCCAACTCCTTGCACAAATAAGCTTACTCACTAAGTCCTCCTAATAAAGTCAATGAAGACCACTCAGCTGGAGATATAGACCATCACCACAAATTATGGGTAATCTACATAAAGCAGATGTAGGAAAAATAAGCTTGACATTACTAATTTGATACAATAGATAAAACAGTTTTCTTTCTACAGTCTAGCAACGGCTACCTCTTATGAAGCTCACACCCATCCCAGCCTACACTTATTCTGGACAATTGGTACCACATGTGAATTTCCAGATTTTTTTCTGTTACCAGAAATATCCCCTCAGAGTCCTCATATTGCTAATACTGATAGAGCCTGGGAAAGGTTCAGTGATCCCTGTTATAGTTACTCCAGACTTTCAAAGTTTGTTGAGTCCATTTTAGGGAATTTTTAAACTGTAGTTTGAAACAAAAATCTACGTCTTCCAGAAGCTGAAGGAAATCTACGATTCATACTAATATCTCACTAGATCTGTGATTTTTGCTTCCTCATCCTCCAGCAAGTTCTGGATTAAGTTGTCTCAGTCTTTTGGTTGTTACCTGGCTGGTGCAAAGGCTTCACTGCAGCTCAGATCCCCATGAACCCTTGGCAATTTCAATGAAGCACCAAGTGCTACCCTGACTGCTGGGAGACAAAGGCAAATGATTCTGTGAAATCCCTTTTGGAAGGCTGACTTGACCTGGTTGCCACAGTGCAGCTGTGGCTTGTGAGCCTGTGCAGAGTGTTGAGGTAGCAGAGCAGACAGGGGCTGAGATGCAAACTACTTTGGGGCTGCCAACTTTGTGAGTATTGTAACAGTGTCTGCAGAAGCTTTCACATCCAACTGCTACTTCACCATTGGAAACAAATCCACGAACCACAGTTTGTACCTACTTGCAATCAGAGTCCCTTTCGTTTGTTCATACCTAATGCAAAAAATGAAGAATCAAAAAAAAAGCTTTTTGCCAGTATCATATCTCTGAGGCTTCAGGTTTCCTTCTTCACTGTGTCCCTAAAGTGCTTGGGGACTCAGGCGCATTCCAGAAATACTGGGAAATTCTGAGGGACATTGCCTTACCCTGCCTAACAGCAGATAGAGTGAGAGGTAGGTATGCAGTAGAGGGAGGCAGGAATATGAAACACATTCCTGGATGTCCATTTGGCTGCTCTAACCAGTCAAACCATATTCCCAAAATGTAGGTGCAGAGCTGGGCTGTTGGGAAGGGACTCAGGAGCTGGAATAGCTGAGAATAAGGTGTACCCCAACAAAATTTTAATGAGTATCACGGGAATACAGGTCCAATACAAACAAGGACATTTCTTCCTTCAGTGCCTTCTAGATTTCCCATGACATAGGTCCAAGAAATTTATGCATGTAGAGGAAACTCAACAGAACTGATGGTAAATTCTCACCTCTAAAAAGGGTGATTTAATGAGGACAAACATCACCTTTTTTGAGGAAAAACATCATCTTTCAGCCTGCTGAGACAACCAAAGTGCTGAATTTGCCTTCAAAGCTCAGGAAAACAACAAGTATGTCAGATGTCCATACTCCAGAGGCCCTGGTTCACTATGCAGAGAAGCACTTGGGTGCTGAGAAGTTGCTGAAGGAGTTGGTGCTGGGAGGCAGCTTGACCTTTTGCAAAATAATGAAAAGAGACTGAGAGATGTTTCTGTTACATAAGAGGATAGTAACTGCCCCATGGCACACCCAGAAGGAGCTGAAATTATAGGTCAGGTGATCTTTGTTAGAGAGGATTCATAGCGAGGACGGGGTTTTCAGGTTTGTTAGAAGGAGAGAAACAACAATTATTCATCAAACATTAAGAATTTTGGGGAACAGGAGAGGATCAGCTATGTTGTGTTATCTGGAGAAGTTCAGAAAATAAGGGGGAAAAGGGAGATGAAATGTTATATAAGATGGATGTGAAAAAAGGGCTTTCTCTCATGGGAATGGGAATGAAGAATTTGCCAATACCTTACAGTGCAGTTCATCTGTTTTTCTTTATATTTTTTCTGAAAAGAAAAATGTACCAGATGGATATGGTTAACCAAATCCCTTGAGGAGAAAGGTTTTAATTTCCTTCCTTTGCTTCTCTTCACCTTTATCAACACTAAGGAGGGGATGGGACCAAAACAAATTCACAGAACTATTTGTCAGCAGCCCAGGGGAAGTCAAATCTCTGTGCAAAGGTTTCACTGGAAGAAGGACAAATATATGCTATATGCCAATGGCAGCCCACTGTCTGGACTTCCTGCATATTAATTCTCCTGCCTGATATTTCATGTTGCAAATATGGCAATAGGAGAGTGGCATCCTCATGGTGCAATATGATATCAATGTGCTAGAAATAGCAGCTAGACAATGTCTGAAAGCAATTAAGGGATACTGTATATGACCCAGTCAGTGCATTTAAGATTATTTGAAATAGTTTAGTTTGGCTCCCACAGATGGGAATGAGGGTTTGTCTAAATTCCCAGGAAAACTCATCTGAATTTACTTCTGAGTGGAGTAGCATAACCCCCTGCATGCAGGATTACAGCTGCCTTTGATGAAACAATTTAGTTCACTCCCAAAGGAGAAGTGGATCAAAAACTCTCATTAAGGACAGGTTGTCTGTTTAAGATTAACACGGATCTTCGTCTCTGTTCCTGTGGAACTGTGGCACCCAGGGGTGACTGGGCAGCAGGTGGCATTTCTCATCCCTTGTTTTTTGTTTCTTGTGGTCTCTGGGTGAAAGGACAGATCTTGGGTTTGGATGATTTTGCTGGCATACAGTACTTCTAGGGCAGCTTGAGTTGCACACAGAATAGGTTTTGGGGAAACTCAGATGTGTTCTCTGGTGGTCACATGTCCAGGGCTTGCTTTGATGTGGGCAAGGGAAGGATGTCCCCCCAACTCAGGCATCTGGAAGCAGAAGTGTGTCCCCTGGTTAGACATGTACTGCTGAACAGCTGCCGTGGGACTTTTCTGCCTCCCCCTGTACAGGCTGAAATGTCCCAAGCACAGGACAAATGTGGAAAGAGGGAGATCCATGTAAAAGGTGAAGATTTCTCACATTTTTTTAAGTTATTCTTCTAAACATAAATATAACTGTTTAGCTGCCTATACAATGGAGGCATTGATCTTTGTTGGTGTATTAATGAATTCATACTGTATTAAATTTAGAACTTATTTATTTATTTTTTGAAGTAGGTGTTTTATCTGCAGGAAATTATGACAGGCACTGAATCGATCCGACCTTTACCAGTGGGAATATGTTCCTGCAGCTGTTCAAGCTGGGAGGAGCTCCAGAAATGGCATTGATTTTACTCTCTCTGTAACAACACCCCACTTGCTCTCTTAGACCAAACACCTGCCCCACTAATGTGGAATTGCTCATGTCTCAGCCGCTTCATTAATCACACTGATGTTTGGGTATTTTGCATTTCTAATCAAACCCCTACCTGCCATATCCATACCCCATTGATTGATTATGTTTACAGACCTAGTGAATGCTTTGCAAGAATACTGATAAACTTTTCACTTAAAAAGCAAGACTTTACCATCTGTATTTAACAAAAAAAAGATAAAATCCAGATTCTCAGTATTAGGAATAAACAGAACACCAACCACTTAACTTCACTGAGTTATCTCTGTGCTGAGTCTCATCATTTCTGTTTGACTTAGGCAAACTTCAGAAAGGCATTTGGTCACATGGGGAGATGCAGAACAAACCATTTTCTTCTTTATTTTGCTTCAATAGCTTATAACCGCCCTAAAATATATTTGCACCTAATTTCTCATGTAAATTTGTTTAGCCTTGCTTTGAATCATTATTTCTTGTTATGCCATTGTCCATAATTATAAAGTGAATTAAAGAACACTTCTATTCCCAGTTAATAATCCCTTTGAGGTCACCTTAAACTTTTCTTTCCTGAGCTAAAGTGATGGTGCTTTTTACATCTCTCATGAGATGTATTTCCTCTAGTCTCCACAATTTTTTAGGGTATTTTTGCACTCTCAGCAGCATTACATTGTTCTTTTAATATAAGTATGCCAGAATGTAACATTATCCTTGACCTATTCTAGCCAATTTTGTCCATAGAGGTAAAAGCCATCTTTCCACCCTTAATCATTACTTCCCTCTTTACACCATCAAGACCCTTTCTATCACAAAATGCTGAGTATTTTATGCGTTCTAACTTCACTGAATGCTTTCTAGAATTACTTTCCAGAGCCTTCAACCCCCGTCTGAATGCCAAAAACCAATTCTCTTTTGGCCAAAGCAAATACTGCAGGTGGTACTCAGACTCACAATACACAAGTATCTTTGCTTTGTAAAGGAATGAGGAATTTGCTAATCCAAGATCTAATGTTTTAGCTGAGGATCTGGCACTTGCTTGTACAGGGAGAGAACTGAGGTCCAGTTCCAGTTCTGAGGACAATACACATTAGACTGGAAGGGATTTGTTAACGTGGTAAACTGCTCCTTATCCTAACAAGCAAAAGGTTTATCTCAAACTGATCCCTGGACTGTGCTTAGATTAATTTATGACAACAAAGTTTCTGCTCTGTGCAGTATCCACTCAAATGAGTAAAAATCAAAATGTTTTGAAATGTAGCTCTATCTAGGGTGGAATTATTTACCATAAATACTTTGCATTGCGTTTTGATTAAGTTTTCATAAGGTCTCATCGATTTTGGCATGTACATTTCATTGTCTGTTTCCAGGACTATGTCAAGTAAGCTATTATATGAGCTATAAAACAATTTTCTGGTAGTAATTCAGTTACACACTGTAACACTTCTCTCCACTCTAGTCCTACTTTTCCCAAATATTTTATCTCCAGCAGCAGCCTCAAAGATTTTTTTGTCTCTGCACTGGGTAGTAGTTAATTATGACCTCTAACAAGCCAGCTGAATTACACCAATCAAGAAATACATTTACTGGTGCTTTCCACGGATGCAGCTATATTGGTGTACTGAATATATACCCTCAAAAAACCCCACAGGCTTCCTAACTGCTCTGTGCTAGTGATTAGACAAGATTAACATTTCATGGGAACTGTGTCAGCATGAATGTGAATGTGGTAAAATTGAGCACAGTGATAATACTTTGTGGTGAACAAGTTTTCAATCAATGATTCAAAATTATAGCATGTTATCTTCCCTTAGCTAAAATTGCAGAGGCTGCAGATAAAGTGTTGACTATATTTTCTGTATTTGACTGGAGATTATGTATTTTCCTGTACTGACAGCTCAGAATTCTCATTAAAGATTAGTCCTATTCACATCACTGTCGTAGCAAAAGAAGTATTTTGTACCCTGAGAAAAGTATTTAAAAAGTATACTCCAAGTCAATTTTTGTTTCTCCAGCCACAGGCAAAGAACTTTCCTCTTTGGCCATTACTACTGTTTGGGGTGGTGATAGGGATGAGCAGTGCAGAGGAGTGATTGTGGTTCTTAGAGGACAGCATGCCTGCCTGTGCCTGGGTGTGAAAAGGATGGTAGAATCATGTCCCCAGCCTTTCCCTCAAATCCTGGCCTCAATGCCACCATGATCCTAAACTTCCCTGATTTGTTGTGATCTTCTCTTCAAACAACAATACCTTTATCATTGTGAAGCGCAGGACACCAGATGGATGAGGTTGCCTCATTCACAGGGAAGATGACATGGGGGAAGTGATGAGGCCTCTGCAATCCTGCCCTGTGTCCAGGGGATTCCTGCCAGGCAGCAGAGGGAAAACATGGGCCATGGAAAACAGGGGTACTCAGAATAATTTCTTTTGTCAAAAGACAAAAAGCAAACTTTGCCAAAACCTCCCAGATAAGTGGTTTTGACAAAGTTTGTTGAAGTCCTGGTACTGAGCGGTGGCTTGTTGCAAATTTCCAGGGTGTGGTGGGGATGTCCCCAACTTTTTCAGTGATATGTTNAAGTCCTGGTACTGAGCAGTGGCTTGTTGCAAATCTCCAGGCCCCAACTTTTTCAGTGATATGTTAAGGATTTTCCTACATCCCAGCAAAGGTTCAAAGGTTGCCATTTTGCTGCAAAGAGATACTCCTTAAAATAAGGTCATGAGCATCTATTAATGACAGCGACTGGAACAAACTTTGGAATCAGATGCACAGAAGAGCTAAAAGCACAGTCTCTGTGCTCCCCACAACACAGCAAACAGAATCAGGCAACAGTGGCAAGAATTTCCACAGCGGACCTCCCCGATTTTATGGGCTTCTTGAAGACTCATGGGAACTGTGTGAGTGAGTGAGTGAGTGAGTGAGTGAGTGAGTGAGTGAGTGAGTGAGTGAGTCCTGGCTGAACCCATGTCTGGGTGGCCAGACAAACTTTTTTATCAGAAAACTCCAGCTATGCCTCATCTTAAGGTGCTCTTGTCTCCAGCTGGCAGCTCATGAGGTAGTCCCAACATGTCTGACAAGGTTTAGAGTCTTAGGCAGCTGGAGGCCCAGTGCACACTGGAGGGAGACAACTCAAAGCAATTGTTGCAGAAAGGTGCACAGAAAGAGGCTGAAAACTCAGGACTGAATACAAGTGCTTATTAATGATGGAGACACACCACAACATGTACCCCCAGTACCAACTGGAGCAACAGAGCAGGACCAGGCTCAGCTCTGCAGCACTACACAGGTCTGTCCTGGGACGGTTCTTCTCCAATACCTTTACCAATGCTCTTCAGGAGGTGACAGAAGGCTTGCTTATTAGTTTTCCAGATGACATCAAACTGGGGAGACAGCTGTTATGCTCACTGGCAAGGCTGCCATTCAGGTGCAGAGACCTTGTCTGGCTGGAGGAACAGGCTGACAGAGACCTCATGAAGTTTTCAAAGGACAAATGTAAAATCCTGCATCTGGGATGGTGGGAACCCATGAAACAAGATGGATGTTTTGGGTGGGGCCAACAGGTAAGTCCTACAGCAACAGTAGCCCATGGCTGAATGAACAGGAGTGGAGATAGAGGTCAGGGGGAGTTTTCAGTTCCCTGCTTGGCACTCATTACACAATATCTAGACATTGCAGGTTCCCCTCCCACTAGAAAGAGGGATAAACTGGAGTGAGCTCGGGGTAGATGCTGGGGCTGGAGCACACGTCCTGTGAGGACATGTTGGAGAACTCCTGCAAGGGAAGAGGACTTGTTTAACTGGGACAAACATGGCTTTAGGTGGCGCAGCAGCAGCCCAAACTGCCTGTAGGAAAGTCACTGAGGATGCCTTTAAAGTGGAACTGGGCAGGAAGAAGGACACAAAAAGCATAAAAGTTGAGATGTAAGAGTTTCAGCCTGGGCATAAGGAGACACCCTTTGTCCATGAGGACAATTGGTCAGAGGACAGAAAAGTTTTGCAGTCTGGCTTTTGAGGCTTTCAAGACTGAAGTGTATGAACCACTCAACAGCCTGGTCTGAACTCAGAGCTGACCTGCTCTGAGCGGAAGATTGGACCACAGACATGTGAGGTCCCTCCCAGCCTGAGTTATTCTGTGATTTTATTAGCAAACTATCCCCTCCCCATCACTCTACTCTTACTAGAGATGGCCACCAGTGGTGGCAATTTAAGTAAAAGTAGTCCCAAATAAATACAAAGGAATTAGAAGGGAGGTGAAGCAAATGAGGCTCCTGTGTAAAGGCAACCTTTCATCCCTACATCAAACCTGTAGATATGAAAGGAGGGGTGCAACAAAAAGCCAAATACAAATATGTATTGATTTATGATTGTGTAACACCAGTAACACTGCATATTAATGGTAAAAAATCTCCAGCAGGCTAGTCAAACCCTGGAGCACAGTTCTCTGATCTAACTTTCAAGGTGTGTCTCATTTCTAAGCTGGCCTTTTTTTGGATGGCATGTTGAGAGCTAATGGCCTCCTGAAACCCTCTGCAACATGAAACACAAGAGGAGAAACCTCTCAAGAGAGCTGAGATCTAGGTGGGAGAGATGGTGCCAGGAGGGCACTGAGGAGATGCAACTGAAGCCTGATAAGCATGGAAAGTTTTAACAAGACCACTGCCTGTCTCTTACTCCTTCTCCATTGGTTCTTCTCCCCTCAGGAGAGCAATGCTTGCCTTGCCCAGAGAAGAGATGGGGCAGGGGGCTGAGGACATTAACAACCTTTTCAGTTACAAGTCCGGCATGTGAAGATCTTACTGTGAGAAAATGAGGTCCTTCATCGTATCACATGGAGGAAAAATAGGCAATTTCTTCCTTAAGAACCGCCCTTTGTGGAGACATTTGATATCATTTTGATACTATTTGTTTTGTCTCTGGTGGCAAGGCATCCACTGAAGAAGTGATTTCTGTGACACATATCAGATAGGAGAACCTCATCTAAATCAGATGTGGCTCAGCTTTTCCAGCTGATGTGGCTGAATGCAACCCACAGGAGTTCAGCAGTACATCCATCTTCCATCTGCCTGCAAAGCGGCCTGATAACCTGGGATCTCCCTCCTTGCTTTTGCTGGAAACACCTTGCTCAAATGATTTTATAGGCCTGCCAGAGAGTGCAGCTGAAAAATGCTTGATGCTCATTTTGTCGGAATAGAGATGTCTGAATAGAGATGACTGAATAATATCAAGAGTAGCAGAGACTGCTGTTTCTGAAGTGAGCACTGAGGATAGTTCAGGTCACCTCAGGGAAGTGGTGGTGCTGGAGGATGGAGGTGTCACATGTCCCCAGCTCCCCTTTTGCAAGCAGTGATTGCTGCCACTCACAGCTGCAGCATCTGCTGCTGGAAAGGCTGGAGGCACCTACAAAATCTTAGGGCTCTTTCATGATGGAACTTTATGGGAAATACCCCGTGGTGCTCATCTCAGCCAGCTCCAGTGGACACCAAGCACAGCAAGGCACTGCTCTGCAGCTCTGTAGCTCTTTGTGCAGGTAAGGGAAACTGCTCAGCCTCCCCCCTACCCTCAGCTCTGTTTTTAGCCAGGCAGCTTCAGGAAGCGGGTTCATGACCACAATCTGGAGACTTGCTGTGCCTTCACTAATGTCACAAAGGTTTCTGATACAGCTATAAAGCATAAATGAAACCCATAAATAAACAATCTGTGATGGAAATGAAGCATTTTAACTGATGTGTGGGGATCTAATTTTTTGTTTCTTAGGATTATCTGCCTTTGAACATTGGCTACAGTTCTGCTTTTCATCCCACCTAGGCAGGAATATTTCCAATACCTGAAAAATACCTTGCTTTCATTTTGTGAATCTAGCCGTAAGTTCAGATAAAACATACCTGCTACAGGATGCAGCACAGATGTGTTGTGGCAGAGGATTGCTGTGAAAGAGTAAAGTGAAACATAACTTCTGATAATGCAATGCATTGGACACAGGAGTTGACAGGATTGCTACTAGAAATAAATTAAGCTTTTGGCACATGGCAAGAACATGGGTTCTTGTCTCTGAGTCTCAGGATGTTTCCTCCCTATTGGGGCAGACTCCATTTCTCTGATATGCTTGTGACTGCAATGTGCTGATTACAGTGACCTTCTTCAGGATTTATTACAGCTCTAGATGGCACAAGGAAAGCTAAATAATAATGACAGATTCATGCCCTCAGGGAACATCCAGTGTAAGAAAAGCACACTAAAAGAGATGGCAAGGCACCAAATAGATAGGAAGAAGAACAAGATATCCAGAGAAGAAGATGCTTCCATCCAGATTTATACTTGCTGTCTCTGCCCCTTGTTGCTGTCAGAATCAGGAACAGCATCTCTGATGATGAGTTGGTAGAAGCTGATGTAGCCCTAAGCCAGAGGTCTGAGCTCCTGCTCCCAGGACACATGGCAACATGCAGACGTGTCAGTGTTCCTGGTGGAGATGCAGGCAGAGTATTGTCACAGATGGATGAGTGTCTGTTGCTGGTGTGACAGATGAGCAATGGATCTAATTATATAACTGGAAGAGGAGAGCCATCTTGCACTCTTCCGTGATCTAGGGAAGTCATTGCGAAACTGCTGTGTAGTACAAGGAATAGTAACATTAGCTGCTCTACAGCGCTGCAATACATCACGCATGTACCCATTTCATGGCCACTCTAATATATGTCACTGCCTTTGCTTGCCAGTCCGTCACTTGAAAAAGGGACAGGAGGTGTAAAAAGCCTCAGTCACATAGCTGCACTGAGAGAGTAAGTTTCACACAACTCATGCAGGGAGCAGTGAACTGTAGCAAGGTCTTATATTCACTTTCCGTTGACTGCTCAGCTGCTATTCAGAAAAGAGCATGGAGAAACAATTCCAGCTGACTGCATGTCCTAATGCATTTATGTTCCTGCAATCATTTTGTTTTATCGTGATTATAACCAGAACACGTAGTGCAATGAGAGAGGGAGAAAGGCAGCAGAAAGGAAGAGGTGTGGTTGTACAATAGTTACCAATATGATATACACTGGGGCACATGGAAAATGATGTGATGGGTGACAGTCAACATGGTTTCACTAAGAGCAAGGTGCCTGACAAATGCAGTGGCCTTCTACAATGGGATTACAGCATTGGTGGATGAGGGAAGAGCAACAGGCATAATCTAGTGCTAGGTATTTGACAATGTCCTGCACAATATTCTTGCCTCTAATCTGCAGTGACATGAATTTGACAGATGGACCAGTTGCTGGATAGGAATTAACTGGACACAGAAATAGCTGCAGTCTACAACTCCACATCCAAGTGTGGAGCGGTATGAATGGCATTCCTCGGGGGCTGGTGTTGTGACTGCTGCTGTTTAACAGCTTTGTCAGAGACATGGACAGAGGCACTGAGTGCACCCTCAGCAAGTTTGCCACTGACACCACTCTGTGTAGTCTGACTGACATGCTGGAGGGAGGGGATGCCATCCAGAGAGACCTTGACAGGCTTGAGAGGTGGCAATTCACAAAACACAGTACACAGTGGAGTGATGGGCATGCAGAAGTATGCATTCTCCCAGTTTACACTGTGTATGAAAAGGCTGCTAATGAAATTGAATCATCAAATACAGTCAGCTAACTATGTTACCCTTGGGGTGCAGAGACATTTGAGGTTTTGCAAACCTACAGTTTTTTCTTTTATAAAAAATGGCTATATGGAACAGGCAGAAAAAAAGATTATATTTGTAATCCTCATAAAAAGTGTTTTAAATAAACTATCTAAAGATATTAAAAGAGAATTTTTACTGATGCCTTCCTAGCTTAGCTAGCAGACTTCCTACACCTTCAGTAGGGGATCTACCTACTGTAGGACATATGGCATTGCATTGTTAGTCAGTGCTTAATGACCTTCTGACCTGAAAGACTTTTATATTTCCACATGAATTCCCCAAGCATAACCCTGCCATTTGGTGCTGGGTGTAAACAGCTCCTATGAGAGGTATGTGAAGGAACAGTTGTGTAAGGACACGGATGTGGCTGCACAGATCAAAAGCAGCCTCCAGTGTGGAGGGGTGCCTAGGGTGCTGGAAATGTGCCTGGCACCCCTAGCTGTGGTAGGCATTGCAGGATTACACTGAGTTTACACCAAATCAGTGTAGTCACCCATTATATCACATTGCTGAGTCCAAGAAAGCAAGAAACTCATCACTGCAGACTTCTTGAGGCTCTGCTGCTGCTCTGATCTTTGAATTGTCTGTACAGGTGTATTTTCATATGTCAGATGTCTCAGCAGGGCAAAGCAGAGACATAAACACAGCCTACTTGTGGAGTGTAAAAGATATCTGTAGTGGCTCATCACATTTTCTTATTTTCCCAGATCTCACACTACTTTCTTCCTCTTCATCTGCTGATAACAGTTTTTAGCAGGTTGAAGCCCTTGTGCTGCTGATGTGATCAGGAAGGAATCATGTCTCACTAGTGATTTTTACTGGAGTTGTTGATAATCACTACCTGCAGCATTCCCTCAAGTCTGATGGCCTTTTGCACCCTGCAGAATTTTTGAGAGAAAGGCTTGGTAAAAGTTTTGGAAACAGGACTGTAGGCAAAATTGAATGTACAAATAGGGTTTTAAATCTTTACCTGTATTTTATGCATTGTGACATCTCTCAAATTCTTCATCTTGGGCTAGTACAGTTCCCTATGTGCTAGATACCTCCAAAACGCAGGAAAAAACCCAGATGTTCTTTCTTGACATATTTGCCACCCAGGCACACAGATTTTGCTTCTTCATTTTTGTATCATTTTAATAAAAAATTTTAAGGAGCAAGTAAAGGATACACCTTTGAAATTGGTGGACAGACTGGAATAATGCTCAAGTAACCGGCGCAAATCTGGTGGTACCTACATACCTCAGTAGACAGCTGCCTTGGTTTAAAGCTATTCATTTCTCTGACTATACTTGCTACAGACCTTGCCCTTGAAATGGATCCAACTTCTGCATGACGTCTGGGATTTAAAAGGGGTTTATGCATATTTTTTTTTCCAAAATCCCATTACATTTCTACTTCTACCTCTCTGTGGTCTCTTGAAAAGCTCATCTTGAATTCCCAGTTCCCAGCAGTGTCACTGTCAGTGCTATCACTAAATCAGCTTGATGGTGATTCCTTCCAGAAAGCTGAGTGTTAATTTTTATTTTTGTTAGCAGCTCCTCTCCTGCACTTCAGTGGTTTAGGACTTTCCTCTTGCTTGACTTGTTTTTGTGCTTCATGTTTTTTTTATCATCCTTGCGAAGGATATCTCTGAATACAGAGTGACACCCTTACCTGACACCATGAACAGGAAAATTGATGAGTCACAGCAGCTCCAATTTCCCACCTGCATCAGCAGTGGAGAAATATCCAGCTAGGAATAACCATGTACTTTGTAGTCAGCTTTTCCCACTCCTATCACCCTGAGTTACAGGTATTTTCTTAACTGCACATCTGCAAATGTAAAAAAAAAAACCCAAAAAACAAAAAAACAAAAACCAAACAACAACAACAGCCACAAACCACTCCAAGTTTTAAGTTATAAAGAGATAGTCAATACACACTGTCCATCAGCCATCACCAGAACTGTCCCTCTACCTGGCCTCTTCTCTTTCAATCAGGTGAATCCCATTTCCCTTTGGTTACCACCTCTAGGACTGGATGGAGGAGGATGCTGCAAAGTCTGATAAGGTTACTGTATCTCGCAAGCACTTCATGGATAATATTAGCAAGGTAAAAAATCTTGTATCTCCTTTACATTCCCCTGATATCTCTGCTAGGCTTCCAGGAAAGCTGTTTACAGATGTTTTGAGCCAACAGACTATGTATGGTCAGCCTGAAATGTATTTCTCACAGGCTGTCCAGCACTTCATAGCCAGACTTGCAACAAAAGCCTAGCAAGAGAATGGGGGGAGCTGAAGCAGCTGCTGTGCTTGGGGAACTCCAAGGCTTCTGGTGGCCTCTTGCCAATAAATTCACTGGTACTTTTCAGGATTTAATTCCTGGGAGATAGAAAGTGGGATTAAGTGGCTCCTGCTGCAGAAGGCGAGTGAGGTTGGACTTCACAGCACATAGGACGGCAGATCTGTCCATCTCTTTGGAAACAAATTTTACCTGTGAGAATGTAGCTGGGGTTAAAATCCTCCCTAATTATATAGTTGTCATCAAGCTCTTCCAGGGATTCCCTTTTCTCTCTAGAATTTAATTGTGTTTAGCAGTTATTCCTATCTAACTGTTAGAGGGCATTTGCATGCATTCCTGCTTTTAAATAATATGATGAAATATATGGGCAGTTGAGGTTCTGTTGTGTTTGCAGCATCTCTGGTAAATACACACACAGATACATGCTTGCTGAATGAATTTCAGAAGTACTTCAGAGGCATTGTCACAGTGGGAGACAGTGGTTTCCTCAGAAACACTCTGCTGAGCACTTCTCACTGGAACGTTCAACCCAGGATCCTTGGCACAGGGCTCTGCTCAGCATTGTGTGGCCTCACATTGACAACAGCTCTGTTCATATTTCACCAACATTTCTTTTGCACAAAGTGCCTTGCAAGATGCAGGGAACAATTCAGACCCCTGGACCTCTGATGGTCTGTAAGTGACAGATTTGGAGGGATGTGCAGCCTGGTCCCAGGAGCTGCCCTTTTGGGCCTTGGCTTTCACAGGCTGAGCTAGGGCAGGACACTGTTACACCTGCACGCATGAGACCACTTCTGTGAGGGTAAGCCTCATTACCAGAGGAACACGGTTTGCGCCATTTCACAAGTAATGTTTTGCAGATTTTGAACCCGCAGTGTCATGGAGTGGTCCCTGCATCCAGAACCCTTTCTTGGCTCAAGGACTACCCCTGACCCCTGGTGAAGCCTGAGGACTGGCGTGGCAATGGTGTCCTTCTGCTTTTGCTGCTTGAGCCCACATGTCAGGGCATGAAGGTGCTTGCCCAGGCTGATGCTATCCCAAAGGACTGACTGGTGAGGTGGCGTTCTGCACATCCAGGCAAACAGGGGGCTGGAGCCAGCCACACTCCATTGGGCAGTTGTGCAGAAACCCTCCTCCTTCACCCACTCAACTCACCAAACTGCAGGGATTGGCTCCATACCACGCTCCATCCTACCATTGAAGAAATTATTACAACAGCTCTAGGCTACCAAATTAATTAATTAATACTAATTAATTAAATTAGTATTTTTCACATCTAGGACATCACACTTCTTGTAGGTGGGGAGGTCAGTTAGTGACTCCCTGACAAGGACTAATCCATCGTGTCCCACCTTCCCACCTCCACCTTCTCCTTGTGGGACTGAGGTAAAGCCCATAGTGCCAGACTGGGAGGCTGGGAACAATCACCTCCAGGGGAGCCAACAACCATCTCATAATGACACAAGAATGGACCAGGCACTCTATTTTCCAATTAAGGACATAAGTAGTGCCCTACACCTCCAGCCCACTACTTCCAAACATTTTGCTGCCTGACCAACACTCACGGCTGAGAGCAGACTCAGGATAGCAAATTCTGATTGGAGCCATCTTCAGTGTGTACTGAAGAGAGTCAAAATGGTAAAGGGTGACCAGAGTCATGTTTGTAGCAGGTACAGCTAGAAATATCACTTCAGTGCAGAGTTGTTAGAAACCACAATAGTTTCTGTCCTGTGGTGAGCTGTGTGGTGTGCTCTCAGTGTACAATGAACTGCATTGACTTGTCAGTGGCCTTCCTGCTCTTCTCCCTTACTGTGATATCTTCCTGCAAGGAAAGACTTTCCAGGTTCCTGTTTTAAAGGGTTTTGCACATTTGCACATGTGTTCAGTCCTGCAGGGCATAATAAAAGTGAATAGAAACTTAACATGATGGTATATGTTTCGTTAAAAACAAACAGCAAGATGTAAAAGCCAGCTTTCACACACAGATTTAAAGTGGGTCCTATAGAGTTGAAAGAAATTGAAAGACCAACCCACTACTAGAAAGTAAAATCTACTATATTTTATTTGATTTTTCTTTCTGACTGGATAAGCTTCTGAAAATCAATTCTTTAAACAAATCAAAAAGCTATCACTCTGCTTCTTTTTGGATAATGATCTCTGCATTCAGTGGTTTAATCATGCCAGAATTACTTGCAAATTATCCTGACATACCTGAGACTGGAAAAAAAACTTGCAGGAAAATATGAATAATGTTTTTAATATGAAATTTAAGGAGGGAGGAGAGAAGCAAGAATTTAAATATGGGAAAAATACATGTTGGCTTCTAAATGTTAAAGTATAATATTTAGGAGAAATTGTGAGTATTTTTTGCCCTGCAGATATCTTTGAGGCAGAAGCTCTTGATCAGCTCCTGCAAGCTTTCATGGCTGTGTTGATAAGACAATGGTGTAATAGCCAGCTTTTATGAGTCTGATCTGTAACACTGTCATCATCTCTAGCTCTCTGCTTTCCTCTTTGTGATTTTCCTGCCTCCTTGCTTTAAAACACAAGCTCTAAACTGAAGTTGTTTGGTTACTGTCAGACATTATGCCCAAAGAAAAATGCTTTACTTTTTTAGCTTTTATTCCAAGCAGCTGTATTCTTTTAAAGTTCATAAGTTTTACCATCAGCTGTGGCTGCAGACAGCCAGCTGATGGTCAACAATTTTCCACAGCACTGATTCATCTCTCAGTGCCTTTTCATTTTTCCATCAAAAAGTATTTGAAAGTAAAAAATGTTGACCTATTCTATTGTGCTCTCTGAAACATTAGAACACTGGTTGCAAAGTCTTATAATGAGCTGTCATGTCTTCCTTTCTTTAGCTTTTGACCATAGTTGAGCTCACTGATTAGGATGCAGGATTTGTGCTGTTTGATGAGTATAGAAAAAAAAAAACAAAACACCATGAATGTTTGATGCCACAAGCAATTACAGTGGGAAAAAGAGTGAGAGAAAGAGTGAGGAAAAAATATTTAGGGTATTAAATGTAGCTGTCTTTGGAAGAAGCACCTTGAAATCATAAGAATACTTTCAGCTGCAAGAGAATTGTGCTGCTATTTCACTGGCAGTGGCATTTCAGATCAAATCAACTCAGGAGTATTATTTAAACCTGAGTCAGTAGTTGCTCTTCACTGTGTTTGGGTCACCTTTTGGAAAGGCTTTCAAGTGTACAAACAAGCTTCCTTCTGGATGAGACAGAACCAGGAGATATTTCTCATGAATTCACCAATGTCTCTAATAGGTGTTCATCCTAGGGGCCAGACCAGATCTAGTGTGACAGAAACTGCCTTGAAATGGGAGAAACATGGGTTCCCACAGCTCAGCACCAATGCTTCTGCACAGACCCATTCCAAGGCATTGCAGACACAGCCTATGACTAAAGAAACGTGGTAGAGTATTCCCTGAAATCACTACTACTCTAATGTTCAGAAATTAGATGCCTACAGTGAGCTATGCTATTCTGTTCTATTCTATTCTATTCTATTCTATTCTATTCTATTCTATTCTATTCTATTCTATTCTATTCTATTCTATTCTATTCTATTCTATTCTATTCTATTCTATTCTATTCTATTCTATTTGCAGTGGCCCACCACCATCCCTGCAAAATCTCACTGTCTTCCAGGAACACATTAGCCAAAATGAGTAAAGTTTGCCAACATTTACACAGGGGATAATCAAGAGCTCATTGTTCCCCAGCTCTCCAGAATTGAACAAGAAATTGCAATAATGAAATTCTCTTATTGATTCAACTGATGAAAATGTATTTGCATCAGTAGCTCAGGATAATTGGAGCACATTATAACAAAACAACTGATTGGTACTGTAATGCTGTTCAGAATATAAATACAAAATCCTTTCAGCATTTAATATTTCTGTTAATCACTAGCTTGGCGCCATCTTCAATTTTGCTGAACAACCTTCAAGCTGGGAAGCCTGAAGCTCTTTAAATCTGCTCTGTATTTACAGATGCTCTTTGACTACCTGACAATGTGAACTTTTAACTTTGAATCAGACTGAAAATCAGTGTGAGATAATGCTTACATTGGTATTCTTCTTCCCTGTGATCTGTTATGACATTGCTTCTTATTTGTTTCCTTAGCAGAAGAGAGAAACAGAGAAGAGAAACAGAAGGACTTGACAAATGTAGAACTGCAGCCTTTTCCCTCCACAATGTATTAGTATGGCCTCATTTCCAGACTTAGCTCGGTTGCATCAAGGTTTCCAGTGCAGGGAGCCCCACACTTCTCCAGGCAGCAAACACAGAAGACAAGGTGGAAAAAGCTGCTTCTCTGTCCCAAATTTCCCAGACCTCCACTGCAAAAAGGACACCATCTATTTTCTTTTTGCAGTTCCTGATCTCCAAGAAGACATACTTTTAAGAAACAAGACAAAAAAAAAAAATTATGGCAATAAGATACTCTGAGTTTGATATTTTGTAGTTAGGCACACTTGTACCATTGGAAGAATAAATCTTGACAGCAGGTCAGGTAGACACATGCAGCATATAAAATATAGTGTGCAACCAACAGATACCAGCAAGGTTAATAGTATTGAAAATGCAAATATGCAGCACTTCAAGGACCAGCATAGTTCTCCTGAGTGTTACAAGTGCTTAAGTCTTGCTGAAGGAAATTAGAGTTGAAGGTCCTCTGAATTTTTCAGAAGATCTAAAACATTTATCTTTGGACCAGATTCTTTTTTGCTAAGGGAAACTGTTCCTCTTTTCTGTTCTTGGTAACTTCTCTGGCTTTGTCACAGATTTCCTCCCTTCTCACCTTAATCTCTTGAAGACAGGTTTGCACATTTTGCTAAATCAGTGAGCAAGATCAGAAGAATGACAGATCAGACCATATGTCAAAAATCTGTCCAATAGTCACTACTATAAAAATACACCTATAGTTTTTTGGATGATGCTTCATAATCTTTCCTTCAAGGCTGCAATTTAGTTTTTGACAGGAGCAATCACATATTATGTCTTAAAATCTCACTCATGTATTGACAGATACATTGAGATTCCAAATTATATCAGTCCATTGAATTAATAACTAACATAAGTGTCTGTTGACATTGTTGGAACACGTTGTAAATTCCTTCAATATCAGAAACATCATGAATAAACACAGCTCTAACCCAAGGAAAGTGCTGAAAATTCTGTGAAAGCAAATTGATTTTGTCTCTGCTCTGGAATGGGTCCCCAGTGCACCCATTAGAGCAGAAGCAAGCCTTGCCAAATAAGCAATAAATTCCTCAAAGAGCCATCCATGTTGTCCAGTCCAGCTTCCTCTGGTACTTATTGGCACAGCAATTATGATCAAACTAGGCAATTTAACTCAGATTATACACAGCATGAAATACAATCCTAAATTTATACAGATTTACTTGTTTGTAGAAGTGTTCCTGAGGTGAACAGAGAAATTTCCATATGGAAGTTGGAGAGCACTGTGTTAAGAAATTATATTTCTCTAATTTGAGGAGTTTTATTTTTGCTTTCTGCCCAGATCACTGAGCTCTTGACAGTCTTCTTGCATCTGACCTCTAAATTCTTACCTGTTAGTGCTACCCTCATGCAGACTCTGCTACCAATTGTAAAATCACAAAGTGCATATGTACGTGAAAGGAACCCCCCAACATTAGCTCTCCTTTTTGTGGGAAGTACCACAGCTTTTATCCCTGAGAAAGTCAACACATGTCTTTATTCTCCTCAGCATGTGACAATAATGCAAATTGAGACTTTGCTCATAAACAGAGAAGAAAACTGTTTTGATGTTGTACAGAGTTCATTTATGTCACCTACAAATGGGCAAAAATGTGTCATCTGTGCTCCCTTATGTTGTTCAGATGAGACACAGAGTCTCTTTTTTTCTACTGCTGCTTGTTTTTACCTTAGTAATATGAAAAAAATGTCAAGGTGAGGCTGGCCTTTATTGTTTGAAATCTTTTAAGTTCTCAGGGGTGAATCAGCCCTGCTTGCCTGTCTTGCAACTCCCATGGTTTGTCTTTTTCAAGTTTAGTCAGACTGTGGTCCCAGTCCCACGGTGAGCTGTCCGTGAGCAGATGACTGCTCCTGTATGTAATTCAGGTGGGGAAAGAGCCTGAGCATTGTCTGCTTCCTATCACGTCCCAGATGATTTGATGTGTTCCCGTTCCCTTGTCTAGAAGAAAGCAATAACACGGTGACTGCCAGCGTGTTTGCTGTATCTTATCTACAAATATTCACCAGTTCTGTAACAGAAGGCATTCAAAAAAGCAGCTTTTCCAGGAATCAAACCCAGAGCAGCAAAACTGCTTCTAGAACTAGCTCTGGTAAGAACAAGTAAAAGCTTCATGGCTAAATCAATGGCAAAGAAAAGGCCTCCAAATATCTAATATCAACATCTGATAATATGTCATTTTGCATTTCCTGTTAGAAAAGGCTTTGAGGGTGCAACTCCAAATGCATCTGAAAGTGAAACAATCTTTTGCATTGTCAAGAGGCCAACCACCTGGCCTCTGGCATTTCAAACTGAAGTGAAACAGAGGAAATGCAAGTTGTTAACAAAGACCTCTCCTTCAATAGAATTAATGATTACAGTTAAATGTGTGTCAAGGGTAAAAAAAAAAAAGACTGCCTGAAATTAACTTAAAAAGATTTAATTCTGTCTGAATCAGGTTTTACTTCATGGAGTATTATTTGTTATAAATTCTGTTTTGGTTTTGTTTTGTTTCCAGCCATCAGAGTAATTTGCAAAGCATAAGGCAAACAAATGTCGATCTGAGCAGAAAACAAAACAACCACTTCGTCCAACAACAAAAGGTAAACAGAGACAAAATCTCGATAATTTTTCACATATTGAAATCCAAATATTCAGATATTGATTGACAGGCTGTACTATCCACTTTGCCTTTCAAAACCTATTTGGCTGTGTAAACACTTATGAATACAAGATTCCATATCCCAAATTCCCTCAAGCTTCAGGTCAGCCAAATTCAGACCCACAGTTTCAGTCAGGTGGGCAGGCATCTGGACCAACAGGGTCCCAATCTGAGCCAACTCTGTTCTGTTGCCAGCTCCAGATAAGCAGTTACAAAGCTGTGTTACACAACCGATAATAATGACTTTTCTCTCTGTATCAGGTGCTTACCATCTGGCCTCTTGCCTTTGTGAGGTCTAACTCAGAAGAGAAAAGCAAAACCAACAGCTTTGTGGAGGAGGAGACTGTGGCCAAAATTTAGTGAAACATTTCTGAGCACACCTAAATTGAAGAGCACAACTTATCCCGGTCAATTCAGGGAAAGATGAGCTTGCCCCCGTCACTGAATTGCACTTTTGTGTTATGCAGAAAAAATTCTTGTTGTGCTTCAGAAGCTTATGGTGTAGAAGGATGATGATGTATCTTAAAGAAACACAATTCTCCTCATGAGGAAGTGAAAAGGCAAGACAGTCTCTTGCTGAAGTACTTCAGTCTGTTGTGTGTACTTCAATCTGTTAAAAGTTTGGTAAAAAAGGACCACCCATTTCCAGAGTGAAGTTTTAGTGAAATTCTCCTCCAGTATTTTAACACCTTGTAATTTGCATTTCTCTTTGTCTTTTAAAAAAGCCCACAACTCTGTGTACTGGTGCAAGCTAGCAGCAAACTTGTCACGGCTTTTGGCAGCTTGTATTCCAGATGGCCTGGACAAAACCAGAAGGTTATTATATAAAAGACCCAATTCTAGAAGTAAATACATGGAAGATATTTCAGGTGATGACATGAAGTTTTTTACCAGGGCATGTGTAATGTCTCCCTGGGCTGATATCATCAGTTGCTAAACTCTTGGTGGGTTTAAGCCACATTCATCAACTTTACTGTTATACTTAGAGCAGCTGTCTTGCTCTCTTAATACATGCTGCTAACCAGATGGCCTCAGAAAACACAACCATATGAAGTCTGATCCCACTTAATTCTTACATTCTTCATGCTCTGGACTTTTCTGGGTTTGCATCAAAACAAGGCATAATCAAGTAGCAGGAGCGTAGAAGATGATTCAGTCCACAACTGTGCCCTTGATGTATGTGATAGAGAAAAGACAGTGGTGTCTCTAACAGACAGCTTTAAAAAGCTGTTTGAATGTGAGTATAGCTGTGCCAAATAATATTTTCAAGTGTTACAATGTTTTATGTGTTATTATAGCATGAGAATCCGTGATGGAGCTTCTGACAATCAGAGGACATAAAAGTATTGTAAGCTTTTCATGTAGATGATTGTAATATGATCCTTTTAAAGGGACTTCTATGTAGTTAAAACCATCTAGTCACTGCCATGCCCTTTGTAGAAGAAAATTATTCTTTTTCTTATCTTCCTTTTATGAGGGATCTTCTATATCTGCGTAAGGAAAGGTTATGAAAATAAGTGTATGGCTTTTCTCCCTTCAATTCCCATGCACTTCTTTATACTAAGACCCTATTAAAAAAGAAAATCTTTTCAATACTTAGAGCACAAACCCAATGTCAGGTCAAGGTACAGCTTGGTCTCAGGACTGAGAGCAACCCTTCATTGGGATGAATCATGGTATTTGCTGTTCTGCAATTGATTGGACAGGACACATGCTTGCCTGTAATTTGTCAAAAAGTCCTGACAGATAAATGTATGGTTAGAGGGGATGGCAATCAGCAGTTGGAAATTCTGCCCTACCTCAGCCCATCATTCCACAGCCTATAAGTCCAAGAGGCAGCTTCTGGCAATTTGCAGGTGGATGTCACCTACAGACATGAAACTAATCAGGCTTAGGAAATACTCCTAGGGTTTGATCTTTTTTCATCACCTTGGAGAACCCGAGAAATATTTAAAAATGAAACTGTGACTTGGCACTTTGCAGAGGGAAATAGGCCCTGTTTGCGTTTTTTCTCCTGCTGATCCGTGATGTGTGCAGTGATTCATGCACAGGCTTAGAAGTGTCAAGAGCTCTTCCACGGACGTCTGCTCCTACAGCAAACAAACTTGCAATGCAACTGGCACCCAGCACACCATCTTCTTATCTCACTTTAAAAAAAATGCAATCAAGGTGACGTTGGTCATGTCCCTGCAAGATTTGTTGTGGAGTAACCTCATTTGCAGCAATGGCTCCTGATTTATGCCAGCAAATGTGAGTATAGAATGAGGCCCTTTTGCACTAATTTAGCATCCTTCCTGATGTGATGTTTTACCCATCCTGGGTCAGATGTGCAGTCATCAAGTGTGCCACTGGTGCTGTAGCAAGCAGTTTGGGTGGAAATTCAATCTCTCCCACAAGACCTGTGCTGAAGACTGCTGAAATGAGCCTGAACCCTTGGAGTTCAATTCACCAGCTGTTTCTGAGGGGATGCTGTGGTGCAGGGTCATATAATGCAGCCACTGGAAATGGCTGTCCTCAAAGCACCTGGAATTTATTTTCAGAATATGGCATTTAGGAGAAGCAGCTCACAAATATTTCCTTCAGTCTCATGTGTGCATTCAGTTGTTCTTTAGGACTTCTTTGTGAAAAGATCTGCATCTGTCCTGTGAAACCAGGTTCACTTTTGGACATGCTGTAATTGTGAAGCATCTGCACCTGACAGCCATTTTGTTGAACATCTTTCTGCTTTTACAGCACAAACATCCAAAAGCCTCAGCTGCCCACTTCCCCACTGGGGAAAGTAAGGACACCTATGAGTATTTGACATTTCAGTCTAATCCAATCTACATAAGGATCTTCATCCCCTGTCACAGGGCAGTGAATTCACCAGAGTCGCTCCCTCAGGACTACAGGGCCATGCTTTGTGCTGTGAGAACAGTGTGTGGGCAGCCTCAGGGGAGAAACATCCACTACAAATCTCAGGTGCAGAGCTCAGGCTTGGTCCTCTTTCAGGCTTGCACCAGGGTAGCTCTAAGAAGTTATGGAAGATAATGGCAAAGTGGGTCCATCCTTTTTACCTCATTGCTACCCACTAAAATCAGTATGTACAGAGGCCAATGAAAGGACAAACACAGCCCTCAACAACGTTTTACCTGCACTTTCTCTTTCTTACCAGGTCTGACCCTGACCATGATGTTACAAAATGTGTCCAACCTTGGGCAGATCTCCTTCTGCTAAGAACCTAGATGTCCAGGGCCCAAGCAGTGTCCCAGGGGCCAGCTGGTGCAGCACAGCTCATGTCCATGCAGCTGACCTCTCACACCACCAAGCATGTCGGCCACATCCAAACTCTGCACCCAGAGTCCTCCCTGGTCCATGCTAACCCCAGGATGTGCCTGTGGTCAAACCCCCATGGGAATATGGGATGTGGGCCCATCCATGACCACAGCTGGCAGAGAGCTGCGGGTTATTTCCACTGGCTAGATGAATCACATGCCAAAACACAGCCTACAGAGAAATGCTCTGGGTTCCAGTTGTTTCTCATGCTCTGTGGGTTTGTAAAGATAAATGGTGTTCAACACTGAATAGAAGTAGATTTTCAGGGGGTTTAGACAAAATGGAAATTCTCTGTTAGCACTGCCAACCTACATTTATTCAGCTAACAAACACTGCTCCTGGAAAAACTGTCAGATAGGGCTGTCATCTGAATCAAAGTAAATAAAGAGGCTGCCAAATTTGCCCAAAAAATCCCAATAATTGCCTATATATTCCTTATTTGTGTCAGGTGATGGGGAAAGCAGGAAAAATGAGAAATGGGGAATTAAAATACAGCAACAGAGAGACACTGAGATGGTGAAGAAAAACTATAATTAATGTCAGTGCTGAATAATAACTTATTTGACAGGAAATACATGTTTTAATTTACAGGATGATTGGATCTCAGTAACATTACAAAGAAGCTCTCCCCTACTACTAATATTCTTCTACATTTTAAAGAATATTAATGATACAAAAGTGTAAAAGCAAATTTATAAATCAGATGGCTTAATATTGTGCTTTAACCCCAGCTGTTAACTAAGCACTGCCCAGTCCCTTGCTCATTGTCCACCCAGTGGGATGGCAGGAGGAGAACTGGAAGGGTAAAAGTGAGAAAACTCATGGGCCGAGATAGGAACAGTTTAATAATTGTAATAAAAGGAACATCAGTAGTAACAATAATACTTAATATTATTACTTCTCCTGTTACTACTATCATTATTATTATTACTGCTACTATTATTATGTATTAAAAAGGAAACAAACAAAGAGAAATACATCCAAAAAAGATGATGCAAATGAAAACAGTTTTTCACCACCAACTGACCAATGCCCTACCAGTCCTTGAGAAGCAGCTGCCCCCTGGCCAACCTTGCCCTATAACTTTATTGCTGAGCATGACACCACATGGTCTGGGACATCTTTTTGGTCACTTGGAGCTAATTGTCCCGGTTGTGCCCTGTCTCCTTGCAGACCCCTAGCTCATTCGCTGGTAGGGTGGGGTGAGGAACAGAAAAGGCCTTGGCTCTGGGTAAATCCTGCTTAGGAATAACAAAAACATCCCTGTGTTATCAACTCTGTGTCCAGCATAAATCCAAAATTCAGCCCCATAGCAGACACTGAAGAAATTTAACTCTATCCCAGCCATAACCAGCACACTTAAATACAACTTGCACAGAAAATAGAAGGCTACAGAGAGATTTTAATGAGCAGCTGAGCTTTGATCAGCGTGTGGTGATGATTTCTGGTACACGGCAGCACGTCTGCCAACAGCAGATGCAGAGCTGCCAAAAGCAAATGCCAGACACCCTTGATCTTCAGCTCTTTTAGGGAACTTGCTTTTCCCAGAATATGTATTTCTTACACATCCTTGCTCAGGTACACATTCTCAAAGTCAAGCCCAGACTATTTCTCATAGGAAAATACAAACAACAGAGATGGATCAGAGGATAACGACAACATATGGGAATGGGACTTCTGAGATCTCTGCACCTTTTAGTAACAACTGCAATGCTCTCAGTGCCCAGGAGAGTGTGGCTTGTAACTTTTGCTTCTACACTGAGACTGTCTTTGGGGCATTGGCTGCAGGGAGAGGGAGGTCCTGAAGAGGGGGAATGAGCATGTGAGGCTGGTAACCCGCTCAGCTAACACTACCAATGCCGGAAAAAAGAATTCATATAGAGAATGAGTATGGGATAAATCAGAAAATCACTTCCGCTGGTGGACTCTGGAAAAAGAGTATTTTTTGGCAGGTGCCATATAGTTATTCCTCGTACTAATGGCATCTGTTGTGGTGTCTCAAGAAACACAGGGTAGCCTCAATGCTGGCTTTCTGGCACTACTTACCTACTGCTTACTCACTTACTCCAGACCACACTACAGATAGTTTCCACCTACCCACATCTGTTTGATCCTTTTTTTGTTTATCAAATATCTTCCTGATAATCCTCCCCAGGTGTCTTGGCCTAGAAAACTAGGCATTTGGTCTTCAGTAGGTGTGAGAAATGGGGACCGCTGGCAAACAGATCTGAGTAAGCTCTGGGAACACTACTCCAGCTCTCTGCCTCTGCAGCACTCACTGCTGCATGGGGTCTGCTCTCTGGGTCTCCTCTCAGGGTCACTCAGGTGACTCAAGCCAAGATTTCCTAAGGCTTCTCTAATAATGAGAAATACAATATTTGCCACTTACAAATTCTATTTTTAAAATATTTTTAATAGCTCATTGTTCTAAAAGGAGTGAAGTCACCATCAACAAGGGGACAAGTCACTGCATGCTTTGTTNCCATTGTTCTAAAAGGAGTGAAGTTCTAGTTCTTCAGTCACCATCAACAAGAGGACAAGTCACTGCATGCTTTGTTCTGCTTTTCTTACAACGAGCTACAGTCAGCTCCTCAAAATACTTATCTGTATGAATTTGTTAGCATTTTCCTTTCTTTCCAGATTATTCCAAGTGTCTCTTTATGGAGAGGAATAATAATGCTGAAGTAGAAGTGTTTCTTGTGAAGCACTGAGATGCCTAAATTGACAGAAGATTGGAGAAAAGTACCTGAAAGACCACAGGAAGGAGTCACTGCAGCATATAATTGATTACCCAGATGCTGAGAGCCAACACCTCTGAAGAACCAGGCAGTGTCTGGATCTGATAAAACACTGCACAAACTGAGTTCTGGAAGATTTTCTTTGCTGAAGTCCAAGCACCTTGTGCTCTTCAGGGATGTTCATTTTAGTTGCTTCCTGCCTGCTCCAATGTTTTGGAGATGCTGTTCCTTACAGGAATGCCCTCACTGACAGAATAGCAAGTTACTTGTTTTTTTCACAGTAGGGCTTGCTCCTGTTGCTGTTTAGAGAGGTGTCTTCAATGGAAGATCAGAGACCCTGCTGAGTCAGTGTGCCTGGTCACCAGCTGCCCGACAGAGCTGTCAGTGGGGACTTATCTTGTTATCTAACAATTCTTTAGATACTTACTGGGAGGAAAAGTGATCATCCAAGCTGCTCCACTTGCTCCTTCACAACAACAATACATGAAACAAAACAGACTACTTCTATTACACAGTGTTTTGAATTTAGCCTGTGCTAGTAAATACCTTAAAATTCCTTGCCCTCTAGGGGTGCACACCTTTTCCACTGACTTCAGAAGAGTTAGCAAGACTAGTTTTGACCTAACATTTAGATAGCTGAAGTTCAGCAAAATTAATTTTTCACCCTCAATGACTGCTGGGTAATTCCAGTCAAAACCTTCCCATCATGCTTCCCCAAAGTTTTTCTTTCAGAAGACATTTATCAGACAGGAATCTGGGATTACTCATTTGCATTGTGCTAGTGGACTTTAGTCTGTTGCTTTTCTGCAGCAGTTCAGCCACTGTCTTTGCTCTTCAAGTTTGCCTGCATCATCACATGAATTTCAAAGGTGGATCTCACAGGGGCTGTCCAGATGATGATCAGGCAAAAGTCTGTGATAGGATATCAATAAATCACTGCAAATAACATCATTTTCTCTACCGTACTGGTATGAAATACTCTGTTCTTAGACATTTATGAGGTAAGGTCTCAGATATTCTACTGCTTTGTTACTTGTTTCTTTTGGTGCTTAATGGTGCCTGTTTAATGCTGTAGCCACTTTCTGTAAAATGCAATAATCCAGACTTTTATTCAGACTCTCACAGGTTTTTGTAGGCTATTCTCACACAATACCTAGTACAGAGACTGTGGTGTCTTTCCATCATGCTGTTAGTACCATGTATCATCCATTTCTGTAGCATCTGTCTGACTCAGTCTCATAGTAATAGACTGCCGTGTGTGTTTGTTTTTGTATTCTTGTAATACATATTTCTACTGTGCCTGGGAAGTGGATTAATCTTATCCTAAATTCTGAAATTATAGAAAAGGCCTTTACAGTTTACCAATCCATTTCCTTCATATCTCCTGAATAGCTCCTGGTTATTCCTTCACCCTTCTCTACATAGACTTGTTCCTGTGTCCTCCTGAATGCTTTGTGAAACGGAAGTAATTTCAATCATGAAATTGAAAAATTCAATTGAAATTAATTTAATGAAATTAATCTCAGAGGATTAACAAATACAAGCCATGACTGTCCCCAGCTTTGCCAGGAAGCTGGCCAACACTCGGTGGTTAGGAGTTGTACTAGCAGAAATATCTGGTCTTGTTTTAGCGTGCAAGGAAATATCAGAAGGTGAGAGATGAGCTAATGGACAGTAGATAAATAGAAGCTTGTTTGGGGTCATATATTCTCCTCTGGGCACTTGACATTTGCTGATACTACTTTGTTCACTAAATTAACCCGGAGTAGGTTTTTGTAGCACCTTGTCAAATCTGCTAAATACTGTTTTTGAGGGAAAAGAAGAAAAAATTTCCTCAGCCCACCACAGTCTTTAATAATTAGTTGTTAAACCTTCCTCAGATCACCCTGGCCTACAAAACTGGCAAGAACGGTTTGATGAGCAAATTCAGGATGTGCAGTGAAGAGGTGGAGGGAGGTCCCTGGGGATTTGAGAGGAGCTTGCCATCCAGCTTGCTACTCAGACCTCAGACAGTTTGGGCAGTTGCTTTTTACCTGCAATAGTTCTGCTTCTTGTCTGCCTAAAATAAATTATAAATAGTTCAAAAGAGCAGCTCTGTTGCTTTTAGAATAGAACAGACTGCTCTCCATAAATAACAGATATTACAGAAATGTCCTGATCTGGGAAAAAAATCTTTCCCTGCCTAGCAAAGCTGTCTTAACAACAACCCTCTTCAAAATATAAAGCCAAGCACTGAACTGTTCTATCCATACACTCAACTGGCCAAATTCCCCGTGGAAAAAAAGTCCAGTTTAGTTCTGCTGGAGTAATTGGAGCTACTGATTCACATCTGCTGAGCACTATTGGCAGTATACACCTGGGGAAGAGCCCTGACCACACTTGTAGTCATTCAAATACATACATACATACAATCCTTCCTTCCCTGGCTCCCCATGGGTACAGGTCTGCATTCATGTTTAAAGGAGAGAACAGTAATCAGATTTTGTGTATGGCAAAATAAACATAGGAACCAACCGGAGTCGACAGCTAGCTTAGCTTGGTGTTAGGAGGTGGTAAACTGACTGGAAGTCCCAGGTTTTGTCTCTTTATGTTGTCAGGGGGAAAGAAAAGAAGATGTAGGGGAGGAGAAGTGTTCTGAAGGTTTATTCTGAATTTCTTATTACTTTTTTCTTTTAATTCTGTTAATATAGTTTTCTTTATATCCTTTAAAGTTTGAGCCTGATTTGCCTTCCTCCTAATCACAGCAGGAAAGGAGTAAATAATTCTAGTGGGTGCACTGGTGATTTGGCCAGTGCTAGACCCACTGCATTAAATTGGTGCATTGGCCGGGAAAACTCAGATTGGTGAACCAAAACCACTACAACCATGGATTCATGGGGGGCTGCAGCAGTGGTTTAAGAAGATACTAACCTCCAGATAAGTATTGTTCCCTCCCTCTTTGTGGGAATCCAGGACACAGGAAATATTCCTTTGCCTGTCCTGATATGTTTTGCTTCTCAGGAGAGCACAGCTTTTAGTCTTTGGCCATGGAAAAATCTTCCAGGACTTTGTGAGAAGCTGAGTTTTTGTCAATGTATATAGTAGATAATATGCTAGTTTATCACAGGGTAAAAAAGGAGGTTTTGAGTTTTAGTATGGAAGGTAGATGAAAGGCAAGATGGAGGATTTTGGGTGTTAACTTAGTCTTCTTCTTCATCTACTCCATTTTCTACAGTGTTGGTGGCACAGAGTGATTGGTTAGACAATGTCACAATGCAGATGTAATGTGACTGAAGAATAGTTAGGAATTGGTAGAAAAATAAAAACATACTATGTGTTAGGTGCATTGTAAAACGTAATTGGATAAGGTATCTGTATAAAACCCCTTGGAATCGTCCATCTTGCTGGCACGTGTCACTGAAGTGTGCAGGGCCTGTTGTCATCTAAGGCTCTGAACTGTGATAAAGAAATAATAAACACCTGAAGACTGAAGCCAGCGAGTCCTGCTTGTCTCATGCCCGGTTCCTGACCCTGGCACAGACTTTCCACAGGGGATTCCTGGTAAGGGAACCCCTGGTGTGGGAGGTAAATCCTACACCTCCTTGCCTTCTCTCTCCCCCACAGCTGGACACGACTGGCTTCACACATCAAGTGCGTGCCCTTCTAGCCTGTTTTAGTAGAGCTAGCTCTTGAAGCTTAAATTACAGGAGCATCATCTCCAGAGCTGCAAACTGGGTCACAGATGGGAGAAGGGAAGAGGTGAGAGAAATTTTTATATGACTACACCTATAAAAGCCTGTCAGATTGCAATATTGCATGTTAGTATCACAGACTACAGTACCATTGAATTTTTAGACAGCAAGATGAATTTGTACCTCCAGTGACCATTAAGCAAGCTCATTTAAATGCTTCTCACTATCCTTACCCAAAAGCATTTCCTTGTAATGGAAATAATTGACCAAAGACTCTTCATTCCGTCTATTCAGATTATCCTTGTGCACAGAATACAAGTTTCCACTGATTGAGAGCTGACACTTTGACTAATATAAGACCTTTCCCTGATTCCCACAAATTAAGTGTGTGCCTTGAAACTATTGTAATTTTCTCACTCTCCTGAGAAGTGCCCCCCTTGGAAACAAGTTGTTTGAGAAATAATGTGCTGCACATCAGAGCAAATTCTTCCCCTTTTTTGATGATTTCAGTGTGTCTGGAAATTTTGTTTAATGAGGGTAGATGTAGTTAACACTTCTACCTGACAAATGTTACTTTGGCTGGAGTCTGAACTGGAAACTTACTCAGGTTTCACAACCGCCAGATTTGCCTGAATCGAAACAGATTCCTAATGACACATGGCCATCCAACATCAGTTCTTAAGTCACTCTCTCTCTCTCTCTCTCTGCTTACATCTCTGCAGCTAAACACAAAGTCAGGGCCCAACCCTGGACCTGGAGGCCAAGTGACAGGGAGCACCCTGCACCCAGCTGGTGGCCTGTCTACAGCAGATTTCTCTGAGGGAGAGCACATCCAGGGAAAGTATTATCATCTAGCAGTGCAGTTGGTGCTCAGGGCTCCACCTGAGATTCTGGAGCCCCTTTGCTTGTCAACTCAGCTTGGTGGGACCAGCCTGAAGTTGGGATGGGCTGTGAAGGGTTGGGTCCCCCAGTCTGTCTGCCCAAGACTGGTGGCCTCATGGGGAAGCTGGTCCTCACAAGCTGATGGTGCTCAGTAATGCTTTTGAGAGCCCAGCATGGGAAGCAGAGCCATGACAGCCAACACAAGTGGCAGTCTGACATGGGTCTAGCATAGAGCTGTGAGAGGTAGGAGGCACCTCTCTGGAGAAAAAGACAGAAAACTGCTTTTGTTATGATAATAGTCTGGGAATTAGTTACTGTTGACTTATTTATTGGTCTAATTAATTTTGTGTCTTTAATAAACTGTTGCTTATTAGCCATTTAATTAATGTTTGTGAGTGGAAAGAGCAACTCATTCTGTGTAATATAAGTCTTAGCAACGCTTTCCCAGGTTTCTGGCTTGGGTTTGGAGAGCATTTTTAATAATCCACTTACATTTAAGTCTGATCTTTGGCTCTTGAAATCAGAGAGGAGCTAGGACTTCTCAGTGAGTAGTTGCCCTTTCTCCATCCATCCTTACTCAATGAGCAAAATCTGCTTTCAATCAAGAGCCACAGGGCTCACCCTAGGGTGAAAAAAGTCCCACCTGCTCCCATCTTACCTATCAGCCTTGTCCTCAGGGAACTAACGAGCAGCAGAGCTCTGGCAGGTGGCAGCAGTCTGACGGCATCCCACTGCTCTGTGTCACAGCAGGGATGTGAGGGAGGATGATGGAGAGACAATTCCAAATAAGTGAATTGGCATCAGCCTCGACAGAGAACTGCTCTGCTCAGGAAAATCTCTCATGGCTCAATCACCAAGGGCTCTTTTTACCTTCTCTTCTGTGAAAAAGCATTCACTTTTTCACAGGCAATGCACCAGCCCTGCATTTTCACTCAATCTCTCCAATTCTTCCCATGTGCCCTACAATACTGCTTCCTGCCACAGCTGGGAATTTACCAGTTTAGCTTTGGCTCATCAAGGGGATATCAACTGGTCCTTCACTTTCAGTCAGAGCAAGGAGTAAGTTTAGTCCATCAGCTCTTCAACAAGACCTTCAAGTAGCTGTTTCCAGTGTCTTGCAATCCAGTTTCACGAGAAACCTGGAAGTGTGCCAGTACTGCAAGTCCAATTAAAAATTCTCAGTACATGACTAGAATCTCCCGCTCATATAATCAAAGACATACTGATGTCTGAGTGTGGGATTGAAGACAGAGATACCTCCAGGGACCTGAAAGTTTAGTGGTGAATTCAGCCTCTTCCTCTCTGTTGTAACACACTGGGGCAGGTCCTGTGTCCAGAGGTCACAGATACCGGGTGGCTACCCGTGCACAGCAGTTCTGTGTCCTGATAATGTGCATCACCAAGTCCTTGATGGGGTTTCCTGCCCTGCTCAGGCCTCCCAGCACTCCTGCATGTGCACTCACTCAATGTTTATATTTTTCCCCTAAATATTCGGATTAAGGAAACTGTAGATAGGTATTTTCTATGGTTAGTCACCTATGAGAAATTATTCTGTCAAAATCTCTCAGATTACCACTGATTTTCTTCCAGTGGGGTTGATTTTGAATGTGAAAGGGAATAAAACCTGGCATGCCCTCCTGCAAAAGTCACCAGCCCCTCTCTGCTCTGCAGTGCCTGATTAAGGACTGCAAAGCCGGTTCATTAGCCATTGAGGATTTGCCCCTATTGCAAGAGGTCTCTGCCCATGGTTCTGCATCACAGCACAGCTCCACGCTGCAGGGCTGTTCAGCCGTTCATATCCTGATTTTTTTCTCACTCTACAGATGCTTTGCAGTGTAGCATGCTGCCTTGCCAAGGATAAATTGTGTTTTCAGGTCATTGTTTTTTCAGGCACCGAAAGGTTTTTGCGCACAGAATACATAAATTAAACATTATTGATGCTATTACTATGATTGCATGTTCCAGTTCCCAGGCTTATTTTAATGATGTACATTATGAAAAAGACATGTTGGCATAACAGTGAAAAATATGCTGCTCTCCATGGCATTTCATTTTATAGATTGACATGAGAAGTCTATGATGATGACTAATTTCACGATAAGATCATGTCACTTGTTGCCGGTCATAAAAGAAATGTCATATGCAGCCATCTACTCCACATTCTTGAATTCATTTTAATTACTGTCCTTACACAACCCACTGTGGCTGAGATACCCTGTAGCCAACAAGACTGTGCTTACCTTTGTCCTTTATTACATGTCAAATCTATGGAGCAAAGGCCAAGACTTGACCTTAAATGCACATTAATTCTGCTTGGGCTGTCAGTTACCACCGTTCTTTTAACGTATGAAACTCTGTGTATTGAGGAGCATTGTGCATGCAGCCTATTCTCTCCTATCCGGTTCATTTCATAATGTCTTGTAATGGCAGGGCTTTCAATTTAGTCCAGACATTTTTTTCCAGTTGATTTATTATGGTTTCAGTTCTACACAGAAATGATTGAATAAAGTAACATAAATCTCTGAATTATTAGAAAATGTGATCATTTATTACATGGACAATCAGTTTATTTAAAAACATAATTAGTTTGTTCCTCAGGAAACCTTTCCCTGGTTGTGATAAACTATAAATAATTACTGCCTCTCCTTCAGTGAAATTAAAAGCCACACAGTTGTACTACTAGGAATGTGTGATTTGTTGGAGAAAAGGGTTTCTGTTTTCCCCTCTGTATTTTCAGCAGATTGATTTTTCTTTCTTCTCATCCCTTAAGAGGGAGAGAAAGTGAACAGAATAGATAAAATAGCATAATATAAGTAGAATTACCAGTGATGGTAAGAATCTACTTCACAGTTGGTCTGCTAATCAAATAGTAGACAAAATCTTTAGTGATGATAGCAGGTGTTAATGCTTTGCCAGAAGCAGACTGACCATCCTTCCTGATCCTACAAGCTGCATCCTAAAAGCTTCCCTGGCTGAGAGCCACAAGACATATTAAACACTTTGAAGATCTGGGATAGGAAGAACAGTTTACATGTGAGAGCTGACAATGTCTACTTCAGGAGAAGAGGTTTTTCTGTGCTGATGGGTTGCAGGGGGACTCAGTGTCATTGGACTCAGGATTCTCTGATAACTTACACCTCCTGGCATATTCCAAAAGCCAGAGATCTGCACAGAATCGTGTAATAATTGGGTTGGAAGGCACCTTTAAAGGTCATCTAGTCCAACCCCCCCAAAATGAGCAGGAACATCTTCAGCTAGGTCAAGTTGCTCAGAGCCCTGTCCAGCCTGACCTTGAATGTGTCAAGGGATGGGGCATCCACAACCTCCCTGGGCAGCCTGTTGTTTTAGAGCTGCATGGCAGCATCCTATAGACAAATACCTCTGCTTATCAGCTGTGTGATGCGGGAGTTATGCTTGAATGGCATAATGCCCAAACGCAGCTCAGGAGCACACGCTGGTAACTGAGTCCCTGTTCTCACAGGTCTGCATGGCTAATAGAGATGTATGGATGAATTTGTGGAGTCTGACCTCAGATGGGATAAATTCAATACCAGTTAGCTGGAACAACAGTTCCACATGCTGGTTCTGTCACCTGCTGTGTACGCACCCTTCCCTGTGGGTGCATACACTTGCTTCTCTAGAAGGCTGTTCCCAGCCCTGTCACGAAGATGCCATCTCCTTGGCTTTTTACTGTGGTTCACTCATTTGAGAAATGAGTGTTACAATTACTTACTTGACAAGGTAGTCAGGGGCATTCATGCATTCATGCCTCTAAATCCTTTCAGGATCCCTACCAAAGAGCAATGTCAGGCATCATTATTCACACAAACTCTTGTGAGCCAGGTATCTAATTCTGGGGAATTTCATGCTTTGTCTTGCTGCAGTGGCAATGAGAATGAGATTCACTTTCCAGTCACATAGTAATATGGAGGTTCTGAATTTGCCAACCAATTTATCTATGTGCAGATAATAAGCTTCTCTTGATGGTCACCCATTTGTTGGAAGATACTGTCAGAGCTAGACTCTTATGTTGCAGATGAACAGCACAGGTAATATATCTACACTGATAAAGACATGATTAATTTGTATTTGTTTCTGGCATCTCCATTCAGCTCTTAAATACTGTAAATTCTGCTACCAGCAGAGCCATTTACTTATCAAAAATAATCAGTCATTCACTGCAATCTGCTCTCACCTTTAGCATTTATTTTATTCTTAATTACAATGCTGTCAGCTTCGTCCCTGTAGGGTAAATTGCTTTGTCCATCAATACACTTATAAAACACTGAAATATTAAACTCTGATAAACAAAGTCATGTGTACAAGAAGAAGAAAGTGAGGAGTAAGAGAAGGTAAGAGCCCAGACTAGCAATATCTCCAGCCTTTCAGCCATCTCTGGGAGATAATGTTTAGTGCTTGCCTGATAGGCAGTGAGGAGGAGGGCAGAAGAGCAAAATGAGGCTCAGCAAAGAAAACTTGTTCGCTTGGTATGAAATATTTAAGACCTGAGGCCAGGTCCACTGAATCAACTAAAAGGCTTCTCTGGAAACCCGTAAGTTTTGATTAAGCTCTTGGTTTCCTAGAAAAGCAGCTTTTTATCAGCTCTTACAGCTGGTCTGATTCAGGAACAAGAAGGTCAAGTGACTTTCCAGAGATGACATGGTGATGGAGTGTCTCATTTCAGGTTAAACCTGAAACTATTCTCGTTGTCATATCTATCTACCTACCTAGGCATTTATAAAACATCCATCATTGTGGTATCTCAAAATTTATACAGTCACTTAAGCAGTCTGGAAAGCTATTCTCCACCACAGACTCATACTTGCAGACTGGAGAGGGAGCTATTCTTTTTCATTCTCCTCCTGTCTCCAAGGCACTGAAAGCAAAGCAAACTTTTTTTTGCCATTGCTATGGAGAAGAGAATTACACTGTCCAGACTTGTTAACTACTAGCTGTGCAAGACAAACATTGCTAATAAAAATATGTCTTATTTAAAAATAAATTGCTTTCCTAAATAGAAATGCTAAATAACAGCAAAGTACTTCCCTCTCTTTGCTAATAGATTGGACCTCTTACGTCTTATTTTCTATTTGTCCCCGGCTGAAGTCAATAAAATAAAGGAACATGTTGTCTGTCTGTCTAAGTGTGTTCTTTATTTGCAGCCACCTCAAATAACATTTGATATGTCTCCTACTCCCAGATGTTGTGTCTCAAACCTGTATCATCAGCTTTGGCAAAGAAAAGATATCTTGTCTAGTTTCTGGCAATATCTGACTTTATAACCTGACATAACCTCGCAGATGCTTATTCTGTGGAAGGGCAATACATATCTTGAAAAACTTATTGGAAATCAGCCTGCCAAAAGGTTAAGGAAAACAGATAATAACTAAAATACAGAAGATTACATGTGAAACTCAAATAGCTCAGAGCAGAACCAGCTTGAGAAGAAAATTGTATGGTGGAGGTGGAAATCAGGAGGAATTTTTCTTCTAAAATATGACAACCCACCTACAGTCATTCACCACCTTATTATTAAAAAGATAATAGAGATAAAGCACAGAATACATGCTCTGTAGTCACTTGACTGCAGTCAGATCAAGAACCAAAATTAGATTGCTGCCCTTTAGGTCTGTTGTATGCTTTAGTAGGCTACATGCTCTGAATGTGACTAAGTGGGTTGTCTTTTAATTAATTCCAACTTTTTCTGTATTTTTTCACATCTCTTCTTCTGCTTGAGTATCCTGACTTGGTCCTAGATATACCTAAGGGATCTAATTTATGTAAACTACCCAATTATCCTTCAACTCCTGTCTATCCTATTTGCAATTTATAAATGAATATGAGTCCAGGGTGTGTAATTATACGAATAATCACAAAATGAAATTGAAGAAGACTCACAATATTTCTTTGATTATTATCATATCATAGAATCATATCCTAGAATGATTTATGTTTGAAGGGACCTCAAAGATTTGTTCCAACTCCCCTACCATGGGCAGGAACACCTTTCACTAGACCAAGTTGCTCAGAGCCCCATCCAGCCTGGCCTTGGACAATGCCAGGGATGGAGCATCCATAGCTCCTCTGGGTAACCTGCTCCAGGGTCTCATCATCCTCACAATTTAACTTTGCTACAAGCAAAACCGTACAAAACTAGAACATATCCTTGCTCCTCCTGCCTCAGTCACACATTGATTTCAAAGGCACACTCCGTGGGTTTAAGGGCACCAGTACCCTTTTCAAGCTTGTGCTTGACAACGTTCATAAGCAGACTTTCAACAAGTGGGGCATCACACTACAGAGCTTCAGAGTAGAGAGAAGTGAAAAGGTAGGTCTCATAACTGGAATGTTAGGATATCTATACTGCTCATGTCAGAGAAAGGGATACTGGAGAGCAAGGAAATTTGTGGCTCATCAAAGGCTTAAAACTTGAGATTGGGCTGTCTCAGGACATTTTTAGATGACCCAGTCACCACCACAGCTGATGAGAAACAAAACAAGCTCCTCATGTACGTCCAGGAAAAGACACTATTCTGGTGACTCAAGCTCCAGTGCTGCAAGACAGTCCTAATCCTCTCACGTCCTCAACAAGCAGCACAAATAACACTTGACTAATGAGTGTCTCAGAAGGCTGTGGCCAGGCAACTACCATGCAAAGGCTGAACCTGAGGTCCGTGGGTTGTACTCCATCTCTGACAAACAAGAATTTTTACAGTAAGACATTAAGGTACTGCAGCAAGTCATGTGTCAGGTCATCTCTTTCTTCCCCCCATTCTCTTCTCATTGATAATCAGGTTGATAATCAGCTCTGAAACATTGGTTTAATGTATCCTCCAAAATGAGTGTAATTAATTATGGTTATTCTGGCACTCACAAAAACATCCTTGTTAGTTCTTGGTCTCAAAAATGTCCTTTGATAAGAAGTTCCATAGATGACCTATTGGTTCTATTAATTATTTCCTTTAAGTGATCTTGAGACTCCCACTTTTTGATTTTACTGAAAGTTCCATTTTTTCCGACCTATTCTTTCTATAGCAATAATTATCCCATTATAATTTTCTTTTCTTTTTGACCTCCTTATAAGGACTTTAGTAATGTCCACATAAATTGTTCAGATTAATTATTTTCATGCTATTGACTATCTGGGAAATGTTAACCTCTACTCAGAGATTCTCACCATTCTTTGTCTTTAAGGTTTGCTAGAAAATGCTTAGTTTGCACTTGTCCTCAGGTGTCGTTAATGTCACATCTGTCTAAAACGTCCCCTGTTCTAATTGCCTTCTATGATGGAGAAACTGCATCAGTGAGCGGAAGAGCTGCAGGTGCTGTCAACCTGGTCTGTAAGGCCTTTGATACAGGCCACCACAACATTCTTACCTTTAAAGTTGAGGGTTTGATGGATGGACTGTTAGGTGGATAAAGAATTGTCTGCAAGGCCATGCCCAAAGAGTTACAGTCCATGGATTAATGCCCAAGAGGACACCAGAAACAAGTGGTGTCCCTCAAGAATCCATTCTGGCACCAGTACTATTAAATATCTTCACCTTGGAGGTAGACAGTGGGATTGATTCCACTCTAAGGTGACACGAAGTTGAGTGGTGCAGTTGATACGTTAGAGGGAAGAGACGTCATCCAGAGAGATCTTAATAGGCTTGAGGAGTAGGTCCATGCAGACCTTATGAAGTTCCACAAAGCTGAGTGCAAGGTCCTGCCCATGAGTCAGGACAGTCTCCACTATCAATACAGATTAGAGGATGAAGGGATTGAGAGCAGCCCTGCTGAGAAGGACTGGGGGTGCTGGTGTGTGAGAGGCTGGCCATGAGCTGTCAGTGTGCACTCCCAGCCCAGAGAGCCAAACGTGTCCTGGGCTGCATCCAGAGCAGCGTGGGCAGCAGGGCCAGGGAGGGGATTCTGCCCCTCTGCTCTGATCTGTGAGACCCCACCTGCAGTGCTGCATCAGCTCTGGGGTCCCAGCACATGGAGGACAGGGACTTGTTGGAGCGAGTCCAGAAGAGGGCCACAAAAATTACCAGAGAGATGGAACACACCTCCTGTGCAGAAGGGCTGAGACAGTTTGGATTGTTCTCTTAGATCAGCATTCTCCCTCCCCTGTGCTCCCTCAAAGATTTCTGGATTGAGCAGCTAAAAAACCTGTACGTCTCTCAGTTGATTAGAGGTTACTTCATTGTGTGATGGCCAACCTGGGTGCAAGATCTCAAAAGGGATTGGCTGCAGCACAAGCCAGATCCTGTCATCTGCAGGATTGGTGTCCAAAAGAGTTCATAAAGGACTGTGCTGTAAACCTGCTGTGGAGGCATAAAAAAGCTTCACCTAAACAGATCAAAGGAGCCCAGCAGTTTGATCTGGTACTGCACAAACCACCATCACTGCAGATTGGTAGGTAGGAAGAGATGACACAGACGGGCTGTTGAACGTTGCATGGATTGTTTTGGTGACCTTCAGTCATGCGATAAATGATTGGATTGGTGCAACTTCTGATGGCTGAAAGCCACCACAGTTGGTGGCTTCCCAAAACAGTTATAAGTTGTCAAAAATGATGTGTCAAAATCCATGAAACTGTGCACATTCACAAACGCTTTTCCAAATGTATGATGGAAAGACAGGATGGATTTTAAAAAAAATAAGAAGAATACATACCAGACTAAACTGAACTTTTTTCATGTGGATATCCAGGGACTGAGGAGAGCTGCAACCTGTTTCTCAGAGACACCACACTGGAGCTGGGTACATTCGTCCATGGAGGTCCTTCAACTGAGCTTAGTGACAAGGCAGCAGAGGCAGCAGTTACAGGCAGACAATTATGATTCTGGCAGCAGCAGATAGCACTGTTTGGATTTACAAGGAATGTCCTGATTCTTACCCTCAACTTGTATGTTTTACATTTTTTTTTCTAGGTGTTGTGTATTTCATAAATACATACATAAATGGATATGCTTATGACTCATATATATAAACATTCAATGCTACACCACACAGTATAGATGAATGATTGGAAGATATGGCACCTAACACAGCATTTATGTGTTCTGCTGCTTGTTTTCCTGTTCACAGGTTTATTTATATTTTCTCTCCCTCTCAAGTTCAAAGTATTCTACTCGAATAGCCCAGAAAAGAAGAGACGTATCACTGAATATGTGCTTTGTTCAGCTTTGTGAGTATCTGATTTGTCTCTGCCACAATTCATGTTAGTTAAGCCAAAAAACCACCTATTGTACCTTGACAGCGGGACCATCTGGAGTTCATTCTTGTAATTATTTTCAAACACAGACAGTCCTACTCTGGCAAATAGGTATTTTAGAGCATCACAGGGCACATTAATCAGTTTATTGGGAAACAAATGTTGAGTTTCATATAATTCTGAAAAAGATATTTTCAACATCATAACCAATAATTCTGGTATAGAGAATGTGCGAGTGTGTGTGTGTGTTTATGTGCATACAGTATGGATATATTTATGGATATATAATCCCATAGTGGCCCACCTGCAAGCTAGGAATTGGAGATGACAGTCAGGGACAATTGATTTTCTCCTCTAATCACTTGGAGAGTGTCATTTTCATTGCAACTCTTTTGTCAATTCTTTGCAGCAATTGCATCTGGGAAATTAAAGGCATTCAAACTTGAAAGGAATTGCACTGCAAATGCATTAGCATCAAGACTTATTTGCATCTAGATACATATTCTGATTGCATCTTTTATAGGGGAGTAGAGAACACAGTGTTTGTGGGTTTTATGGGGATGCACCATGAGCTGACACTGCCCAGGCAGAATGTGGAAATTTATATACCTAAGATAATCATATGGTTTTCTGTCTGACACTCAAGAAGTATAAGCTTGCTGGGTCTGCTTTCCGAAAGTAACCAAGCAGCTTAGAAGCCCATGATTGAAAGAGCATTAAAAAACAGATTTGCAAAGGAACTGAAATAGCTAGGGAGGTTTGCAAAGCCTGGAGACAAGTTAGGAAGCCAGGTCACTACTGCTTTTCAATACCTTGCCCAATTTTAGCTGATCTGCAGTAGGTGACTACTTGTATATTTAGATGCTTGGATATATTTGAAAATCTGTCCCTACACACAGAAAACATCATCAAGACTTCAGCACATTGGAATGATAAAATATTTATTTTCTCCCTAGGAGCTTTTGATAATTACCTGTCCTCTGTCATCCTTATTTACTAGTTAATGAAGCACTGCTCCTAGGGACTGAAGAGGCGGCATTCATTTTTCTCAGTGTTAGACATTTCCGTTGTATGTTTCATCAGCACAGTTTTCCCCATTCTGATGGAAAGCAAAAAGCACTACCAGTACATGATTTATTTGACCTGTGTTAGACAGCTACATAAATATGAGGTGAATCATGCTTAGAGATGCTTCTTTCTCTCCAGTTCTCTATCAACAAAATCAAGAGAAGTGGCTCAGGTGTATATGCCTAGATTAAAGTTACGACATCAGGAGAAATACAATCAGCAGATCCAGGGAAATTGCTGTTACTATTTCCAACTGCTTGGCAATAGAGCACTGAGTCCTGTTCAAGAGGGATGGGGAGATGAAAAGGGTCCAGAAAGGTGCTACCAAAATGGTGCTACCAAAGTGGTCAAGGACCTAAGGTGGACAAACTCCAAGGAGATATTGTGGACATGACTATATTTAGTGTGGAGAAGACTAAGCAAAGATACCATGACACTTGACAACTATTCAAAATGCAATTGTTAAGATGGCAGCGCAAATTTTGTGTCTGTAGTGGCTGAGGAGGTAAGAAGGTACAGCAGCCACAAAATGGAGCAGGGAATGTTCAGACTGGATTTTAGCAAAACAATTCTCAGTGGAAGGATTGTTTAGCAGAGAAACAAGGTCCAGAGGCGTGATAAACTTCACCACTTTGAGAGGTGCTCAAGACTCAGTTAGATAGAACCCCCTGGCTGATCAGGCCTGGTGACAATTAGTCCCATGCTGGTGGAAGGTTGGCTTAGAGACCTCCAGTTCATGTCACCAACATGTCTTTAGCAGACAAAATGCCACCCTCTGTCAGTCTGAGAAACTGTCTGAATTTGGTGTTGTTTGCAATTTTTCTGAAATGCTTACACTACTCATCTCTGGGTCTTTTCTCATTCTTGATGAGCACACACGATCATTTGCGTTTTCAAATCCCCTGGCACCCAGGGGAATATTCTTCTTTCAACCTACTGGTGATGTAAGACTGATGTGAAGAAATAAAACAGATATTCAATAAGAAATTGAAATTCAGGATTTTTTCTTGCAGTGACCAGAAATTCAGGGGTGATTCTTACCATAGGGACACTTTGACCCATCCCCGCCAGAACTTCATAATCCTGACCAGCTTTTTTT
>VXBU01014868.1:816418-826985 GCA_013400315.1 Bombycilla garrulus
TTTTTTTTTTAATTCTAGTATGCAGAGGCAGCATAATGCATCGGGAACCCTTTTTTGGTCATCTGGAACTGCCCTATGGAAACCTGTTAAAACATGTAACTATTTTCCATATTTTTTTAAAGTTTTTTTATTTGTGTTGGGTTTTTTTTGTTGTTGTTTTTGGTTGACACTATGAGGTGAGAAGTAGTCCTTATTTATTCACTTACTTGTGTTGTAGATCTCTAGGGATTTTGCTGTCTGTCCCCAAGCTTACAGAGATAAGCATGTGTCATCTTGGGCTGAGAGCGATAAGCAATGTAGAGGAGAAAGCTTAAAAGCTAATTTACAAGGTAATGGAAATTTCTCCACTTCCTGAAATATAATAACTAAATATTTTAATCTTGTTACTATTGACTTGCTAATGAATAACCTGCACCCTTCTTGTTATGTATAACCTGCTCCATTCTAGTTATGTATTAGTGTTTTCTTAAAACCCCCTTGTGTTTTACACATGCATGCACACATAAAAGCCTACTACAAAAATTTATGTGGAGATTCCCACTAGTCAAAATGCATTAGAGATACCAGCAGAGAATTGTGAAAACCAGATTCCTGTTTCCACTGATCAAGATTCAGAAATAAAATGTCTTCAAACACTGGGAGTATATTTGCAAGGATTGTAGGCTTTGTTACAGATGCTTAGATAAATACAAAACTCTGAAACCTTTCACTTGGCTATTATGAGCAGTTATGCAAAGTCTGACTTCTTCCCAGTCAGTAATTGAAATGAGGTATGTGTGTGGAAGCTGGATAGAAATGTCACACTGAAAAGAAGATGAACAGCTAAAATGGAAGCTTCCTCAGATGCTAAATATTTCATTTCTACTCACAAGGATAGCTGTAGTGTACATCATTTAAAATTATTCTTTCTCTGAGGTCATGGTAATTTTGGAAGCACAGGAACTCAGAAAATTTCTGCTCATGTCTTTATGAAAGAGAAAAATCAAGCCAAAACATGCCAAAATAAGCTCAGACAAGCCAAAACAGCAAAGGCAGGGTCAAGAACAGAGAGTGGGGTGAAATCACACTAGAGGGGAAAGACTAAGCACAAATGTTTACACCACTGTTTCCTGTTTCTTCCTTTCCTTGGCTCTATTTTCCACAATTTTACTAATTCACTCAGGCTAAACAAACAGGATGCTCAGAAACTGATTCACTGTGACTCTCTAGGGTCCATAGCCCCATTCCAGTGAATGCAGCTTTGTGCAGCAGCCTGGCAGACGCACGTTGAAGAAGAAGGTGAGCGAGCAGCCTTCCCTTCCACAACTCCCACTGGCTCCCATGACCTTACTTGTGCCATGCTTTTGGGAAATATGAGTGGATACCTACGGGTCTGTGTACTTTGTGGACATGTGAAAGGCTACAATGTCTCACTGAGTAGTAAAAAATAAGGACCTTTGAACACAGGGCCCAAACCACTGCAGAATACTATAGCTTGAGAGATGAATTCATAATGCAAATACCTTGAGACTCCAACTACAAGCGGAAACAGAAACAAGTTTCCAAAAGGCCATTTCCAGCTTATTTCTACTAAAATAAGAGTGGAGTAATCTTTCGAATGCTGCCATTCTGTCCCTCTGGTAAAAAGATGAACTGAGTCTTAGGGCAGTTAATTTGTCATCCAACATCCTTGTCTACTTTAGCTTTGTATGGGCTGAATTCTGACCAGCAGAGCCACAGTTTTGGAACACCACACTCACAAGGAAAATTGCTGTTTTCCATGCTCAAGAGTTTAATGACAGCTTATGTGGGAAACCAGAACCACACAACTTCATGGCTGGAAATATTTTCTGGGTTTGTTTTGTTGCTGTGTTATGACAGCACAGCACAACATGGATGAGACAGAAATTCAAATATGACTGGGGAAAACTCCTTCTAGGAGCCAAGACTCACAACCCAGTATATGCCAGGTGTATGTGGCACAATGAAATACTGGAAGCAGGTTTTAGCTCTGGCACCTGAAGTAGTCTTGTTTCTCTAGTGCTTGAGCAAACTGTCCCTGATGGGAGCAGAGGTCTGTTCTCTGGAGGAAATGGCCACAATCCCCAGTGGTGCTGCTTCCCGACCCCAGCATGGTGCTGCAGAGCCCGTGTGAATGACTCACTCTCACCATACCGCTAGGAAGCCAGGCACACATAAGTCCTGGCTCCACTGAAATCACCAGCAGGCTGAAGGGTGGGATTTATAGTTGACCTGGGTACCTCCAGAATTTCACACCACCTAATTTTCAAACCCTTGTGATTTACAAAGGTGGAACTCAGCCCTGCTATAAACAGAAACAAGACACACGGGTAAAATACAAATCAGAGTAGTTGTGTTCAACTGCACCAGTTCTGAATTTTGCTTTTGGATTTTCCTAGCTCCAAAAACATACTGACTACAGAGTTTGTGCATTTCAACTTTAATGAGGTAGATACTAATAATGTAGCATGAATTAATCCATTAAACAATTGCACCTTTACTTCTGTAAAGCACAATATGAAAGTGTGTGTATATGAGAGAGTGTATGAGCATGTGCCTCCACCAGCTGGATACTGATACTATGGCCTGGCAGCTGTAAAAATCAATTTGTATGCAATGACCACATTTTATCTTCTAATTTCATGAGAATTCTGAGACTGTGGATTCATATTGATTACTTTATACTATTTTAGGCTTTATACTTAGGAATTTATTCCAGTAGTCATTTAGAAATATATACCAGTAAAAGTGAGTAAAATCTACACAAGCAGACCTTTTTAACATAAATAAGCCCTAATATTTCTTATTGATTAAGTATGACAAAGAAGCAGTTTTACTGTTTGTTATCATGCAAGGGAGAAAGGTATGAGGGCCTTTATGAATTACAAGAAATGAAAAAATACCATAAATTCTTGGACTACTGGATGATTAATACATTAAGTTTTGCACAGAATCAAATGAAATTATGGAAAGTTTCATTACTTATAACTCTGATAGTGGTGCTAAGCTTGAAAAATGCACATTGCAGCATGCTGTGGTACATATGGCCAACACAATGACCAGCCATGAGCAAATCTTCCCTGTATCAAGGATGACTCCTGAATCTGTACCCTGTTGTTTACATGGGACACTAAAAATGAAGAAATGGCAAGCATTCAGAATAAACAAGAAGAGGAATTTAAGATAATGTGAGCAGTACTGTTTTTGATAAAAAGTACTGCAACACAGTGGCACTGCTCACCCAGGTTCATCAGGATGATCCTTCTGACTTTTCAAAGGGATTTAGAATTCAGTGTTAGAATCCGAAGCCCAAAGATTGCAGTTCTGATCTAAAACAAATTCGAGAAGTTGGGTTTCTTTAATGCCTATAAGGCAGATGCTTGTTTATTAAAATAAGGTATTTTTAGGGTGTTTCCAACTACTGAAAGTAAACAATACTGGTTTAAGTGTGTAATATGAACACCAAGGGGGAGTTTAACTGCATTTCTCTATGCAAAATAACATAAAAACTAAATCCCCTTAGGGCATGCAGGAATCATTAAGTGGTATTCAGTGTGTCATCATAGGAGGCTAGACTAGATAATCATAACGGCTTCACCTGATCTTAATAGTCTCCAAAGTCTATGAAAAGCTCACGGGCAAGAAGCAGGTTAAGATACACAGATGGCTGTGAGTGAAAGTTATTCTCTGACCTTCAGCTCTGTGTGAGCCATGCATCAAGATTATGGCAAAATTCATCATAGTACAAGACTAAAAGATTTGTGTGGTACAAGATTAAACTGGTAAAAAAGCCATAAATTGCCTGCTTCCCTCTAGAACAGAAACTGGTTGTTTGGGGTTTTTTGTTTATTTGTTTGTTTGCACCAGCTCTGTTAGTAAATATATTGCGGCAGATGGGAGAACTATTTCCTTCTTTCTTAGTCCCTGTTTCATTACTGGGAGCACTGGAGTCCAATACCATCTGCCCAGAGGCAACACTTTACTCAGCTACTGAGTGAAATGTCACCTCACATCAGCTCACATATCAACTTCAGCTGAAAGAAAACTCTCTGATAAGATGTTCCTACACTTCCCCAAGTGTTCATGTTTTATCTTTCCTGACAAAGTTATTAGTGGTGCAAAAAGCATTGTATTCAAAAGAGTCAGTCTATGAAATGACATCATATGCCAAACTAGTTTCCAAATAACCCAGTCCTCCTCCTCATGGTTATTCCTGTCAGTCTTGTTGTATTCCATAAGAGCTTAGCAATGAATCAAGAGCTCAGAGTGCCAGGTACTGTACAAACATAGAATGTAAAAATGTCTCCAAGGCATTCAGAACCAGCAACAACAGCCAACAGAGGCTGCAAAAAAGTACTGATAAATAGGAAGAAGAAGAGGTTGTGTCTGTGGCCAGGTGGTTTGAGCACACTAGTAGTCTGTGTGGAGTTATTGTGAGTCTAATGGGAAAGAAGAGGTTATGAAGGCCTAAGAGAGAGACAGTGGAGACACACTAATGCATCACAACTGTTCCAAATCCAAAGGACAGCGAGCACAAATGTACGGAAATGTGCACTTGAAAGGTATCCAGGTTAGGAAGGAATGCTTGCAACAGGTGAGGGTCTGGTCGTAACTGAGATTTCAGAACTGATCTTTCCACACAAGGGTGAAAGCAGTCCATAAAGGAAGTCAGAAAAAAAATAAGTAGGTTGGGTTGTTGCAGTATCAGAAAGGCACCTGTCAAGGATTTTAAAAAGAGAATTAAATAGTCAGGAGTAGGAATATCATCTCCTTTTTAACTCCATGGTGACTGGGTGCTGACCGAGCAAGACAGTATTTAGCAGAGTACAGAAAAAGGGAGGGTTACTGTGGAGAAAAGAAGATGGGAATTGCCCAAAGGAGTTTCAGCTACCTGGAAACCTTCAAGCAACTACAAAAATATTGCTGCATCTAAAAATTGATTATTTTCTGTTGATCTGTTCATAATCCTGGTGTTCATGTTTCTTCTATTTATAGTTATGCTGGCAGCATGAAACAGGCAAATAATTTCTCTTGAAAAGCTTTGTATCACAGACACAGTCTGAACCCTCATCTATTACCCTAACTCATTAATTTTTTGAGAGGGAGAAATTCTGGCTGCTTCCTCAGGATCCTTCTCTTGAGAGGTGAATCACAGCAAACAGTATATTTGTGAGCAAAAGGCTGGGATAATTACTGCCACGGATGAGAGGGTTTCCAAAGACAGGGCTTGCCTCTGCCTCCCAAGGCTGGCCCAGAGCACCTGAGAATCTGACTTGTTCTCTTTTGTGATTTCATAGAATTCTCTCAGGATTAAATCTTTTGCATTCAGCATAGCTTCTTAGTGTCTCCTGCATTGCTCCCTGGTTTGCTCCTCACTTTATTTTAGATTCAGTTTACTAGCGGATTTTTAAGTTTATTTTGTCATAGCAAAATGTCTTCTTTCTTTTGGGCTGTCTTTTACATTTACTTTTGGAATTGGCTCCTAAATTTTAGTTAAAGGAACCTCTTGTTTGGCCCGTAATTTAAAATGTTCTGAAGTCTTTTTCTTTCTGTCCATTTCAAGGCATCAAGCCAAACAAGAAACACTGAAAACTGTCCAGACATATCCTTTTCTCTTTTGTCTTCTCTGCATGAGCTCTTCCTCCAAAACACAGTTAGCAGTGCTCTTGCCACAGTCCTGTGACATCCCATTGGAAATACTCTCTCCAGAATGAGTGACAGGGCAATGACATCAAGGAGAGCGTATCAGCACAGTAACTGAGTGGCAACCTGGACTTTGCTGTCCTGCTTCTGAACTGCTGGACAAAGACAGGAGTGGCTGTGCAATGTCATACACTTTTGTCAGCTAAGCTGAAGTTGTGTTAAACATTTGATCTTGTTCATAGGAGATTAGACATTAGGATAAATAATTTTTCCGATCCTTAAAATTCTTGTAAGAACCCAAATTTGAAAGAAAAAATGACAAATAGCAACAATACCACCTCTCGTTCTCTTTCCATCCCTCTTTTTTGGGCATCTTTAGCTGTGTGAAAGACATTCTTCAAGGAATCACCTTTGTGTCCTTTCTTGCCTCTGTGCTGTAGCTGCCCCGTGGCTCATCCTAATGATTGTGCAGCACCCACAGCAGCCTGAGCTGTGGCTACACCACCAGGAGCTGGGCTCTGGGGCCTTGGATTCAGGGGGCTGACCCTGGGGTGGTGTGAGAGGGTGGCTGCCAGGGTTGTAGATAGAGGTTTCCCTCTGCAATGTGTGGCAATAAAACTCCATCTGCGGTGTGTGGCAGGAAACTTCCATCTGCAGTGTGTCGCTGAGTCAAAGCGTGAATCTTCCATGTGGAAGAACAATACTCTGTGCTCATTTCAGCAAATAACAGTTTACAACCTGACATAAGGAGGCCAATGGGATCTGCTAAGGAAATAAGTTTCAAACTCCTCCACCCAATTTTGCATCACACCCAAACCATTATTCCTTCTCCTTCCTCTCACTTTCTGAAATTTTGTTATTTAGCACAGAATGTCATATTTCCTACTAGCACAGTAAACTTCAGTGATGCTGCAATGGAAACTAGTCTGGCCCAGCTGTAGAGGCCCACGTGAACATGGCTGAGCAGTCAGTGCTAGCTGAGAAAATACTAATGGTTTTGGGGATGAGCCGCAACACAGACCAGGGAAGAACCTGAAGAGAAAGAGGAGAAGGTTTACACTGAAGAGCTGGTGCCATAGTGATTGACAGTGTTGAGCCCCACCAGATTTTCCTCTGTGTTACCTTAAGTGGCAGGTATGGCTGAGACAAGATTGTCTCTGGACCTTGATCTCCAAGCATGAAGGCTGGCGTGCCACCAGAGACACTGCCAGAATTGCATCTTTGCCAACCCCACAAAAGCAGGCCTAGATTGGATAGGGTTTTAAACCTTTGGGAAACCTTGATGTGTTTGGTCCTACTAAACTTTTTAGAGTGACAACGATGAAGGCACTTATTGAGATCAAGAAAGTGTGGCACAATGTGATTTTCATTTTTGAGGAGCTTGAGAAAACAGAATGTAATAAATTACATGTATAATTTGTATCTACTGAACGAGGCCAAGTCCCTGCAGCATCACAATGCCTGCACAGCACGAGTGAAATAATACTGCATACTTCAAGTCTGGGAATTTCCATGCTTTCCAACTACCTGCTTTTTCCATACCTTCATAATATCCCTCCTACAGCTGTGCAGCACTGGGGAGCCTGCTGCCTGCCCTACCATTCATGCTGGCTCCTGCCCAGGACAAATGCTTGTGTGACAGGGGTAGAGTTTTCAGCGTATTTTATTGTATAATGTGTTTCCCCACTCAGCTGCAGCTGCTCAAGCTTGAGGAGGAGTAAGGCCTTTGTCCCCTACTGGAGAAGCAGGTGTGCCAGGATGTGCCAATGGGAGCTCTATGGCTGTTTGAAAGCTGTCTAACAAGATTCATTGAGGTCCACAAGCAGGGATGAGTCACACCTAACCAGCTAACCTCAACATCAGACCTTCCAATTAATTCACTCCTTACCAACTTTAGCATGACATGATAACTCAGCATGCTGGAAATGGTACCTGAAAAAAAATTTTGAGCCTATCAGTCACAGTTCTTCCTGTGTGGCAGCAGATGCTAACTGAATTGTGCCCAGCATTCCTCTTCTCCATGCAGTATCCATCCTATCCACAAGCCTTAATGGCAGATATGTACAACAGTGTTCATAGGATTTGTACAGCTATTTCTACATCTCTTTATGAGGAACCCTTTTTCCTTCAGGAGACTCCTCCTTACTGGGTTAGGTTAAAGACTTGATGGAACCAAAGAAGGAACCGACAGCAAAAGTACAGTGTTTATACCAACACAATAATGTGAATTGAAAGGAATAATTTGAATTTCTGTTAAATTAAATGGGAGTAAAAAAATGCTCTGAAGGTGTACATACACATATATATTTGGACACATATATAGACATATATATAAAATCACAGAATTGTTGCAGCTGGAAGGGGCATTTGGAGTTCATCTGTTCCAACCCCACTGCTCACAATAGGGTACCTACAGAAGGTTGCTCAGGGTATTGTCCATCTAGCTTTTGAATATCTCCAAAGATAGTGGCTCCACCATCTCTCTGGGAAACCTGTTCATGTGTTCAATTACCAATTAAATGTGTTCAATTAAACCAATTTTCTTGTATTCCATTCATGCCCATTGCTTTTTCACCTGTCTCTGGGCACTGAGGAATCTGTCAGTGTCATCTTTAAGCCACCCATCAGACATTTTACACGTAAAGGTAAGATATTATTGAGCTTTCTCTTTTCCAGGATGAACACCCCCAGCTCTCTCAGACCCTACTTGCATCAATTCCTTTCTCATTTTTGTGGTGCCTTCCTGAACTCACCCCAATATGTCCAGGTGTCTCTCGCAGTGGAAAACCCAGCACAGAACCCAACACTGAGGCAGATATGCCTCACCAGAGCTGAGTAGAGAAGAAGGATCACCTTCCTTGACATGGCAGTAATGTTTCTCCAGGTGCAGTCCAGCCTTATAGTTTATCAAACAGTTCTCCCAGTTTTGTGTTATCTGCAAATTTGCTGAAGTTGTGTTCTGTCCCATTGTACAGTTTATTAATGAAGTATTTGACCATGTTGGCCACAGTATCAGTCCATGGGGAGCTGCTCTCCAACTGGACTTCATGCTGCTGACAGCAAATCTCTGAGCCCAGCAATTCAGCCAGTTTTCAGTGCCCTTCACTGCTCATTTATCTAGTCCATGCTTCCATCAGCTTGTCAATGAGGATGTTTTGGGAGAGAATGTCAAAAGTCTTAGTAAAGCAAAAATAAGCAACATCTAGTGCTCTCTACTAATCTATCGAGCAAGTCAGCTCCTTGTGGAGGGCTATCCTGTCAGTCGGTCAGTCATGCCTGATTTCTGCTTTGTAAATCCATGCTATCTACCCCTAATTACCTTATTGTCCTATATATATATATAAAAGTATACAAACAGACACATGCACACACATATACACATATATATATATTCACATATATATTAAACATAGCAATTCAAATTATTCCACACATATATATGGTTCAAACAATCCAGAAGTTCCTAGGCCTTAAGCATCATTGCAGAAAATTCTTTAATAAAATTTGCTTACTTTTATATGTATTTAAAAACCCAAAAGCCAACAACAAATCTAAGCAAGGGTAAAAAAATGGGCCAGCCAATGAATCTAAATAAACCTGAATAATACCAGCATCCAGAACAGCATATTCTAGCTGTCTCATCTAAAGGAGACACCATACATGAACTGTGAGCTGCATTCAACCAGTGCCAGTTGAAGGATTCAGACCCAGGAGATGTGAGCTCTTCAGGATGGGCTTTACTCTGGTGTCACTGGCAACAGCTTCGCACAAGCAGCAGGCTTCCAGTCTGAGCTGCTATTTGAAATGTTATTAGTCTTGTCTCGGAGTGTATTGGCCTTGGTTGCAAGATGAATTCCCTAGATGGTACCAGGAGATGATGGCAGCACGCCTTTGCTTCAGTACAAATGTGTGCACTGATTAATATTCGTGCATCTCCTTCAAAATTGGAAGGGTTATATAACTGCAAATTAAACCCAGATTTTAGTGTTCTAAGATCTAATCAGAAGATACTGTCATTCTTAATGTTGCGGATCCCCAAATGCCTGAAAGGTTTCTTGACATATAAGGTTTCATGGGCTTAGTGATTTTTCCAGGATTTTCCATTGGCATCAGTCTCCAAATGCTCAGAGGAGCACAGATGGGAGCACATGAGCTGGTCACTCTGCACAGCTGCATGTCTGGTGACATCCTGGAACCTCCTTGTTTCCTCTCTTCTAAATTGCATACAAAATGCCATCCAGTTCAGTTACCCTTATGCTGTTCTTTACAGGCCATACAAGGAAGTTTCATGTCTGTTGTCTGTCATAATTGCTACCAGAGCAGGCGCTGTAATCTAGGAGTGTGCTGCTCACTCTTCTAACCTGACCTTAACCCGAACACTGCTCTGAATCAGATTGCTGGTTTGAGATGATCAGAGACACCCAAGATTGAGCTCAGAAGTCAATCTGCAGGTCACTGTCAGGTCCAGGTCCAGGCCCATTGCTGTCCCTGGGGACAGTGATGGGCTGAGGCCAGGCCAGAACATGGGAATGTGGGTGGGAAAGACTGCTGGAGCCCATGGCCAGGTAGTGCAGGACTGTGGGATCTGCAGACTGGTCCTGCTGCAGGATCACTGGGGCAGGGATTGGCTCTTGAGGAGCTTCCATGGGGTTCTAAGCCCTGGGCAGGGTAGGGGGAAAGCTGGAGAGGGACTCAGTGCTACCAAAACATACTGGTGCAATCAGGGCACTGACATACGTGTCTCCAGACAATCCTACTGTGTTCTGACTTTGATTTTGCTTTCCAAAATACTGTGATAATCACTTTATGGTAATAATCTAAATTAAGTCTTTTAGACTAAAGTTAAAGGAGTACCTCAAATGACAGGAGAAAATTATTTACCTTATTCTTCTGCCTGAGGACTCCTAAACACACAAGTAAAAAA
>VXBU01014868.1:833713-843881 GCA_013400315.1 Bombycilla garrulus
CATTAACAGGAGATGGTCCAGGGGAGGAGGTAGAGGAGAACACTGCCCCTCCTGATTTTAACAGTTCATGAAGATGGAGATAGAATACAAACCTTCTGGAATATTTTACATGGTAACCTAGGACAGAAAGAAAGGAATGAAAAAAAAATATCACTTGGATTTGACTCAAAACACTGGTAGAGGGATAGTTTGAATAACACACAGGGTAAGGAAACACATCCTGGGGGACCAACTCAGCAGCACAAGTCTGGCCAGAAAGTGATGCTCAGACCATGCTCTAGGCTAGACACCAGATATGAGCCCTACTTTTATAGTTCAATCAACCTTTTAATCAATTTTTATCCAGAAGCACCAAATCTTGATGCAGACCATAAGAGGAACTAATTTTAGGGACTAAATACACACACATAGTATGTGCCCATAATATATCCCTAAGTCTCCAGAAACTGTATCACTATAATTTTTCTTGTTCTAAAGAAAGTATTACAAAGTATGGAGAATAAAAAGGGTGAGTAACATAGCAGTTTGCAGTGTATCTGAGAGAGGTTTTTTAAGCTAAAAGCATACTAGTTTCCTTAAAGACTTTTGCAATTATCAGATTGCTATAATGCATAATACTCAGCTGAAATCCCAGTTTAATTACCACTTTTTTATGTTTAAAGTTGATTCTTTATCCATAAAATACTGTGAGGCCTCCTGATTGTATTTAATATCCTCACTCAGATGCTCTGCATGCACCCTGAGCAACGCTCACATGAAGCAATGCTGAGTTACACTTTCCAAGTGCCACCTTCTCTTGTGCAAAGGAAATTAGATTCCTTTTTTAATTTAATCTCGGTTCTATTTAATTAAAGTCTTAAGAATTGTTTTGTTTTTGAAAAAATTGTTTAATGGAGGCTTTTGGATAAATTATTCGCTATGAGTTTGAATTTTGGACAATATATCCTAGGCTATGAATAAATTTCTAAGTGCTGGCAGGACCAATGTTAAAGAGCTGGGTGACAGGGATGACAAAGAGCTTCCTTATTTCTGCCTTAGAAGAGCTGTAAAAGGAAAAAGTTTGTGATTCTTTGCGTATCTTTGCTATTCATCTTGTGTGCATGGGTTTGGGGAGGAAGACTAAAGGAAGAACTGTTTATGCCTCTTACTCCTCTTCCATATTTTTTTATTTGCATTATTCCTGAATAATTTTCCTTCCTTCAGACTAGTTAAATGGAGTGTTTGATCTAGGAACCTAGCGTAGGACACTGTGATGCTGAGAAGCTTTATGGAAATGATTCCTGACTGCAGGCATCTCCGACTCAGGAGCATTCAGCTTGAGAGACTGAGAGCAGCCAGATCTGCAGAGCGCTCTGGCTCTGAGAATCTGCTTCATTACCACCCATTTTTAAAGCATCACAATGGAGCAGCCAGCCACTCTGGGGATAGTAGCTGTGTGTCAAACCCCTCAGCAGGCATTTTCAAGCTGTGATAACTGATCACTCAATAAGCCTGCTTTCAAGAACTCCTGCTCTGTGGGTTGAAACACCTGGGTAAAAAAAAAAACCCAACAAAAAGCAGAGGATCAGTGGGCAAACTCACAGGAAAGGAGGGAGTGGAGAAGAGAGACAAGATATTTCTCATAAAAAACATTTTACAAAATTAAACCCAAAGGCATAATGTGCATAATGTGTTTCTCCTTAAACAGAAGAGCATTGACACACACAAAGGTGGGAAAATACAAAGAGGATTACAAAATTGAATTCACTAGGCTAAAAAAGAGACACAGACTTAAGTCACTGAGAAGTACAATCAGGTCTGGAAGAAGTAAATGCAGACACTTCCTTGCTTTGGAGAAGAATTTGGCTTCCAGAGCAATGCTTACATCCATTTTGAATGGAAAAAGCGTTCTAATCATCCTGTAACTGAGGAATTGGAAGGCATATCAAATCAGGACTTGAACTCCAGGACACACTCTGCATATCATATTTGCAGCTCATGCATATTCTACTGAGTCTCTGGGTGCTTCCAGTGAGGGTTTTGTTGCTAACAACCCTTCTCAAACTGTTCTCTGCTTTTGTTCTCAGTATTATTTGGTTTTCATCTCACTACTTTACTTGGCAATATATGAATGTTCTTGAAGTCCACCCGGGAATATGGTATACTTGATCTTCCTGACCCATCAACCTGGCTTCACATTTTCTCAGTGCCTCCTCCAGCTCCTGCCTGCCTTGAGAGACAGCCCATGGGTGTCAGGCACAGCCAGACGTGCTGTTGTGGCTGCAGGTATCTGGGAAGAGCACTGCTCCCATCCAGTCTCGAGTGGCTCATCAACCCTCTCCTCACCTTACAGCAGGATAACTGCATGTACAGCTACTTCATCGGCTCATCCTGCCAGAAAGATGTGTTTTATAAACATGCACAGCAGTGTTTAAGGTAAATCAGGTTATTTGGCAGAAAACACTTCAGGAGCAGTGAAGTAAGAAGACTCCAACCCCCTGTTGGGAGGCTGGGGAAGGCAATCAGAGGTAGCAGAGGGTTGGCTAAGAAAGGTCATGTCTCCTGCCCTATGTATAACTGCTCCATATATTTGACCTTAAACATATGAAATAAATACACATAGGTCACTGCATGTCCAGTACTTTAAAATATATTTATCTTGTTTCTTTGCTTGCCTTGATTCCCATAAGTAAAAAACAGTGTTGTTTGTTTTTTCTTTCTCTTTTTTAATACATGCTTTAGATTGCAAGATTTTTGAGAGAACAGATTTTCTAGTTTGGCCTTGAAGAAGTCTTCATGCAATGCTACTCCTTGCTGTGCCAGGACCTGTAGGCAATACTGTACTACAAACAATAAATACTATTACCACCTTGAAATTTCTTAGTTGCCCTGAAACATTCTTCAACATTCTAATAGTTTGTTTCAATTTTAAGAGATTTTACATGTAGCATGTTGCAAGTAGCAGAATTAGATATGGAAAAATCTGTCTAAAGGACCTTCTGAGCCCAAACTCTGTTTAAAATTGAACAATCACACAAGTGAGATTCAAATTATAGTGCTCTTTAACTTTGACAAATTGTATGTCCCCTGGAAGAGCTACCACAGCATGAGAACCTTGCACTGCAACTTAGCAATTAGGTTTACCCCCCGGAATGCCATCAAAGTCTTGTTATATTGAATAGCCAGGAATTGGAAAACAAACAGAATAAAAGACATATATTAAATTATGGATGCCTTTGGAAGAAAAAAAGAGAAAGCTTATTCTAAACATAATGTCATCCAGTTAGAAAATGTTATAAACAAATAAAGCAGCAGCATCAGCTTCCTAGGAAGTTCACTTACTTACAAACACAATCCCTTCAAAATCCAGTTTTGCTTTTTGTTTTAACATTGTCATTACCTAAGCTTGAAATTAATACATTTTGTATTCTTCTAACATAACATTTAGTTATTCATTTGAGAACCTTCTACAGTTACAGGAGCATGCCCTGAAAAAGTATTGCCAACCACAATGATAAATATAAAAACCCTTAAATTTCTAGGATGTATTCTATTTTTCTTAGAACTAATTTTTATTTCAAACTATGTAAATGCAGCTGTGTTAGTGACTTTCTTGCCACCATTTGCTTGTTTTGATACTGTTTCGCCACCTTGCTGTACAGTTTAGCTGTAATTTTTTGCTAGGCCTTTGATTTTATTGGGCTAGTGGTCTGTGGAGCACCATGCACTAATGATAACATTAAAGTTTTTGCAAATACTGACACAAAACCTTATAAAACATACTTAATGGCTAAGTATAAACTTAAAATATGTTTTGTATTAATTCACCAGGGCTGAATACCTCTGATGTTTCTAAGTTTTTTCCACGGTAATTGAATGGCCAACACACTCAAAATCTTTAGGAAAAAAATCTTTCCCCACACACTCTCAATTCATACACAATGCACAGAGGGTGACGAAATAAACCCATTTCCTTATGAAAATAATTCCATAAGCAGCATTTTCATCAACATTCAAGCTTTTGGAGAGTGGACTTGGTTGTGTGGGTTTTTTCCAATAAAAAACTATTTTACTCTCATTTTTTTAGTTCCAAATGCTTTGCAGAAAACGAAACTGTGAGCTCCCAGTAGTTGTTGTGTGCCATGGCAGTTTGAACTTGGCTCTCTGGAACGGTTTCTAGACCGCAGCTCCAGAGGGTTTCCTTAATGACCACAATCAGAACTGTTTCCCTTCAGTTACAACATACAATAAATTGTATGCAAGACAAATTGAATGCTCCTGCACTACCACAGTTGGGATGGTTTCTACTCTCTCAGCATGCACACCCTTGTGACCACAACCTGTGGGGAGTTCACAGCCTCCGCAACAGGGTAAACAGCATTTCCTGCAGCTGAAGACTCTGCTGGCTGGGAGAGGCTTCCCCCGTTCCCCCCAGCACAAGAACCAGCATGTTCCCAGCACAGGAAAGGGAAATTCTACCCCTCCATGCCTGGCAGAGGTTCTGCACAGCCTCCAGAGTGCTCTTCACTTGCACACCCACACTGCAAGCCCAGGCTTCTGGTCAATCCTTCTGACCCTGGAAGACTAGAAAATGGAGTTTGCAAAACAGCACAAATGGATTCAGTTTTGGTGTCACTGGTGACTAACAGCAGCCAAAGTTGTAAATGAAGCTACTAATTGCTTCTCTTTAGAGACCATAATCTTAAACACAACACTGACCAAAGCCATGGACCAGGCACATGGGTGATAAATGCATGTAATATATATAATATACATACAGACTAGAAACATACAGCAGTATATTTACACTCAATTTTTCAACTGTGTTTACATTGCTCTTAGGCCTATTTCTGATCTTTGCTCATGTTCTGACCAGTACAATTTATTTCCATTTCAGCTCATGAAGTGGTTCTTGAGTCTGTGGTAAAATATAGTCCAAAAAAAAAAAAAAATCAGTCTACTGAACCTGGAAAAACAAATTCCTTCCTGACAATCTGGCACATACTGATTCAAAAACCTACCCAGCCCTTTAAAACCAGTCTGGTTAATAAAGGGCAGCAAGACATGTTTTGAGAGGGTCAGATGACTGTCACATTTCCAGCCATATGTTGCCATTCTTTATCAAGATGCAAACTTGTGGAAAAGACTAAGTCTTCTGCTAAACTTTTTTATGTACTTGCAGGGTAGAAGGGAAGGTCAAGGGTCTTTGAATGAAGATCAGTTCTCAAGTTTTAACAGTTTCATTTCAAGGTTTCCAGGCAGTAAAAACATGCCAGATGGATGCCAAGTGAGTATTTCTTCTAGGTACAATGCAAGACTCACCACCACCAAATAATTCGTGGAAGAGCTTTTCATGCTTTTCTGAGGTTCCCAGAAAAGTGGCTGAAAATGTATTCTTTAGTGTTGTAAACCACACTCGATTTTCTGTGTGGTCTTCCTATAGCTCCATCTCAAACCCTGCTGTTCTTATCTTTTCATGGAACTGTAGGAGCTGCTGTCAAACTTCTCATTTCAAATGCAAGATTTTGATGATTCAATGTGCATTTCTAAGAAAGTGTTGTACTTTCAGGTTACAGAATAGGAACAGGGCTTAGAGATCATTTCCCTGCTACCCGATCTGCTCCGAGAACGTGTCCCTTGTGGCATCTCTTACATTCTCAGTCTTCACAGGGATTTCATAGCCTGTGGGGCATGGTTCCTTGCCATGACTCCCACAGTTTTTCCATCTTGTCTCCTGCTAGTTTCTTAGCTATTTTCTTAGCTTTTTCCTCACTCACTGAGCACTACTTCTGGTATTAAAAGCGCTTGCAGCTGCTCTTTTCATTTTTGTGTTCCTATTCTTCACTGGTCTGCTGCAATCTCCTCTGTGTTGCCAGTATCTAGGTCAGCATCACTTTTGCTCAAGCCGCTGTTAGCAAGTGAGATCTGGGCCTGAGTGTAAGTTCTGCTGATGAACTGGTTGTCACTTTTGCCAAAAATTGTTCTGCCTCTTATTAATTCTTCTTTTAACATTCAGTATATGCAATGTTCAGCAAAACTGTGATCTGCAGTAATAAAAGCTTCATCTGCTTGCCCTTGTTCTTGGCACCTCCTAGCAAATTTGGCCTTTTCATGTATTATATTTCGCTTGTCTGTGACATTGACTTCAAAAGTCTTTTTTTTTCCTTTTTTCTTTTTCTTTCTTCATATGTTTTTCTTTCTTCTGTGTGAGACAGAGACCGGCAACAGCAGCAGGAGTAGCCAGGGCAAATACCAAGGAATCTACCTTGGTAGATATTCTCATACCTTTCTGAATCAACTTCTGAACTTTCCAGCTTCAGCAGTAGCTAAGTTGCCAAAAACAATATTCTGCTTGTTCCTTTGTCAGTCCAGGAACCTGAAGGAAAACCCTCTGAAGGAGTGGCACTAGAGCAGAAAGATAAAGCAGTAATGAGCTGAGAGGTGATGGCTTGGTAACGGATGGTTTCTTCTAATGATCTCTCTGTGTAGTGGAGTTTGAATACTCACTCACAACAGATGTGGTAGATGACAAAGAGAGTTGACAGCTCTGTGACAGTAAGCCCTGTTCAGTCCCTGCTGGCACATTCCCTTTTCACCAACACCTTTTGCCTTTTCTTCTTTTCTCCATCTTCCTCCCTTGCAAGAAAACTATGTCTACATCTACAAAAGGAGGTCTCCTAAATGTGTTTGTCATTGTGTAAGTTTTCCATGGCTTCAAAATCCAGCAGATTTTTTTACTACTGTAAGCATTGCTATTTTTCGCTGCATATTAACTGCTAAGAAATATTGAAACTTTTTTTTTTTTTTTTTTGTGGGAATAAAATGTCTCCCATTTCATTAGAACCACAGGAAAAGAAAGCAAAATGTGACTGTGTGACTGTCAACTGTCCATAATAATCAGCTCTATGGCATCTATCAGTCAAGCATCAGAGGCATTAAGAAATTAAGCCTTACAATATAGCTACAAGAAAGGATTTTTTGTAAGAATGTTTGCTACTTGTACTGCCAGTGTGATAGCATCATAATTCTTATGGTAAATAATAATACCAGCAAGCATCATTATCAGAAACACAATAAATCAAAACTGACTTATCAAAAAATGGGATTTCCCACAAGATATATAATTTCAAGACTGCAGCCTTGACTGAAGAGGATTGTTTAGATATTTCTGCAAAATCCTCAGGTTTACAGTATTTTGCACAACCTCGTGCTTGGTAAGAACATGTATAGCCCTCCATCAACCATTCTGTCTTTTCTTTCTATTCATTTTTCATGTTGCCTGTATGAAGTTGATAGCAATTTTTGCATTTCTTTCAGTGATCAGAAACAATGATCAGTCAAAGACAGAACATCACATTCTGTGTTTCACTGTCTGGAGCAAGGAGACAGCCAAATAAGCATGAACACGTAAAAAACCCTACATGGTGGGTTTGTTTCTGTCTTTTCCTCTCTTTTGTGTGCAATATAGCTCTCAGGGTGATTTCCATGTATATTTAGCATAAAAAGTGTGGTAATCTGTTTCTTCTAATATCATGAAATTCAAAGAGATAAGGTTGGAACTCTGTACTTGAGAGCCTGGCATTAAATAAACATGGCCCCTGGATAAATAGTTAGTACTTCAGAAAATGAGGCCACCTACTTAAGTGCTAAGTGTGGGTTTACATGTCTCTTTCTATAAACAGCCAGGCTTGAACATTCTAACCCATTGCATAAATCCTCAGATCATTAAACTGGACTGTGTATCTGTGCTTCACTGGTACAAGAACAAGGGCAACTAAAACTCCTAGGAGTGATTTGCCATGGGAAAAATATGAGATATGTCTTCAGATAACCAGTTGGTCTTCAAACGTGCTGGGGAGTAAGTCAAGATTTTTTGAGATTTCTGAAATCCATCTTAGGTTTCTGTTGGAAGGATGCATGAAGATCTAAAATTTCAAGCCAAATGTTTTCTGAAACTGTAGCTTTGGATGAAGCAAAGCTATTTATTTTGATCCAATTAAAAACATTCATTTTATCACAGTATTTGCATAAAATAGAATACAATAACCACATTTTAGGCCAGTTGGAAATTAGGAGGTTAATTTGAAAACTACATGTTTCTGCAGAGAATTTTCGCAGTATTGAATCAGGATTTTCAATGGAAAATGTCCCTCAAAAAACTGTTTGACCACAATTACATGAGATCCAACACCAAGCAGGAAACTGAAGCCTTCATGTCCAAGATCATGTGGAGAGTGTTGTATGTTCCACTGTGCTGCTGATTGAACACACATAAAACTACAGTCATGATCCAGCAATGAACTGGCAAGGACTTTAACCCTGCCATTGTAGGTGAAAGCAATTAGCAACAGCCTGGACAGAGAAAGATGTTCTTACTTCTGCTACTTGAAACCAAGCACAAAAATAACTTGAAGATTTAAGCTGTAAATTAAAACTGATAGTATTTGTGTAGGCCTGAAATTAATTATTGCAAAACTTTTGCTGTAACATAATCCAAAGTATATTTTAATTGGATTCTAATGTTTTCTTTTTTAAGGAGACAGCTGGAGTTCCATCTGGCCTCATTTCTCACAACACAATCTATTTTGTACTATAATACTTCCAATATGGTAATTACTATTGTTGGTTGTAAAAAACTGTAAAGTTTCAGTCTGGACAATTTCATCTGGCCTTGCAATAAAGCTGACTCAACTTTCAGTATGCTGTTGCTCAGCATATCAAAAATTATGTGCCACTGAAAACAAAAATATATATAGCTAGACAAAAATATATAATTGTCTGGTATTTGAGCTTATCCCTTAAAAACAGACGATTCAAATGCAAAAAAGCATTCATTAAAAATAGAAAAAAATTGTGTTGAAATCCAGTGTTGGCTTTCTTAGTGGTAAAATCCAAATTCACTGCTTATGATATCATTTTCCACAAGGAACAACTGCATTTAGATCATTAGAAAGACAAAGTACTGAACGAAAGAATGCTGAATATGTTACCTACTCTAGCAGTATGCCTCCAGCCTTGCACACCAGCTCCAAAGCCATGCCCTGCACCACAGCCAGGCTACTAAAGGTATTTAGGACCACTATTGGTCTGACATGCAGAAGCTGTCCAACCTCAGGAAATCCTCAGTCCAAAGGACAGAAGGAAGTTTAATGTCCTGGAAGTTATTTCCTCTCTCTGTTTAATCTACAAAGACTGCATGGTTGTTCCTACAGCACACTGAAGTGCTTGGAGACAAAAAGTCACATCCATTAGGCCTAGCTGGACAGAGAAATTGGATATAATAGAGGTGTTGGAGACCTCTTGTGCTGAGATGGATAATGCTGATGACGGACTAAAGGCACAAAGGGGCTGAAGTGATCTGCACCAGCCAGGACACGCAGGTAGTGATAACAACAAATATTTTAATCATCATTTGAAAGCTGGAGTAGTTCCCAATGCAAAACATGTACATGTGCCATGTGGCCACAGTGAAACTGGTCCTTTTGCTGTTTTAATAATCAAACACAGAGAATAATTTTTTCAAAGTGCAGCTGTGCCATGTGGTCATGTTCTGCACCTAGAGAATGAAGGCTACAGAAAACGTTAGACTGTTTCCTCTACGCCCCTCTCAAACCATCTCCAACATCAGGCATATAGGGCAAATGAGGGAGTAAAGCTACAGGAAGCAAATCTCACTATGAGACTTGCACTTGGAAGTGATGCTGCAGCTACTCTGCGGGGAAGAGAGGGCAATGTCAACCCCTCCATGGTGTAACAGGACGTCAGGATCTGTTCAGATCCCTGTGATCCAGCTTGGCTAGTTATTTATTGCCCATTTCAGTAGCAAAAGGGTCCATAGACAAATGCTCACATAACCTTTGTTTCACATAATATTTGCAAGGGAATGCCTGGAGAGTTGAGCACTGGAGCTTAACCTGTGTACTGTGCTTTGAGAGGCCTGCAGATGGATGAGCAGTGAAATGGGTTGTTTTCTTCAGGCCTTTGGTGTCTTCATTTGAGACAATAGAAATGAGATTGTCCATATCATACTAACGTCAACAAAATTACATTCCCAGATATTACTGTCTCTACAACCTCAGCAACCATGATGGCTTTAAAAAAAAAGGCAGCTTGATATTTAGATTTATTAATTTTCCTGCTTAATGTGATTCAGTTTGGGTCTAAGTGTATATATTTTCACGCTTTATGT
>VXBU01014868.1:843986-890446 GCA_013400315.1 Bombycilla garrulus
GAAGGAAGGAAGGAAGGAAGGAAGGAAGGAAGGTTGGGTTGGTTTGCAACTCAGGGGATTCTCCTCTCATTTAGAGGAGTTTTACATTCAATGTTAATGTTTGATTTCAGTGATTGAATGGTGCTCTGAAAAGAGAAATGTTCAAAACCCAGGAGACCAGTGTTTCCAATCAGAGCAACTGGAACTTCAGCTCAGAGTGCAAACATTAATGAAGTTATGTTTGCAGAGCAGCTACAGACCCAGATAGATTCTCAATGAAAAGTAAATCAGAGTCAGTATATTTAACAAATTTATGCTCTTTACTGATGCCATTTGGACTAAGTTCTTGCACTGAGTTAAGAAACTAAGGGACAGATTCAGGCTGGCACGAAGTGCTGTAGTAGAGCACTTTCAGCAAACAGTTGAGTTTCTGAGCAAATAATCCACTGTGAAGCACTGCCTTACTGCAGTCCTCACCTCGAGGGCTAATACGCTTTAGCCTGTAATTACTGAGAGCTGTCTATCTAGTTTGGAAGAATTCTGTTGAAGAGGAAAACATTTAATCCTGCTTAGTATCCTGTTGGTCAGGTCATCGTGAGTGGGCACGTGGTGCAATCCGGCAGGCAGCATTCTGCCTTTCTGGGAAACTGTTTGTGCTTTGTATAGAAGGTCCATTAATGGAATACACATGGGTTTAGTTTCAGCAGGGACTGTTCTCCTATGTGAAGGGTGTTGGTGTGTCTAGAAACCAGAACATACTGTCCCTCTCTTCCCTGGAATTAATAGCTAGGTCATTTGAAGCAAACAGGGTTATTTTCCATCGTGCCAGATGAAGAGGAAATTCATTTCACGAACATAATTGTTTTAAACTGACAGTAGGCTCAGACAGACATTAGGAAGAAATTCTTCACTGTGAGGGTGGTGAGGCACTGCCACAGTTGCCCAGAGAAGCTGGAGGCCCCATCCCTGGAAGTGTTCAAGTCTAGGTTGAATGGGGCAACATGGTCTAGTGGAAATTGTCCCTGCCCATGGCAGGGGAGATGGAACTAGATGGCCTTTAAGGTCCACTCCAACCCAAGATGTTCTATGATAACATAGGAGCCCTTCTGTGTTAGACTCGAAGCTCCACATGGCCCACTCTCCTGTCCACTACAATGACCAGGGACAAAGAAAGGATGTAAGAAATAAGGCTGATGCAGAGTGACATTACTTTGGTCTGACCCTCCTGAGCCAAGACTTCCTGATAGCACAGAATGGAATTTCAGTTATTTCAAATGCAGTTTTATTTCTATTATTTAGAATAAAGATTGAATCCAGATCTTAAACATCTAAATCTGTAGATGACTGATTTCTTTCCACTTGGTAGAATACCTGAGGGGGAAAGGGAAAACAAGCTAGCTATACTTTTTGTTGTCATCTAATTAAGCTCTGCAAATATTTCCCCCCTGTTTTAATTATAGTTTTGTGTCATTATTAACTACCAGCTTTGGACATGGGACTTCTGAACTGCAGATTCCTTACAGCACTCAGAGATTTAGCTGCTCACACAGCTTGAATTCAAATTAAGGTGATACACTTTCCTTTTTGTTTTGGGATGTGATCAGAATTGAGATTAGCACCAGAAAATAATCAGGTGCCTGGATACTTCTCCAGGGAGCATGCAACCCATGGATGTCCCCAGGGAAGTATACCACCTAGGTGATTATCCATACAGCTCCCTGGACACAACTGAGGGGGAACCTTAGGGTCAAATGTCACAAGATCAACTTGCTAGCAAACCTGGGAGCAGCAGGAGCTTCATGAGAGAAATTCCTTCAATCCAAGCCTGTGAATCTTCTCCCACAGCAGAGGAACCCCAGGAAGAGGCAGGAGGGACTGCTCCTTTACCATGTTGCTCATCAGAGCTTATTTCTTTTGTTGCCAACTGAGCTGGCAGCTCTTTCTGTTAATGGAACTGGGAGAGTAACAAACTCAGAGACTCCCTATGTAAAAAGCAGCATTTTGCCTTTTGCTATTTTTTAGATTGGTTAGTTCCTCTCTGCTTCTACCTTCTTTTCTGTGCCTTCCTCCTACTTGCTTTAGCAGTGTTTATTTACAGACTGCACAACAATGACCTCTCACCTGCAACCACACATGCAGGATCCTTTTTACCAAGCGTTTTGTTATAAACCCCCAAAAGTCTTCACCTCAAGACCTACATGTTCACTTTACAGTCTTTGTTCCCAACTCCTTTGGAGGTCCAAGGACTATTTCTAGGCGGTTTAGGAAAAGAGCTAAGAAAAGGCATCTTGTCACCAGCTCACTCAGCATCCTTGAACAAGGCTCTCACGTTTCCCAGAAAATTGTTCATTTATCCATAAATCAAAAATGTTAAAATTACTGGTTTACTCTAGCCATGAGATGCGAAACATTGAGAAGAAAGAAAAATATGTAATCACTCCTTGATGATGGAGAAACAGTAGCAGACCCTGCAGCATAAAGGAATAACCACTGTAACACTTCTGAGATGACAGAGAGGAGCTGCCTCCCACTAGTCACCCAGGACTCTGAGGAAGCCAGGATAGTTTTCAGACCTGCCCCTTTGGGAGAAGACAACCACACCATGAGGTCCTTCCAGCAGTGTTTTCATTTAGCCTCTGCCATGACAGAGGGCAGAGATCTGTTCTCAGCTTTAACAGACCATGGAGCTGTACTCCAGCCCCTGCTCCCTTCCTCAGTTCTTCCTCCTTTGCTTCCAACTTCTTTTTATTCCTCCTCACTCTTGTTGGCAGATAATTTATCTCCTGTACTTTCCGAGACATTTCAAAGATATCTTAGAATTAAAGGTGAGATTTGTAAGAAAAGACTGTCAATTCTTTATTAAAAAAGCAAATTATTCAGGATTTTAAAGCTGCTCAATAAACAAACAGCTCAACACAATTTGCCAGGTTTCAGAGGAAACTTGACCTTGCTGAGCTGAGTTATCACATTCAAATTCAAGATATTCCTCTAAGGCATGAAGAGTGTGCTGACTTTCAAAAAAAAAAAAAGTAATGGGATAAATGAAAGAGAAGTTATTTTCTCTTTTTTTCATATAGCATATTATTTCAGCTTTAACTAACTTGCCACATATCTGTGACTGAATGCTGTGGAGCTCTTGATCATTTCACTAAAGTGTAATGATTTTCCTAGCCATCACAGCTGTATATTGCATGAAAAATTCACAGTGTACTAAGTTTATAAACCAGAGATGGATCTCAGCTTTGAGTTGTGGGCTATAAAAAATCATTGCAAATAATCCATGTTTACTTGGCATGTTGTTTTGGTTTTTTAAACTCTCAGTTGTCTTCTCCTTCAAAAGTCAAAGAAACAAGGATTAGACAGAATTAAAACTTGGAGACAAATATGATTTCAATTTATTATTCTATCCAGGCTATACTGGATATAGTATATATAGTTCAAGAATAATTTAAAGACCCCAGTCAATGTTTATTAAAACTGTAGAAAGCTTTTAAGCAAAACATTTGAAAACTTGTTGTTGACTTATTCTTCCTTCCAAACGCAGAGCACAGAATTCATGCACAATTGTTGCTATCGGTTTCCTTGCACTTTCAGAAAAAATAAATACTGGGCTGTTTCTAATTGCCAGAGGGATGAGTTAGTCATTTGCAGTAGAAAAAGGAATAAAGAACTCCTTAAATTATTAAATAAATGAATGTCATCCAAATCTTGCTAGGTAGAATGAGAGAATTCAACAATATCTAATAGCTCAGAGATCTGTATTTCACATTTACTACGGAGAAATAATAACACCTCTGTGTTTAAATTTGCAGCTGCAATACCCATGGCAAATCTTATTTTGATTTTCTTTGCAATACAAAGAAATAGGAAGGACTGCTCTTGTGACTTGACATTTCTGGAGTTGTAGACATGCTATGTGACTGCAGGAGTCTTATGGCACTTGAGTATGATTCTTCTCTTGTGGTGATAAATCTTTTCTTGGAGACTGAGTGTAGTATATGGGGATCTCAAAAGTGTGAGGGACAACCTGCAAATCTCTTTGCATTATGTTCAGACCACTTATTTTTTGTGACATTGATGGAATTTCCAAAATGCTTTTACACGATCATATTTTTCTGTAGCTGCATCTCCCTGTTCTGGCTCTCTACAGCTGGATGAAGCTCACTTGAGTTTTTCTGTAAAGACTGACTTCAGAGACAATCCTAGACCATATTAGGAAATGAAGCTGTTTCCATTCCTAGTGACACACCTTTTACGTAAACAAGTTCAAAATTCTAAAATCAAAAAAACATAGGTCTTTTTAGGTTAAGAAATTTGCTTAGTTTTTGCTGTAGAGTCAACCCACTCATCATTTTGGGCTTTGCTTACTTTAGGGTTGATGGAGAATGGGAGGAGAATCACTTTTTTTTTTTTTTGAACAGTGTTGATATTAATCTGTAAAAGAGGAGAAAATACTCTCCAGCTCTAGGAAACACTGTCTGTCCAAGGGTCATTTACTGGGGAAGGAGCATCTTCAAAACAGAATCCCTAACTCTGACTTGAATCACCTCATTTTGAACTGTTTCCAGTCTGTAGAAAGTTGATCCTAAGGCTGTGTTTTCGCCATCTAGTTCATTCAAAAACACACATCTTGCTTCAGTGATAAAGCAGTGTGAGAAACTAGTCCAGTACAGATTTTTCTAAAGAACCTTCATGTTGTCTGAGAAATTTTTTCAGTGGTTGCTGCTGGAAAAAAAGATTCTCTGTAAATAAAACCACTGTAACGGTTTGGGTCATGTTTGAAAGCAGCTGTGAAATGCCTTTCATGAATTGCCTTAGCACACCAAAAAAGACACATGGAAATAATTGCAAAGTTTGGATTTTGTGTTCCTGTCAATATTCCTTTATTTATTTCTAATTGGCAGGGAGGTTATTCATGTGTTTTGTATTCTGCCATAAAGACAGGAAGCATCTTTCAACCCTGTTTAAGGACTCAGTTGCCTGATATGACATGAATGGTCATCCATAGAACATAATTGAATTTATTCTGTTTCTTCTATCTTTTTTTTTTTCTCAGAATCTGTTGATATAGAAAGAAATGCAATGCCATTAGCTCTGTACTGATTACTTTGGAGGCAGGCAAGACAGCACAGTGAAGAGGGTTCTGAGGCCTTTAGATTTATTTTGAAACCAATGTGTCTTCTACAACTACATACTTGGATTTAATCCTACCAAGAAATCACCTGGAGTTGAATTTTTCAAGGTGTTTAACACCTAAAGCTCAGAGATTTTCTTAGTGTAATTTGTTTAATTCCAATATAGTAATTTCATGCTCTACAGAGTTACAATGACACTGAAAAAGACCTGCATGCTTCTGGAAATGCACATGGTGACTGTCTGCAGGCTGGAATCCTACATACCTTGTAGAATTCGTTGTTTATGCAGCAATATTCACTAGCCATGGAAAGAACTGATAGCCTCTATCAAATTTTCCTAAACAGAAGTTTACATGAAAGATCTTGCCCCCAACAAAGGCATGAGCTGGTGAACAAATAGACGGTCTCAGCAATAAGACAATGGGATCAGAGATGATCAACACTCTAGGGATGAATTGCCCTTCTGGTCTCTTTTGGGCTGAGCTTCACAGATCACAGCATTTCTGCAATAAGAAGTACTGAAGGCGATAAAACATGTAAAATTATTTATTAATTTCACATTTCAGGAAAAATAATATTCAAAAAAAATTTCTGATTGCTTCAAATAACTTAGACTAAGAAAACATTTTGAAGAAAGAAAAAAAAAAAGGAGGGGGCAGGGAAAATGCCAAAGCCAGGCTTCAGCTAGCTTTATTCATACATTGAAAGAATAAGCGGTTTGCTAGTACCTGGATTTTTTGAGTCTTATTTCCACTGCATTTTGGTGTGATGTCTGCACTTGATAAATAATAAATTATGCTACTGCTGCTTGTGAGAGACCAGTCATCTCTGTCGTGCAGCATGGTCTTTATCATGGTTTGCTTATAGGGAAAACAATACAGAGATCAAAGGTCCCTGCAGGCTGCTCTAGAGCACTGACTCATCAGCAATGTGGCTGCACCACAGTTTGAATTCTGATGGACAACTCTATGTGCCTCTGCTGCCATTGTATGTGGGTGCCTATTTGTTGTTGTTGTAGGATTCATTGAGTAGCATCTACTCAGGCTGGTGTCCTGGATGTGCTCCTGGCATCAGCAGCACGGCTGCTCCCTAGTGTGTGAATGCTGGGGACAGCTGGAGGAGAGCAGACAGTGAGGAGGAGCTGCTGCACCGTGCTGTTTTCCACACGGCTCTTTATCATCCCATGGAGTGTAATTTTGAGAAGCAGGAGCTGAAGGGACAGTCAGAGCACACTGGTGTTTCTCTTTAACTGGAGTGAGCAGGTGGATAGGGAAATGACAATACAGAAGGAGGAGGTTTCATTAAGAATCTCCCTAGCTGTTGTTCTAGCAAAGAAAGCAAGCAGCAATTAGGCAAGAAACTTAACTTGTGCCAGCTTATGTGATCAACAGTTGATATTCAGCACCTTGGGACTTAATTCCAGTAAACTTGAAATATGGTCTATATAGTGGGGGAAAAAAAAAAAGGCTAGGACAGATTCCTGTCCCTAGTGCAGGACAGTCTCAGCAGCACAGCCATGACAAGAAAATCTGTTTTTGCATGATAAATTACACAGTGGTCTCAGCTGGCTGTATGTATTGCAGCTAGTTCTGGTGTGATTTGAGGGAAGCACAAGCAGTATTGCTCTTTAGAAGAATCTAATTCAAAGAATAACTATGAAATACAGGAAACTGAAGAGAGAAGGAGGAAATTGAGAGGGGGAGCAGATAAGGCCTTTGATTTTGTATACCTTAGGCCTCCAGTCTGAAGTGAATCCGCTGTCAAATCTATGTGGGCCAGAAACATTGCTACCTTAAAGCTGTTTGCTTGGGAAGTGGTCACTGCCCACTGCCTTGCTCTTCCCCCAGTTTAGCCCACACTTCATTTAGATTCACCAGTATGCAATCAGCTTGATCAACCCAAGAAGCTGAATTCAGAAACAAATAATATTAATAAAAAGTAGACGTCCCACTCTCTCTCCAAGTCTACTGGCATCCTGTTTCCAACAGAGGAGTGTTAACACTGGGCTGCATTTTATGGCTCTGAATTTTCTTCAACCCTTTTGGAATTCATTGCGGTCATGGGTTTCACAGCTGAAAAGGATACCACGTAAACAGCATTGAATTTTTTTCTTTGGTTGTTTGCTGCCTGAGCAATATTATTGTCTGCTTGCTAGACCTTGCTTTATGCAATAAGACTTCTAGGGAGGCCCACTGAGATCAAAGTCACACCAGGAGTGAAGGACAGTACCCTCTGTCTCTTGCCACTGGTTTCTTCCCATCTTATATGACCTTCTCACTTAGATTGGGGAGATCATAGCTTCTAGAAAGTTTCACTGATAGAAAAATATCAGGAATATAAGTTTCAATTTATGGATTAAAATTAGGAAGGAAATAAAGTTTTATTTCAAAAAATAAAATCACAAAAATCTTTTTGCAAAAGTGCAAATGCTCGCTTACAAACCCAGTGCTTGTACAGGTACATTGAGTTGCCATCTAGTCTTTCTTTGTATCTTACAACCTCCACATTAAGTGAAATTTCCACAGCCCCAATTCCTGTAATTATTTTCTCTTAATCTAGGAAAAGAAGACAGGTGAGAACTGAACCTATGAGAAAGCAGTAACCTTTAAACATGTTACTGGTAACAGGTATTGGCTGACTTGTGAAATTATGAAAATATATAGATGATAGAGTTCTGGAAATAGTACTGTATTTGCGATCAGCTCTGGGATTTTACGGCATGATTAAATCTAGTGATTAAATTTTCTAATGCAAAACCTGCTGTTAGGAAGGGCTGTGCAATGCATATATTCTGAAGCATAGCTACCAGTTTCTCCCATGACAATCAACGCAAGAGACTAACATTTTAAATGTGTGATTTGTTATTTAAAGAAAAAGCAGTGGCATCATTGAATTTGATGGTTTGTCACAGTTTTAAGATGAATGAGGAAAAAGTACAAACATAACACAATAATACAGAAACAAAGCTAACTGCAAATGAAACAGTTGAGCATGTCTTTAGGGCTGAGAGTTGTCAAATCTGCTCCCACCGTTGTTGCAAGTATCATTTCAAGCATCTAAAGGTTTTGAACAAAAAGAAGCATGAGAAATTGATTAGAGAAAGCATCTGAAGAAATAGGAGGATATTAAGCAAACAAGTCTTTAGAAAGGAAATCAGGAAAAGAAAATCCCAATTATTATATTTTCCCAACTGAAGAATAATTTCCCATAGGAAAATCTGTAATTTCTCTTGTTGAAATGATTGAAAGTGAAGTTGAATAAAGTACAGGCAGTCTTATATAAGGACATAATTGGTCTTTCATGCTGTATTTTTTATTATTCTGTGCTACTGTTTCCATCATTTTGTGCTCTACAATTACTGTCAACAGCAAGACAGAAATCAACCTTGCAAAAAAGAAATAACCCAGTGCAAGAATAAACAATTAGCTCTTTCCCTAAAGGTCTGTCTCCTCTACAGTATATTTATTTTTAATAGTTTAGTTACAGAAGCCCAGAGGCTGGAGCTCTCCGTCTTTTACAAGCTAAGAATTGTGCACTCATTTAGAAACTGAGAAACTCCCAAGGGAACAATGACTACATGCTTCACCTTAATTTTAAACAGACTGTTCCTAGGCAGTGTGTTCTTCTGCTCATGGTGGGACACAGCAGACCACAGCCCTGGACCCTGCTCTCCTATTCCTTAATGCCCCGCTTCATTTGTATTAGCGAGCCCCTGATCATGATTGAGGGTGTGCCCAGGTGTGCCCAAGAAGGCTGATGGCATCCTGGCCTGGATCAGCAATGGTGTGCCCAGCAGGAGCAGGGCAGTGATTGTCCCCCTGTACTGGGCACTGGTGAGGCCACTCCTCCAATCCTGTGTTCAGTTCTGGGCCCTCACTGCAAGAAAGACACTGAGGGGCTGGAGCGTGTCCAGAGAAGGGCAGCAGAGCTGGGGAAGGGTCTGGAGCACAAGGAGGCTCAGGGGGGACCTCATCACTCTCTACAATCACCTGAAAGGAGGGTGTAGACAGATCTATTCTGCCAGGTAACAAGTGACAGAACAAGAGGAGATGGCCTTAAGTTGCGCTGGAGAAGGTTTAGATTGGATACTAGAAAATATTTCTTGATTGGAAGGCTTGTCAAGAACTGGGAGAGGCTGCCCAGGGAACTGGTGTAGTCAGCATCCCTAAAGGTATTTAAAAGACAGGTATATGTGGGAGTCAGACATGGTTTAGTGATGGACTGGGCAGTGTTGGGTCAGTGTTTGGCTTGGTGATTTTAGAGGTCCTTTCCAAATGTAAAGATTCTATGATTCTATGCTTATTGTGAAGCAGGACACAAAATTGCTCAAATATTTGCATCTACCTTTGGTGATCTACCTGTGGTTTAGTGGGAATAAAAGGAAACTGTTTATTACTGTACAGGGGAGATGAACCCATTACATAGTGTTAAAAGCAGTGAAGTACTCAGAGAAGTTTTGCCAGTGTTTGCTGAAAGACCCATACAGATTTGCAGGTGCACCTTCCCAGCTCTGCACTGGAGAGGCTTCAGGTTCCCCTTTGGACCACAGAAGTAATTTCTCTGGTGACATTTGTGCAGAAGCACAGTTGGGCCATGCAGACCATCCCCTATAGCTGTGCATGTCCCCAGAACAGCCCCAGGCAGTACACACTGCCTTTCCACACTGCTCTGGCTCATGCCTGACTGCCACAGCCTACTCAGCATGAAGATGGCTACAGGCCCCTTCATCTTCAATTTTAACCTCTTTCTCATCATACTGCCTACTGCATGAATGAACAAAGATCCAGCACCAAGGGACCCACTCACAGCCATTGCGTGCTCAGGAGGGGTGCTAAGCAGAGAGCACATGGGGGACAGAGATAGATACACCTTCCTCTTCTCCCGCTCCATTTCTGCACTGAAGGATAGGAGAATTTCCTCCTTACCTGGCTGCTTTGTCCAGCTTGCTCTAATAATAGGCCCAGAAGTAGTTTTGGCTCTGTCTAATCTCCCCCCTGGTCATTAGCAGGGTTTAGTGGGAAACACCAATGCCCATTGCCGGCGCCACAAACACACCCTTCACACCCAGCACAAGGAGCAGCACCTGGGAGCCTTCAAAGTTGCAACACATACCCCATCATGCCCTGCCCCACCTGTTCAGACCTGTGAAAAGGTACAGGCACGTGCCCCTCTCCATGCAAGTGAGGGGGATTTGCCTTCCTCTGCTGTGGCTACACATTTACCCAACACTTTCCACACAAACAGTCGGCCCACGAGCACAGATGGTGCATGATTCACTCTGGGGCTCTGATCACTGGCTGCTGCTGGCTTTGGATCGGGCCCACAGCACCGGGAAATTACCACAGGCAGTTGTATCACTCCATAATGATTTTGCCTTTTGCCAAAGGCTCCAGCTGTCCTTCCTTGAGTGGCAGCTTGGAACAAGGAGACCAGTACAGGACAGTAGAACTTCAAAGATCTCCTTGCTTCTGGCAATACCAAAAGTGAAAGAAAAAAGCTCAAGCTGTGAAGGGCTACACACTGGATCAGCAAGGCAGACTGCTGCAGCCATCCTTCAGCCCTCCTGGAGCCTGTGGTCCTGCTGGCACTTGGTACATTCCACTGGATCCAGGGACAGTCTGGTAGAAGCAGCCAGGTCAGCAGCTGGGACGCTGGTCCTTCTGTTCCTGGAAATGCTCAGCATAATTAATTCAGGGACAGACGCAACTGGATGATTTACCTGTACCACAGCGGGTTGAAATTTGTGATTTAACATGTAGGTGCTTTTCCCTGTAATTATTAACTCTAGGAGAAGGTTGCTTTCTTCCAGTACCTGTAATACACTGCAAATCCTGAGTCATCCTTCCAGACGGGATGCCCAGACTCTCACAGGCAGGATTTTGTGAGTGTGTTGTCATGGCCACCCAGTGATATGTATTTAAAGGTGCGTGTAGGGATTTTATCCTAACATTGACTTTTGAGAACAAACTTTAGGTAGCAAAAGGGGTACAAACCAACGCCTCTCTTTTGGTGACACATGGCACTACAGTCTTCTCAGGACCTTGCAAACAGAGCATTTGGCTTAGTTCTGAAGATCCTCACCCAAAGGCCACCAGACAGCGCTGCAGGTGGAGGACACCCTTTACCACCCCAAAGGTAAACGTACCACTCACCTCTGTGCTGCCTAGACAGTAAATATATCTCCATGGACCAAGGTAGAGCCCTGATTTAGGAATGACCAGGTACTTCCCTTCATACATGTTGGCACAGTCCTTCAGGCTTCTCTTTGTTCATGAATCCAAAACAATTAAGCGCAAAAACAAAACAGCTGGGAACTGCAGTGGACATCAGTGACCCAAGAGCAACCAGCATATGGACAGCACTGGGGGACACATTCTCTTAGATTAATGAGCCAGCTTGGTGTTGTGAAAAAGCATCCCTGATACATTTTTTTTGTTTGTAAATAATTACAAATATTTTGCCCAGATGGTGTTTACATAGCTGCCTAAAACACTCAGTATTAATGTAGTTTCAAATTTAAAAACAATTGTGACAAATACTAGCAATTTCAAGATAGCTACCTCTAGGTACTAATTCAGAGCCTAACTCTATGAAGTATTGTTACAAATAGATTTGTACGGGAACTTTTTGGAATAAAATTCTAAGGTAGACAGCAGTTTAAAAGATTACCCCTTTTTAGTTGTACTTGCTTAAAATGGAAATCGTTAAGTAACAAAATCAGTAGCTCTTATTCCATGGACACTGGTGGGATCAGAGTTGTGCCTGCATTGTTATATAAATAGTTAAACTGTACTATTTAGCCTTTAATTAGAGTTTCTGCAATAATCTGGAAGTCAAGAAATATTTGTTATTTCCAAACTTTGAGTGTGAGGAAGAATATTTACAGAACAATATCTCTTAAATGTTGATTTATAGAATGTAGGAATACTAATTTAATTTTAAATTATGCTTTTTAGATGTGTTTTTCCATTAAAAAACCCAAGCACTTTTTCATCTCATTTGACTGTCTTAACACGTCCTTAAAATAATGAATACAGTTGTGCCTACACACACAAAATAAACAGTGTGTGCAGAATAGCTATGTGATGTGAACCTTGCTGTTTATTAAAGGAAGCACTTGCTTGTCTTTGTAAAAAAACTTGTTGAGAAAACAAGTTATTCACTCTATAAAAAGTCTGTGAAATAAAAATCATTGAAGTGCAAGACTACAGATTTATTCCAATGTAGTTTCCTGTTTTGAAGAAAACAGTAAAAATATAAATTTCAAATATAGTTTGATGGTGTTTAAAAAGATATCTTCACTGTACTTATTAACAGTCAAACACAGACCACTTGTGGCAAAGCAACTGCTGATGACAGGATAGGACCAGAACTGAGCTTTGTGTTTGTTACAGGCAGAAATCAACTCTTTTTGAGAAGGCACTGCTAGCAGTGTCACAGCATAGGTTGGAGGTGACTGGGTTGGAAAGGGCTTCAGGAGGTAATACAGGTCTGTCTCCAGTTCCAAGCAAATGCAGGTCAGGTATGGAATACAACAGGCATGGATTTTCAAGAATTTTCCTCAAAGCAAGAAGCAATAGTAGCTGTGAAGGAGAATAGCCCAATCAAAGCCAAGTTTCTGTAGGCTCCTGACATGAATCAAGCACTTCTAGATGGTATGGGAGGAAACATACTTTCTTTTAAAGACTAGCATCCAGCTCAATGACCTGATTTATGTTTTGGCCAGGCAGAAGAAGTTTAGAGACACCCTGCCAGAGCTGGCCCCTCACAGAGCTGAGTTGCTATCCCTGACTGGCAGCTGGATGCTGTTTATAAAGCAGCTGCTGCTGAGGCAATATTATTTGCAGCCAAACCATTTCATTTCCAATAATCAGCTGTAATGCCATAGCGAGAGATGTCCCCTACAAGGAAATAAGAAGTATGCTGTAGGTTGCACATGCAACACCCACCATTTAGGTTTCCATTCTGGGGATTTCATATTTTGTTTGTTTCTTGCCTTCATTGAAGTCTTCTGAAAACCAGAAAAAAAAAATGCATATCTAACCTTATCTTGTATGTGTTGTGCTGTATGTAACATGAGCATTTTCTGTACAAAAATTGAAAAAAAACCCAAAAAACTGAACAGGCAGAGATGAGCTCTTTCTGGGACTCCACTCCAAGAACTTTGTAACAAACTCGCTGTTCAGAAAGGGGAATGGAGTTTCTTCAAGCCACTTCCCTGTCCTACCTGGCCCTACTGTGGGCTTAGAATGATTCAAGAGTGACCTTCACTTGCACCCAGCTACTATAAAAATTAATTGGACTATTTAAATTCAACTAGCTGTGGTTATCCAGAGCTCAGTAAAGTTCAAGAAACTGATAAAACTTCATAAAAATATGCAATTATAATCTGGAATTAAACAGTGAACTCGAGACACAGAAATAAGAAAGGAGCAATTGAGACATTTATTCACTTTAAGAAGATATGCTGAAGACAGCAGCTGTTCATCTAAAGGCAATAAGGCCAGAATATATTTTAATTCCTAAAGAGATTAGATAAGGAACTTGAATGTCTGAATATCAATTGAGCAATTTGCATGTAGTGACTCATGAAGTCACTGGTGTTGCTAGGTCAGTCTGGTGGGGAGGTCATTAAATGCTGTTTTGGGATGGACAAGGCTTTCTGACCCAAGAGGTCCTGTAAAAGGTCCTGTTACTTCATGAGGCTTGGTTATGTTCTCTACCATATTTCTTCTCCTTCTACTCTGTATCTCTTCCTTAAGAGACATGGTGCACTTCAAGATTGAGCTACTGAGTGCCAGAAGGCTTCTCCAGGAATGTGCAGCATCCATTAGAAGCCTGTACTAATTACTACTCCCAGGCACCCTTTTCAGATCTGTAAAAGAACCAAACTGATCCCAAGACAATACTGAGCGTTTCACAGTTTCATGCAGTAAAGAAGGGATAACAGAGAACAGCCACTGTGTTAAAATAGAAATTCATAGTTTTGTAGAGTCAGTATTTTATGTGACTTTTCACGCCTGGAACAATTTAATGGCAGCTACAGATTGCCATATTTATGCCTTACCATTTCCAAGTTTACAATCAATTGCCTCATTTTTTCAGGCCAGCAGTGTTTGCCATGTACATGAAAAAAGATATGCTGGGGCAGCCACAACCCTTTATATGTATTTAGAGGCTGAGGGTGGTTCTATGGTAACTGTGTGGTGGAATTATCCATCACATGAAGTGAGTTATCTCTGACACACAACTATGATCTTCAGCCACATTTGTGGAAGGCAGCGTAAACACACTGCAGCCATTGTCCTGACAATTTCTATTAATACGAGAAAATTTAGACTTTAAAAGGAAAGGGAGAATGAGCATGCAGAGCAATTGCTTGTTGGATATTTGGGCCTGATTCTTGCCAAATTAACTTCACCACTCCACAAGCTCTGCTACTGCCAGATGTATAAAGTGACTTCAGTGATAGCAAAAAATTGTAATTTCTGTTGATTTACTGTAATTTCTTGAGCTCTCTTTGCAGATAGCGTTTTGAGGTAAACAAAATTCACCTTTGAAAAACCATGTCTAGTCAAGTTGGGGGGTGAAAAGCACGATCTGGGAGGCTTTCTCCATCCCTGTCTTCCTGCCTCTCTGGGAAGACTCTGCCTCAATCCCTGCCATGTTTCAGCATGAGTACCCTGGTGCAAGGTTTTTGAGAGATAACGATACCAAGGTCAATTATAGCAAATAGAGAATAAAAAATATAGAATTCTGTGAATCCCATGGCATATTTCATCTCTGATTTAACTGTGTGTCTAATCCCAGTGAAGCCTCTGGAAGTCACTATATACAGCTGTGATATACTGAGCACAGAGGTCCTGCATCTAACATGCCCTCTAACAGCAATGCACAGCTGAAATTTTTGGTGACTCAAAATCTTGGGACTTCAGACAAAAAAGCAGAGTGTTAATCATGCACATTATTCATCTTTATCAATTGCATCAGTTGAAGGTGAGCTTGAAGCAGTCCTAAAATTAGTGGAGAAGGGAGGTAAAGAGAAGAAAATGTGTTGATATTATTCTCCTGGTCATATATATATAAATAAAATAAAATAAAAGCCTTGTGATCTTTTTGCTGTTTCTTGCCATTCAGGCTGTACCCAAAATGCAGTTGCATCAAGGGTGAATTACCCTGACATATTTTCCCAGCAGTATCACATGACAGTTGCTAGTAGGGAAAGCAAAAAAATAGTTAAAAGGAATTGCAAAATGTTTGAGAGCAAGCTTAGAGGAAGGGCTGACTTTCCCAGACTGCTGATATCCAGCCATTCTAGAGCTGCTGACTGCAAATTCCCCAGTTAACTGCAGGCCCTTGGGTTGTTACAGACTCTCCTGCTGAGATTAGCAACTGTTACTTATTTATCTTTGCTGAGTTAACTCGTACATTAAAAAAGGAACAGATCAACTAAAGTTAACTAATGAAGTCAGGATTTGCCATAACTTAATAGATAAAAATTATATCAACATGACTTCACAAAAATAAATATATCTATTTTCCATGAAGATTTGGCATTTAAGATGGTTAATTTGTTACAGTTTAGTGTAGTGTCAGCTGCAGAAACATCGAACATTTTTGTTACATCATCCCTTAACAGCGAGTGCAGTCTAAAGCTGCCATAAACTAGCAGGCATGATCACCTATTCATTGTCTTGTATCAATCAGTTCACTGGAGAGTGTAGGATGTCCTTCTGGCACGAGAACCATTAACTTCAGTACAACTGAGGGGGACTTGTCTGTCCTCTGGGAAAACCCTGCTCCAGTGTTCATAGTAATTTAGAATCACATCAAGCTACCATGGTCATTGTCAGTCTAGGAGAGTGTTTCATAGGTCATTTTCCCAAAGTTAAATGCTTAAAATTGAATAAAGAACAAGTCCAAGGCTGCCAAAATGACTTGTCTGCACCAGGATGTAGCCCTTATGTCAAGAGTTACTGACAAGAGTGAGTGCCACTGGTGGAATTAAGGCTTTTCCATGACTTTGCTCTAGGATTGTACCAGACATTGTTAGTAGACCACCCACTGCTGAAAGTGGGGTTAATTCTAACTATTCAAAAGGCCTTAGGGAGTCCTTCTTTCAATGATTTCCTCTCTCTGGAAGTAAAGCCCACTGCCTTTTATTCTCTTTATAGAGAGAGCATAAAAGACAACACTCTGTCTTCTCCTCTACAACTGTATTTTCCATACTTAAAGACTGCTGTCATATCATCTCCTTGCACTTTCTTTTCTGGCATAAACTATAACAATTCATTCATCTGTCACTCTTAGGCTGCATCATTCAGAAGCCTTTTCCAATTCCTCCACATCTTTCTCAAAATACAGCTTCCCAAACTAAACACTATATCCATTCTAACTGGGGAGATTATTTCCAGGGATCCCTTTTTATGTCCCAAACCAATGCCTGGTTTTCTTATTGTCATAGCCTAAAAATATTGACTTGTAGTTATTTTATAAGCTATGAGTCCCTTTTTTTTGGAAGCAGTACTTCATCTGTGTTTTCCCCATTCAGTTTTTATGCAGCACATTAGTCCCTTTTGAATACAGACACTACATCAACTTTAAGAATTTTTCTCAGTTTTCTCCAAATTCCATATCCAATTTCCATGCACTTTCACATGTCTTTGTCATATGAGAGTTTAACATTCTCCACCTCATTTTCCTATTACAGTTTCTTGCAGGTCTAGAACCCAGGACCAGTGTTCAAAGATACTGCTTTCATCTTGGCAGTAAGCCTCAGGCAGCTACACTTTGAGTATAGTTGGCCACAGCTTAGGTCTCCCTCTAGCTGTTCTCATGTATTTAACCCAAGTGCAAGGACCCTGGGGAAAGGTTCATAACACGAACTTGTCTGTTTTCTGAATCTCCATGGCCATACTGTCTTCTTTTAAGAGGGTAACACTTCACACAATCCAAAACAAGAGGGCCTACAAATAGTTGCATTTACACCAGGTTTATGAAACTATCCTTGCCATTTCTTTGTTGGTCCTAGATGTATTTATTCCCACATTAGTTGGCTGGCTTGAGCACAAGGCCTTCTATTTCATAAATGAACATAAGGTCTACAGGACAGAGCCATGACAAAGAATGGCTCATTGCTGACATGCTCATTTTTTCAAACAGCAATTAAATCAGTTGAATATATATCAAACCAATGATAAGCCTTGACATTTCCCCATGTGAGTGGCACCCTCACAGAATATTTAAGCATACACAGTTAGAATTATAACATCAGGAATATGTTTGACTCAGTATTAGAAACAGAATAAGGGCAATCTCTGTGACAGAAAGTGTATAACTATGACATATACTAGATAGGATTCACTAAGAAATGTCAAATGAGAATAAGGAGATGTTTTTCACTTCACGTTATTATCAAAATCCCCTCACACTCCTATTTTCCATCTCACAGACACTGCCATGAACATAGTATGCTGCCCGAAGGCCAGGTGTTACCTCAGTGTCTAGGTGTCAGCTTTCCATAAATCAATCTAGTATTGCCTGTGTGCTACTGAAATACTTTGGGGAACAAACCTGCACCAATATAGAGCATTTCCTGGCAGGGGAACTGGAAGACGAGTTCAAGGAAATAAAAATCATCTGTATGATGAGAGTTTGGCTTCCAGCATATGCTGAACAGAAATGCCCTTTACCATTTCCCAAGGTGGACTTCTCACCAAACAACATGATCATTTTTATTGTTAAGAGTTCAGTGTATTAAACCGGAAATGTCAACTTTTTTTTTGTGAAGATCTGATAAATTCCCTTAGTCAGTTGGGGTTATTTTCTGTCCGTTGCTTCCATAAGAAATTAAAGAGTCATCTGCTTTGCCACACTGGCTGTGGCACTCCAGCTGGACTTCAAGCTTGTTTATGCTATGTACATTTAAAACAAACTTGGCAGATGGAACAGTGGGTTCTTCCAACACACACCTGCCTCAGGTCTCCCAAGCTGTGACATATGGCTTGTAGGTAATTGACTGCCTCAGAAAATGATCCCATGCAAACAACAGCTTAGCCTTGAGTAGGCCCAATTTTTTTATCAGTATTTCAAAAAGCTTGTATCTTTCCTATTTCAAAAAATAAACATGCCAGAAACACTTTCATTCAATGCTTTTAAATTTGCTATTCACAGTCAGACTCTGCTGCATTTGGGCAGAGACTAGTTTTCCACGTCAGGTGGCCATAAATGCTAGCTAGAATTAAGAAAGATAGTGCAGGAACTTTGGCCTTGATTCATCACTTTGTGATCCATTTTATACCAGACAAATCTCATCAGAGTTCTACAATAACCTGCCAGGAATTAGTGATGGGTAATATTAATACTGCAAAGTGAAAACTGAAACTTGTAAAATTAATCAGGAATTCATTCATGTGTTCCCAGAGCAGGAGGGGACCATAAAAATTTTAATAATAAGCCTAAATTTCAAAGATGCCCCACTGCTATAACACTAATGCAACCACTGATCTTCCAGGTCCCTTTGGCTTATTACAATTCCACCAGCTGATGACCAGGACAGCATCTGGTGGCAGGTTACAGCTCTGCTGGCTTTTCCTACTGATGCATGTGCCGTGCAGTGGGCATACTCCCAAGGACCAGGATCGGGTCAGAAAGGCAACTCAGCACAGCCCCTGTTGAGAAGGAGAGACAATGTCCTGGCATGGCGTGGCTGAGCCACCGTGCAGCTTTTGCAGCATGCTCAGCATGAGGTGCTGTGGTTTCTCAGCCTGTGGCTCCACAGACCTATGCCATACCTCTGCTCCACACAGTTTATTGCAAAGAAAATATTTTCTAACAGTTCAGTGCTAGGATTCCCTGTGTGACTTTGGGGTGCTCTTCTCTAAGGTTATCTTCCTCTAACAGAAATCAGGTTCATTTGCACCACCTTCGTAAAAAGTCTCATTCTTATTTTCAGAAGGTCTTGTGTTATAGAGACATTACTGCATGTACTGCATGGACTGTGGCATCACACAGACCTTCTAAAGTGGATGATTGAGGACTTTGCTTAATAAATAAAAACTTTGCCCATAGCACAGAACTAGTATGAAATAGCCTAGTCCTTTATTTGCTGGAACTCTTTCATGTCAGTCTCCACAGCATCAGCGAACACAGTGATGGGGAATGACCCTTCTCTACTCACCACATCAATTTACCGTCACCATTTCTGTTGCTTTGTTATTTTCCCCTTAGCTGTATGTCTTTTCTAGTCCTTTAGTTCACTCATGTGAAAGTACTGGGGCAATCATTCCAAAAGAGAAATGGAAAGCTGTAATCAAAATGAGTGGGATGTAATTTATCTATCACATAGATTGTCATCAGTGGTTTTGTGCAAAGAATCCACAAAAAAAGAGCTTGTACTGATACACATGGGTATCTCAATTCCAAGACAGTAATGATTATTGGGTTTTGACCTCAATTTGGATTTTCATTTTCCTCTTGAGAAAAAAAGCCCTCTTCATTTTGTTTCAAACATACTCCCTGCCTTGCTCATGAAGAGTGAGGCTGAAAATGTAAATATGTTCAGTTTGCTTGTTCTTGAAGATTTGACATTAGAAGAAGCTTGCTGACAAATGTCCTTCTTCTCCAAGTATTTTAGATGAGTGTCACCTGCAATGCTAGAAAGCAGTGTCTGGAAAGCTTTATAAGCCGTATAAAATATAGGCTCCTGGTGCTGCAGAATGAGGCTTTTTTAGCTTTCTGAAAGACCACATGTGTTTGACCTTCCTGAAACAAATTACTACCTACGTCCTTTGATGCCACCTTTATGGAAAAATATAGCTTAGCTGTGTAAGGAGGTCCTTGGTGTCAACAGAGATGGTTGACTGGCTTTCCCAAATGCCCCTAATTTGCAGTTTTCTCCCTTCTTTCCACCCAAGAATGCAACTGAGTGACAGAAACACTCACAAGCAAAACTGTGGCTCACATATATGGGCATATAGATACATAAATAGATATCTATAAATATATACATATTTATTGCCTGAGGTTGTTGAATCAAGGAACTCAGTAGAGGTGAGGCTGCTGCAGCTCCATGTCCCCAGAATACACAGTCCCTGTATCAAGAAAATAGTTAAGAAATGAAATTTAATGAGAAGTCAGGCCAGGCAGTGCTGATCAGGGCAGGGCATAGCCAGACAAGTGTGCTGACCAGCCACTGTTTACACACGAGCGGCTCCTTTTGTCCACTTTGCCTTTACCCTTGCATATTCATTCCTGCCCAGACCACCTTGAACCTTCCCATTCCCCAGCTCCCTCAATAGCCAGTAAAAAGTCCTGTGCCATCTCCTAATGTACTTCCTCAGCATCACACAGTGTCTCATACCCACCCCACAGGCAGGGAGCCTGTCAGCCTGAAAAGCGCTTTGGAGACTCTCTTCCTTTGGCTGTTTATCAGCCCCTGGGGCTGAGAATTCCCTGTAACAGCCTGGGAGGGCTCATATCTCTCACTGGTTTACTGAGACTCCCTCCTCTGCCATTTTGCCCAAGGACACTCTAACGCAGGCACACCTATAGATCTGCCTGCTGTTCCTGTAGGCGGCTGCTGCCACCCAGATCATGTGCCGTACAGGAAGAGCAGTCAAGAACTTCCTAGTATCAAGAGAACTGAATAAAATTTGTAGTGAGAGAAGTCAGCATTCTGTGATTCTGCATCCCCTTTAGAAGCTTACCTAAACCAAATTTTAAGAGCTTTCAGTTAGTTCTGTGATAGCATATAAACTTTAGCAATGGTAAATTCACCTTCACTTTGCTGCACTTACCTTATGATGTGCTTATCTTCTTTTCTGAAATAAACTTTTACTCTCAATTAACGGTGACCTTGTCTAGGTCACTTCATCTCTCCATGTTTCTCTTCTCCCTTTTGTTCAATTAGGACAATAAAACACTGCACCCACATGGGCGTTGTGAAACTTAATTAACTGATGTGTGCGGGACACTGAGGCTCTGCAAAGGAGAGCACCGTAAGCATAGAAAATTAATGTTAGGATGAGTGTTGCATAATAACCTGACACAGCATCTGTAAGTTAACAACTTTTTAAAAATCATTTCAGATTTTCTGGTGCATTGAAATAAGTTCTGCTGCAGGGCCTTCAGCGTTAAGTGGCCAAAAGCATTAAAGAAGAGAGTGGCTTGCAGTCCCAGGTTAATTGGTCAATTAAATAGAATAGCTTATAGTTGGATTTGGTGGTCTTGAGGCTGTTTTCCATTCCAAATAAGTCTATGATTTTCAGAACACAAGTTCCACTCATTTAATGCTTAGATTATGTGTTCTCACCTATATTTATCTAAACCTTCACATTTTTCTCAGCATTACCATTGGAATAGCAGGTACAAATTGACCCTAAAATCTGTGCAAAACAGAGCATCAAACAGCCTGGAAAGTTTTTTGAAACTAGTTTCTTTTACAAATCCAGTCAAGATATTTCTGATGATCTAGGTATACCTGCTAGATTTCCATTTCAGATGTATCCCTGCCACAGCTTCTGTCAATGCACTTTGTTCTCAGTTCTAGTCTCATGCAAAGCTTCGGCAAAGCTCAGTAGGTACAGACATAAGAAAGAAATTAAATACCACACCACTCAAAGAAATAATGGAATTCTACTTGGTAAAATCAGAAAAAGATTGTGTGAAATTTCCACACATAAAAATAGGTTGATTTTGTAGTTTATTATATGGTGTTATTTTTACAATATTTTAAATTACTTTACCATAAGTATCTAGATGTGTAGTTGAGTAACTTCCCTGTTTATGACAAAAAAAAATCTCAACCAAGAAATGAAGTTCAGCTTTTCAATGTAAGACATAGCAGATGCCAGGATTCTAGTGATGCCATGGTCCTTAGAAGCCAGGTGATGCACAGTTAATTTTTAGACAGTTACCAGGCAACACTTGGGACTAACAGAAGGCCATGAACAACTCCTTAATTTTATTTCCTGAATCTGAGCTGCTGGATTTATACTTCAACTGTTTTTCTATCAGAGATCTTGGGCATTGAAAAAAGATCATACAGTACATTGGTTAGATTAGATAAGTTATTTTCTTTAGCAGGTCTAAATACTCAATTAAAAAAAATCTGTTCCTTTGTAAATATAATAAAAAATTGCTCTTTCCATTTTCATTTGCTTAGAGCTAAGAAATTCTACCTAAAAGAAAAAAGTGAAGAAAAAACTCTCAGAACCACTCTGTGATACTGAAAAAAAAATAAGCCTGTGATTTTACTTTTTGTTTGGATTTTCTTTTACCTGTCATTTCTGTTTTGACATGTTTCCCAAACTTCTGTTATCAACCTTTCTAATAATTAAAATATGAATGATGGTTTACCACACAATGAAACATTCAGCTATACTACAGATTTTTCTATTTCTCCCCCTTGCTTTCACCAACAAACAACTGAGTTTGATATGCTTACAAAAGAGAAAAAATTGCATGTTTGCCTAGAGTAGGAGAGAACTCAACTTGAGGATCAAGATGTACTTTCCTCCATTATTGTTCTATAGTAGCACTAATTTGTCAAACTGTCTTTTACATGCCAAAAATCACACTTCATACTCCAAGTCATGCAGAGTCTGAGCACAATATACAGAAGAAAAAATTAAATAGGAACAAATTGAAGTTTTCTTCTATTTTAGCATTTCATTATTAAAAAAATTTGGTGCTCCATGCAATCTAATCGCTCTCGTACTTTTAGTATATAATCATCATCACGATATCTCTCTCACAACACAGTCAACAACTGCAGCTCCTCACCTGACGAGGTTTCTATATCCAGCAGTGTGATCTCATCTCTAGGAGGAACTGCATTAAACTATTGCCACAAAAGATGTGAGCCCAGTGCTTCAGATGTAAGACATGGAAACCCATATCATTTTTCCTCTTGGGGAAAATAGAAGATTGGAAAAAAGAAAGGCTCTAATTTCCCAACTTCATACTGTTTATTATCACTCTGCTATGTGTCATTGTCTGCAGGTCCTCAGGAACGTGAGTTTATTTCTACTATTATTTACGACTGTTACTGCACTAGCTCCTACACATAAGCTGTCCTGTTCAATTGTAAGCCCAGTGTGTTCAGCACCGCAGGAACACAAAATATCAGGTTGTCAGCTTGTGGGGTCGAGTCATTGCAAAGGACATGGAGAGCCTGCACCTCCCTCCCAGAGGTTCTTTTGAATGTTTCTGGCATTAGCGTTGCTGTAAAGTACAACCCGCCGTACAACGAGTGGGTTGCTTGAAAGGTTTAAGTGCTACAATACACAGGAATTGGATGCTTTGCTAGGCATCTTATTCAGAGCCAAGCTGAGATGATGCCTCTTACTCCAGTTTTCTGTAGCATCTGGCATTTTACAAACACCAACTATGCCTAACATTTCCCTTATACAGGGATGTGTTGGTAACCCCACAATGTGTGGGACAAAACTGAAATAGGCAGCGGTTGAAAAAAATATTTTACTGCTTGGAAGTCAACATCCATGAAGCAGACTGTGAGCCCTTGAAGATCAATCTCTGGCTTCATAACTGGTTTTAGCTGACCCAAATCTGGGCTGTTATTTAAAGAGATAGCTCTACCTTCTGCTCTCTGGCCCCAACCACATTTTCTCACTTGTGCCAACACAAGATGTTGTGTGGATGCACAGAAGGTTGGATCGGGGAATTTACCTAACTGAAAATACAGAAAAGAAACAACCGGGCAGATGATTCAGTCACATCAAATGGACCATGGAACTGAACCCTCAGGTTTAATGCCCCTGCATTCTGCTTTGGAAGAGCTGCACTTGAGGTAGCTGGAGGAGAAAAAAAATGAAAGGACCCTTAACTGTGCAGGGAGGGCTTGGGATCTCCCTGCCAGAGCAGCCCAGAGCTCATGCTCAGTCTACACTGGACACTTCCCCTGTGCACTCTCAGCAGGAGCACAGGCTCAAACTTGGCTGACAGCAGAAGTAAGGTGGGCATTGGCTGCACATTGAAGTGGGGGAGAGGCTTGGGGGTAAGTAGCCCTCCTTCTTGGCTGGAATGGTAAAGAGCTCCTTTTGCCTGCTCTGCTCTCCCTCCTGCTCTGTAAGTGGGATGATGCAGTTCTCTCACTTCTCCTGCTTCAGTTCATCAGCACTGAGGTGACACTCTGAATCCCTTCTCAAACAAACCATGCTTCCCATCACTCCTCACCTTCCTTTCTCTTCTACAAATAATACGGATTTTCTCCTTTGCCACAAATGTCCCCCAAGTTTCCTCCTTTTCACCCCTTCTCACCCAGGCCCTGCAAGCTTTTGTGCCTAGGGATACTCAGAATTCTCCAGCTCGTATTTTTAAACAGCCAAACTCAGTCAGGGCAAATCCAGAGCACACTCCAAATCCTTCTATCTATGTTGACTTGAATGTGCTCAAAATGCTTGCCAGTATTTTAACTCAAACTCTAAATGGCCACCCTAGAATGGAAGGTGTCCTTCATAAGTGTCCCTGTAAGTCACAAAGAAAGATGACAACTTGGATTAAACTTCTGTGAAAAAATTGCTTCGTCCTATTAAAGCAGATTTCAACTAATTGGAAACAATATACTGTGGGGTTTTTAAAAGAGTTTAACCAAAATGTTCCCCTTTGGCTATGTTTATCATTGAAACACAGCCATTTTATGAAACAAAAAGGCAGCACTTGGCCTGGTTTGCAGCCAATATGCTGAAGGCTTCAGACACAGCTTTATCATAATTTAAATCAAATGCCAATGTTGAACATTTTAAGAAAGCAGAGGGGAACTATGTAGGATCCTTTCAGCAGATGAGTCCTCTGACCAGTTCACAAAATTTTTTATGCCCAAGTGAATCTGAACTTGTTGGTTGTTTCCTTTTGTCTTATACTACTAAGGAAGAACAGCAACTTGAGGGGAGGAAATAAAGATGTCATCAATCTTCAGGGTTTTTTTTCTCTTACTTGTATAGAATGCCAATGAATACATTTAATTTCTACCAGTCTTTTACTCTATTGTGATAAGCATATATTAGCTTTTGGAAGTGGTCATCTCTCTCTTATCTCTCTCTTGACTGTGCAGAGATGCAAAGCATCCTTCTTAAGACAGAGGCCAGATTCACCTTTCCTAAATTGTAATATTTACTGAAGTTGCCTCCCATCTGAGCCTGAATTGTCCTTCTGATGGTTATCTCCACCCATTAACTACAAAGAAAACATAGGTCAAAAGCAATCAAAGCAGACATCTCACTGCAGCACTTCCTTAGGGAGGAGGCACCAATGTCTGTGGGCACTCTCTTCAGAATTTGTGCTCTTGTTTTTGTGTGCTTGTGTTAGGTAGGCTAGACCTTGCAATTTGATGATAAAAAGGAAATCTGAGTTGGGGGAAATATAAGAATCTAAGGGGTATGGAAAATTGTTTTCCAGCAGAAAAATCTTTTTTAAAATGTACTTGATGTTTATTCATCTGCAAAAGCCTTGGCAGGCATTCAGCATCACCTACATACTGGGAGAGGATCTTATTCTTTTATTCCCGGTTGTAGCACTGATCATTTGTGTGACCTTGGGCAGATGACTTCCCAATTCCGTGTCCTGTGCCCCTGTCCACCTTTCAACTCTTCTGTCTGTTTGGATTATGAAGTTTCTGCTACAAGGACTGTGATGTTATACGATAATAAAATGTGACAAGACAAATCTGTGTCGTGAGAACCAGGGCTCTTCAGAAGAATTGCGCTTTGCCAAGGCTCTTCCTCTAGAGGATGTAGACAGAGAGGGTTAGTTGGGAGTATTCTCAGCAGGAGCAGAACAAGAGTGGCCCAAAGGTGACTTGGAGGCAAGGCAAGCTTTGGGTAAAGGTCCTGTAGAGGGTTAGGGGCATGCACTGCACAGCACCTCATATAATCCTGATGGAACCTATGCTACAGGATTGGGAAGCAATGAACACCCACTGATTTGCAGAGAAAAAGTCAAGAAATGAGGACTCGTGAAGAGTGGCTGTACAAAGCTTTCAGATTCAGTTAATGCTTTTAGAGTCTACCATGGGACATATTAAAAAACACGTGCATTCTGTGTGTGTCATGCACAGACTGAGGCATCACACCTGATCAGAGAAATTCCATTTACATTAAGGGTCTTTACACTTCCAGAATTACCCATTAAAGCAACACAAATCTAATTTTCAGTCTCCTGAAATCTGAATTGTCTGAGTGTAAGTAGTTTTGGAGACCTAAATTTCACTCCCCATCCTTATAATCTACAAAAGTGGGATGATGCCATCAGTTTTCCTTCCCCTTCCTCTCCAAAGCTACGCAAAGTCTATCACTTTTCTGGTGGTCCAGACTTTAGATATTCAGAAACTGAAATGAGAAATAATTTTTAAACCCTTCCCAGCTATCAGGAGCTGCACTGATCCCAGACTACAATAGGAAAGTCTTACAGCTGTGTTGACCAACTCTGACAGGAGCCTGTAACACTTTACTCTAAAATTGGTTTCAGTTCCCCTGGGACAATTCTGTTAAAGCTGAGTGCCATTAGCAAATACGGACTGTTGCATTGTCCTTGAGAAAAGCACATGAAAATATACCTCAAAATTTTATGAAGCACTACAGTTTTCTCATAATAATTTTTGAATAATTTATGCATGATATAAGAATGACCAAATGTGATGATATGTGATCAGTGATTAATGAACTGCTCAGCAATGAAAGAGTTCTTCATTCTGGTACTGCAGAAGTCAGGTACACAGGCTTGATCAGTTAATGATATTTCTTCCAGATCTGCTTTCTGTTATTGCATGGTTATAATACTCTATCATTTATGGAAAACTCATACATACAGAAAAATTCCATGAGCACTCACCCTCGTTACAGCTGTCCTTTAAAAACATTTTTTAAGTGCTTGAAACAAGTTAACTTGTTTATCACTCATATTTTAAATTTGGTAGTTATTGTCATAATTGTACAGCTCGTTCACATGAATAAGTTAATTTTATGATCATCCCGAACAGTAGCTGCATTATCATTGTAGTGAAATGCAGCAATTCAAGTTCTTGTCTTTTAGATTAGATTTTATGGTAAAAATGATCTAAAAATCTCCTTGAATATGTTTCCTCCATTAACTGCCCACAATTCAAAAAAGACGATACAAAGTACTTGAATTTTAAACTGACCAGTTAATTTAATAGAAAAGCGTGCTATTTCCTATTAATATTCTATATGCCTACTTTCTCTAATAAGCAATCCAAAGCACTGCATGGGCAGTTAGGAAGAAGAAGCCTCGGTACACTGGATCCTTTGAAATGAGCAGATTATTCTGACATGCTCAAATTTTACATGATGCACTTAAAAGCTTGTTTGTAAGAGGCTTTCGGCACAGTGCTCAGTGAAACAGAAAAATTGTCATCAAAATTAGAGTTAAACAGTAGTATTTAGCATTACATAAGAAACCATTATTATTGCATCAGCTTCTGGTTTTAATTACAATGTCTTTGCTAGAAGAAGCTTGTTGACCATTTGCTCATCCTACCTCCATTTCTTCCCATGCTCGTCTCCACTGTGACTACCTTCACCTCTCTCCCTTTTCTTTCAGGCATGTGATTTCATGGTGGCACAGATGCCACATGGCTAAAGCTTGCCCAAGCATTCCAGAATGCAATGCATATGCAAGTCAAGTGATATTGAAGTTTCACCTATCAAAAGAGCAAGGTGTCCTCTGAAACTGTAATTATATATTTTTTCCTATCATTGCTTCAGTCACTAATTGCTGTGGATGACCAAATGATGTAGCAAGGAACAAAGGAAACAGGATTAGGGTAAAAAAAATATGGCCTTGACCCATTGGGTCCCATCTCTTCAACCCCATATAACTGCACAGTAATTATCCAGGTCAAAAGCATGTCCCAAATTCCTCTTCATGGCACAGATCCCAGAGTACTCTCTATCACACAGTCAGCCTTAAGCTGCAGTTACAGAGAAGAGCAAGTATGTCACCAGTGACATGGAATAATGGGGAGCAGAGGGGAAAGACTTGCTAGCGGCTAAATGGGACTGCTAGTCAAGCTTTAACAGCTGTGCTGAATAGAACAAGGACAAAGAACTCTGTGATGGTTTCACCTAGGAAAAAATTCCTCTCTGACCCCAATCTGGTAATCATTTTATTCACAAGTGCAGGACACAGTATGTCTAAAGAACACCCCAGGAGATCAGCTCCCCTTGGACATAAATCCCGTTTATAGCTATGAACAATGTCAAATGCATTAGAGAGACAAAAAGATTTTTTAAAGCCCAAATATTCATCAAAGGAGAAACCTGGTGGCTCTTATAGAGCTCAGATAAGCGTTAGAAGCTTTAACATGGATTGATCCAGCAGTAATGTATTGCAAACGCAGAGCCCACCAGGCCAATTTCAGATCCCTCAAATGTCTCAAGAACCACTAGATCAGTAGAATATCTCCAGCAAGCTCTCACAAACCTGGTAGTGTCGCTCATGTTTTACTTCATACCTGCCTTGTGGGAGCTGTACTAATAATTAACATGCCCACCTAAGGTTCCCAAGAGACATTTTGTAAGGGACACTCAATGCTTCACTTCAGCCCAGGTAAACAAAGCCCCCTATATTCTAGCTATCTAACATAGGTAGACATCTAACCCATTGTTTCTCAGAAGAGGTTGCACTGCAAAGAGATCACAACTCATGCAAACAATAAAATGCTCTGCTTCAATTTAAATTCCAGGTCAGAAAATATGAAATTCATCCATGCAACATAAGGAAACATCAGTCAAAAAAAAGCTGATAAAAATCCATCCCAGCACAGTATTAGGCACGATAGTTATTTTTCTGGCTGGAGGTTTAATATTACAACAGACTATGAGAATTTAAACTCAGCAGAATTTAAACTCAGCAGAATCCTCATCTGAAGATTCTTTTCCACTGTCCAAGGCTGATGAATCTCTTCCAACATCTCAGGAGAAGACCGTGCTTGAGAGTCCCAGGCACAAACAGTCATCAAGTTCCCGTGGATTTCTGCTTGGGTTAAATACTTGATTTTATCTAGCTCTATTTATTAACTGCAACTAGATAGCTTGGGAAATCTCATCCAGCCCAACAGCTTTTACAGCACCTGTTCTCATGCATGTCACCATTCTGCCAGGTGACCAATGCTAAAACAAGAGGCTGAATAGAGCAATACCAGAGCTTACAGACCCAGTGGTGCTAGACCTCCACAGCTGAGACCAACAGTGGGTGCGGAGGATTTGCTGAGAGCTGAATCTCGGAGATAAATGAGAAATCTGGAAGCCCAAACTGGCCTTAAGCAGAATATCTGTACTTTTTCTTCACTCACACAAACGAGTCTCCTGGTACAGTACCAGATGTGCTGGCAGCTGATTTTCAGCTAAAATCTGCAGCAGCCAAGTGAACTGACCAGAGACTTCAGTCTCTGAGTTGTGCATTGTCCTAGATTACAATGTAAAATATTCCAGAAGGTCTGTATTCTATCTCCATCTTCATGAACTGTTAAAATCAGGAGGGGCAGTGTTCTCCTCTACCTCCTCCTCCGGACCATCTGCTATTAATGGGCCATCAACGCCTTGCCCCATGAGTCATAGATAACTCCCTCCGGGAGCCATTTGTGTATAATGGGCCATTGTGAGGACCCACCCCATGGCTCATAGAATGACATCAGCCCATTGTGAGAAGCTCCGCCCAGAGGGAGGAACCAAGCATTCCCACCTGGATATAATCTGGGTATTTGGACAGAACAGGCATCTGCCTTCTGCTGGATTCCCAGAGGAGCAGCCTTCTCTCCCACTGGATTCCCAGAGGAAGGACCAGACTCTTCAACATCATCACCAGACCACTGGAGGAAAACTCTGCCCTTCTACAGGCTGGAGGAAAACTCTGCCCTTCTATGGGATCTCTGCTTCAGCAGAACCATCTGTCACTCCAGGAGCACTACTGGAGCCACCATTCAAACTGGACTGCTACCAACACCCTGACTGACAGGGTGTCAGGTTGTATTCTAACTGTCAGGTTTTGTTTTTGTTTAATACTGCATCTTGTTCTAATTTTCCTATTAGGTTGTAGTTTGTTGGTGTTTTATTTTATATTAAAGGACTGTTATGCTTATCCTCATATTTTTGCCTGAGAGCCCCTTTAAATAATTTGGAGGGAGGGGGTTTGTATTTTTCTGTTCCGGGAGGGGCTCCTGCCTTCCTTGGCAGGCACCTGTCTTTCAAAACCAAGACATGTATGTATCACCTTCCTTCAGTTCATGCAAAAATGTGCAGGGTTTTTTTACATTTATTAGTGATTTACAGGCCAGTGTCACCATTACTCTATGTCTTGGAGAACAACACATCACGTTTTTCTACATCCAAGTACAGAATAATTTTGCCATGGCTGGCAGCTCTGCAGCAGACGTACAGCTTGTAAGCTGTGTCATTTGTGAGCAGTGACAAAATTGAGGCCACTCTCATTATAGAAAGGAACCTTTAAAAGAGCACATCACTGTCCCATGGATGATGACATTTACAAGTGTTTTGCTGTTTCTAGTGAGCAAAAAATATCACATATGCTGGTAATGTTGTAGAGGAAATACACTGCTGCTGGAAAAGCAAAATCCAAGACAATACAACTACTTCTATGAGGCTAACAGCAATACATCATCACATGTGAGTTTCATGCCCAACAAATCCACTGGAAATTAAGCACAGCTGACACTATTTCAAACAAGTGTTCTAATTCTCTTATAATCAAGCACATTAACAAGACACCATATTCACTTTCAGTGGCTTTGGCTTCTCAGCCTTGCATACTAGAACATCCTTTGCAAAAAATATATATTTCATTGTCACAAACAATTTCATACTCTTTGAATGATCTTCTCACTTTGCATTACATAGAAGACAGTTCTCAGAGCAAATGGTCAGTGTTACAACAGTCAGGGGCTTGGCTACTTAGACCATGGGGTTCACTTTAAGAAACCTGATCTTGGGGGCTGGTGGGGTCCATCTGTTGAGGGAGAAGAGCATCTTTGGTCATAGACTTGTCAAGTTATTGAAGAGGAATGAAGAGAGCTTTAAATTAAGGTTAGAGGTTCCTTCCAAATCAAGTTAATCTGTGAATATCCTCTCCCTTATTTCAGTCACCCTTAGAATTGAAAAGAGTTTTTATTAATTATTGGCATATCCTCTGTGTTTATGCAGCACAATTTTTGTGCCTGGTACATGTGAAGATAGTCACTACTCCACTGAACTGATAGTTTAATTTGTGCAGCTAGCAGACCATATCTTCATAAACCTGTTATAGATATGAATAGGAAGAAAAAAGGCAGAGCAAGACAAAACCACTACATCTGTTTTGCAATAGAATCTGGGATAGGATATGAGGCTATGCAAGGATATAACTGCTCTTTTAATAAGTGTATCAACTGTAATACAGAACTGGGTGGGGTGGACAGGGTTTTCACTGGATCAGATGCTGTGGAGATATATATAAACCTACTCCAGTAAAAGATATGGACACTGCAACTTTTGAGTCTTGCCCCCTAGTGCATTAGTTAGGCTTCATCTAGAAAAGGATTTGTGTGGCTAAAGCAGGCAATGGTCCCAAAGGCAGACCCAAATTTCCACACCCTGCTTAATCCTGGACAAGTTTAAGAATCAAGATGATGCCTTATGTTTCCTAAGTACACAGAGTTTTCTGCTCCTTCTTTCTTCCCATAGCCATGAGACACTGTCAGTGGCTCAGAGTTAATCAGGAAAGCAAAGCCTGGAAGGAATTTCCCCACCATTTTTGCTTTTATTGTTCATTTCACTTTCAATTTATCAATACACCCTCACTGCACAAAGGCTTTGACTCTTCCATTAACTTCTTACTTTCTTCCAAAATGCAAGTGTAGTTGTTTGAATCTGACCTGCACCATTCAGGAGTCAGGAAGCAATTTCTGTATCCATCCACGAGGTCACCTGATGGACCAGATATTGCAAGAGTACTTAATGTCTTTCTTCAGACTACTGAATTTCATTGCCATGGATCTATAGATGCTAACAAGCCACTTTTCTATAACAGGTGGCCATTCTGTTCCAGTATGATGTCGGGTAATATCTTTTTCTCTCTGTACAACAAACACGTAAATGAAGAATGCTGATTCCTTGGGCTCATACAATTATCAGGACAATTTCATTTAAACTTCAAGATGTACACATATACATCCTGCTGCTCTGTGATATTTCTAAGAGCACACAGAGAGTGCCACTAGAGGACTTTTTAGAACACTACTATCCTGCTTCTACCCAGTAATTTGTAGAGTTTGGTCTTCATTGTATAGAAATGTTGTGAAACTCACAATATTTTTAGCTTATCACCAACCTGAATTATAGTTGAAAAGCCTGAGTTAATCCACTGATATTCTCTTTCCCAAAGTTGCCTTCTTTACACACTTCTTAACCTTTCAGTGCATCTTTTGAAATGAAGTATGCAGGTGAGGAGACTGAAGTACTGTTTGAGGCAGCCTCTACCATTATGCAGCTAACAGCTCTTGCCAAGTGTCTTGCAAGGCTTCTACCAGTCAAATGTGCCATGCAGTAGTGAAGGTGTGCTATGAGAAAGCAAAGAGAAGCCCTCACCTCTGGGAAATGCTAGCCTTGTAACTAAAGTATGGAAAGGGATTTTTTTCAATTATCAGTTTCTGTGCAATTTTCTGCAAAATAAATATTTTCCTTTGCAAAAAATATATATTTCATGGTGAAAAATTTATTTTGCTGATCAATAGATTGAAGTCTAAAGGAAAGTGATGAAATCATCTTGTCCAATCTCCTGTAGATATCTATCTGAGGAATGTCATTAACCAAAAATCTTGGCATCAGCCTTATAACTTCTTTAAAAGTAATGACATTTCACAATAACCGTTTGAATGATAAGAATCTGCCACAGCTCAATTACCTCCATATTATACAGCATCAGATTCTGCACTGTCACATCAGGATATTCTATTCAATTCTGACCAATTACTTCCCAAGAAAAACATCTTTCCCATGTAGGATTGTGTACAAATCACCTTTCAGGTTTTTCTTGCATAAACAGAACAGATTGAGTTTTCTAGGTTCTCACTAGAAGGCATATTCTCTGCACTATCCTGTCGCTGTTTTGTGAATTATTTATCAACTGAAAAAATATGCCAACTTGCTTCAGTACTTTGCCTTGTTACTATCTGCATACCCTAGGAAATGCTCATTGATAAGCATGAATGTTATTCTCTATTTCTTAGGGCAAATCAAAATGAAAATTCCTTCTGAGATTAGGCTGGAAGATAATTGTTTTGGTGCCACTTGCTTATACTCCTATAAATATCCACAAGTTTCAGTAACTGATGATACTTATTTTTTTTTTTTAGTAACACAAACAAAGCAGTTAGAAAAGAACAAATAACCCCAAACTTTTATGAAAACCTCATTAACTTGAAAGTTAAATGTTGGGCTTCAAGAAGAGTCAACAGACCAAAATCTGCATGAGAGAATTTGTATATGGATTATAAATACCTATATCTTCATAAAAACACAAAAAAACTGGGGACCATATTTGGCCTCTGTCATTGTATGCAGCTCGCTAAGTAGCTCTCTGATGCAGACATTTGAGCAGAGAAATATTTGGAGTCAAAGCACAAGATTTTTTGTTTTGTTTGTTTGTTAAAGAGATATTGGAGTAAGGGGGAAAACAGTGAAGGGAGGCAAGGGTAAATCTACAAAAATAGAGTGGAGGACTTTTTGTGAGGCAAAATTCCATAGTGACTACAAACATCTCATTTATTTCAGCTGACACCTTCTGAGCAGGTACATGGTTGCATATGTAACACTTCCACATGTTTTTCCCCCAGGACAGAGTTTTGTTTGCACTCCCAGTGCTGTGAATTTATAACTGAGGCATCATTTGGGTTATTGTATGTTATAGGAACTGTATTTTCACAGATGGCTCACCTTCCTTGCCAGATGTCTGTTTTTTATAGTGTCTTAATAACTACTGCATATGCTAACCTTATTCTGTATATTATGAAAATATTGCCTTTAAGGGACAGATCTTGTATTTTTCAGCTACTTTTGTAATTACCGGAAAAACTTACAAAAGCATAAATTGGATTCATCAGCTCTTGCAAGCTGGAAATCAGCTATGACTCCTAAAAAATGAATGCTTCTGGGCCACTGGACCTGCCAGGCAGGAGATGTGAATTACTGGATTAAAATCCTGTTTGTGACAGACTGTAGATAATTTTGCAGCTCCATGCCTCCAGATCCCATTTTAGTCTTAGAAATCTATGATTCACCTTCTGAACAACTTTCACACAAACATCACAATTATCAAACAAACCCTTAATTTATTGCTTCAAAAGATTACAGTCTGGAAAACCAAAGGAAACAGACAATGCCTGGGGGGATGAAGAAAGAGCGTGTAAACAGCACAGATGGGCTTCAGAGATATTGTTGAGCAGCATTGCCAAATCCAAACATTTCAAAACTCTGAGTCAGGCACCAAAAAAGTCTTGAAATTTACTTACAATTCATGAGATGTGAAAAATAGCTTATTTCACTAACGCCTGCATTATAGTGCAGGCACATTCCCTGCCCAACTGCCTGTCAGTTGTCCTCCCCCAGCAGTTTTTGGGTCCATTGGCTAATATCAGCTATATTTGAGGGAAGAGCAGAGAGCTGAATGTTGTTGGCTCCTTAGAAAATAGGTGGGTGGCTGGGCTGGGGATCAAGGAGAGGAAGGCAAGGATAACTGGGGCTTGGTTTGCACTAGTCAAATTGCCCTCGCTTGCGCAGCCCTGTACATCCAGGTGGGATGCAAGCCAGGCAGGTCAGGAGTGGGAGCTGTAGGCCTTATGTGGAGCTGGTCATAGAGAGGAGCAAGGGGATATTTGAGGCAACATGAGGGATCTCGTTCAAAAAGTAGAGGAAGGGTGCAATCCAATGCAGCTTTATACTGCAGGGTATGAAGAAAGTCGTGGGCATTGTAGCAGTGAGGTGTGCCGGGCGTGCCAAGAGCCAGCTGGAGCTCCACAGCCAGAGAAGGCGATCAGTATTTGAATCCCAGATGTCCCTGACAGGGATCAAAGTACGTGGTCTCATTAGCCCTTCTTCACACACCTGTTCTGAAGGGTTTAGTGCCCCTGCACCCTTTCCCATGCTCTTGGATGCCTCCTCCGCAGGGGTTGTTTCTGCCTTGTGATTCCCTAGCTCATTTGCTACACATTTGTGCAGGTGTACCAAGACTTGTTTCAGAGTAAAATACGTTAGTGAGGGTAAAGTGGTCTGGAAGAGTGATAGAAGAGGGCAGGAGACAGGGAGGCAAATGGAAACCTCCTCGTGCTGAGATGTTACTTGGGCCAAAGTACTGCGAAGTAAATCCTGGAAACATTCCATAACAAATCACCAGTTCTAACCCAGCAAAACCTTTGTTTCTGAAACTCGTTTTTTCACCATGACTTCCATGATGGGAGTTGAGTGTCTTCTCTTCATTTTCCTGTTGACAGCTCATGCCATTGCAAATTCACCAATTTGCCTGAGGAAATCTGTATTCCTCCTCCTGGCCCCCCACTGCAACAACCGGTGCACATCAGCAGAGAAGAAACACGGTTCTCTGGTGGTGAAGTCCCCAGGCTATGAACACATAAAGATTTGTCAGCCTGGTGTCTTTCAGAAGCACACCTTTCTCACATGGATTACAGCATCCTATTGCTTACTTTATTTTGACATATTTTTGAGTCTCTCTTTTCCAGAAGAAATTTTTTTGAAAAGAAACAAATGAGGTCTAATTGGAGCGTAGCAATTTCAAGAGCTTCTCTGGAAGCTGTAAAAAGTTTTCACTTACGAAAGGCATTAGATACAGATCTGATAGCAAGAGTTGTGTAATGCTGTTGTTTTCTCACTTGTGAGTATATGAGGCTGAGGAATCTGCCCTTAGACCTGCAGTATGGCTACAGTGCTATGCAAACAGTCCTACTAACACCCATCTGTCACATATCACCCACCTTTTCCACTCCTACACTAGGTTCATCCTCATCCCTTTTTCTCAGGACAAACTGACTTCAGAGAAGCTCTGTCAGATAGGTAATGTCTCCTAGTCAGCTCAGTTACAGCACCACATAAATTCAAAATAACTCAAGCAATGAGCAGAGATGTTTTGAAATTGCTTCGTTGTAGACAGGTAAAAAGTAGCAGCCATCTCAAGATTTAATAGGTATCTTGCTTTGAGTTTGGATGCAATCATTGTTTACAGATTTTTGCAGTGACCCCATGTGATCATCTGGGCTGTTGTCCTCCTTTATATATCATGTTTATCAGAAAGAACAAGCACTAAAAAGTGTGCTGGAAGTGAAGGTTCCCCTATGCTATTTCCGAGGCCTGTTCAAAGGATTTGATAGAAACTCTATTTCTATAATGAAAACAAATAGACTTTAAAGAGTTTAAATGGAGTTCATAAAAAAGCACAGGCTCACTGGCTGAGCAGCAAAGTAAAAGGATGTGTCTAAAAGCATTCAAGCCCACATGTAATAGGATGGATTGTGATAATCTGATTTAAAAGAAGAAAATGTGGACTGAGTGGCTAGCCATTAGTAGACATTAAGTTGATCTGTCTCACAGGTTTTACATATATTTGTGTATTAATACTCATAATCATATCCTCACCCTTATTTTGTCTCCTTTCCATAGTAATTGATGCTTTTCCTTACAGTAGTATCATTTCCTGACATGAAAAATGATGATTTCTCAGCAGTTCCAGCCTGTGGTCTTTGGTTGGCAGTTTAATCAGGAAATGTGATGCTGTTCCAATGCCAATAGGCTATGCTGGGAATTGTGCCGGTATTTCTCAGGCTATTTTGAAGTCTAGCACTTTCTCAAAAACTTCTTGCTGCAGAGTGGTTGGGCTGTGGGTAAATGTGTGACAAGATGGACCAAGATGACAGCAAAGTCCTACAGAATCTTTGCAGAAATCAAACCAACTCATCATTTACAGTGAGGAATTTTCTAATGTCAGAGATAGGCTGAGATTACCCATTAGGAGGAAGAGACAAACCTGGCCAACATAGCCTATCCCTAGCGGAAAGAGCAGACAGACAAGCTCTCTAGGGGAAAGTCAGACAGTAGGATGCAACAAAAGGAAAGTGAGTAAAAGCATGTCACGTGTAGATAATCCCATGTGATCCTTCAGTATATGGATTTTCAGGAGAAATCCGTATGACCTAGAAATACTGAGAAGTCAAGGGTCTGATGACACTAGCAAGGGATAGACAGCCAGCAGAGAGTGAGATCTGGTATTCTTCTGCTCACAGTCGAGGCCTCACTGTATTCAAGGAGGTTGTGCCATGAATTTCATTAGTGATGGGTTTACTCCCAAGAACTATCTTTTCCTACATTTCTGTTACCTTAGTCAGCACTCTGCTTAAAACCATACAAGGCTGTTTTCTGCACTGAGAAAAGAAGTGCTATGTGTGATGAAATGGTAAAATAAACATCCTTTTTCTTGGCTCTCCTCCATAATACGTATTCCACTTCAAATTAAAAATTAAATTGAGCCTCTCGGTGTGACTGTTCAAGCATCTTGCCCAGCCATCCGTCTCCCAGCTGTGCAGTGTGCCACTTGGATCTCGCTGCCAAGTGTAAGCACTTGAACAATTCAAGCCAGGTGATTACAGCATAAAGACTCTTCTAATTTGTCTTATGCTATGAGTATTTTTTTATGTAGAGGATGCTTAATTTATTCATTTCAAAGCTGCATATTTGCAGGCTCCAACTCTGTTTAATAGATAAGTTACATTATTATATAAAGAGCTTGGAAGCCAAGAGCCTCACAATGTGAGTGACAGAGCCAGGAACAAAATTAAGGCACTCCTTTAGAATCCTAAATTCACCCCACAGCCCTTTCTGCTTTTACTGTATTATAGAGCTAATAGTTTCACCTTCTAACCTACTATACTGGCCCCTTGTTTACAGCACTCATGATCCCCTAGGATAGAGTTGGAAAAGTTTTCACCTGTACTTGGTCACTGACTGTATAGTAAGGAAAGGTAAAATCCGTAAAAGCAAAGCAATGTGTTCTATGTAAGTTCTTTCAAAAGATTTTAGTTTAAAATTTTCCTTGATTGGAAGTGGTATGAAAAACAGAATGACTATGAAACAAAAAAAAAGAGAAGTCTACATTATTTCATTCTGCTGTGCAATGTTAAAACTTTTCCTGTTTGTATGTCTGTACTTTGCAGTATTTGGTTTAAAGTCTTTGTCCTCTTAGAAAAGTAAGATAATGATCAGATTATATTGCCCCATTTCAAGGAAGGAAACAACAAAGAAAAGCCAACTGGAACACCGGATTAGATAAATAAAGGCAATTTTTACTGACAGGGTTCTGATCCAAATATTTATTTATTTCCTAACTCATACAAAATTGATGCTTGTAGAGGTATTAGGTTAAAAGGGTTGGAAAATTAATTCTTCTAATTATCCACAAAGAACATAGAGTACCGATGAAGCAATGAAAACCTCTTTGACTCGAATAAGAAATACATTACATATAATTTACAGAAATAAGATCCAGTGTCATATAGAAAATGATGTTTTAGAGCAACAGGATCAGCAAGAACATCAATACTCGTCTCTGCTGTGGCTGGAATGGGTTGTCCTTCACCCAGGTCCATCCAGTGGAAGGGGAGGCTTCCCTTCCACAACTCCACACAGGCAAGCCAACTATTTCCATTGCCAGGCATTTCACCTGTTTGCTTGCCAGTCAGCTCTCTCCTCAAGGCTCATACACCATCCAGTTCTTGAAGTTCATAACACATTTTCTACACTAATGAGTTGGGCTGGATTCAGACCAGAGACCTACATGTAAAAGACTAAAAACAGAAGGAGGCTCTGTTCTACCAGAAAATTATTTTGCAGTCAGATGGAAAACGTGGCTTGGGAGAAAATGTTGGATACCTGAAAGAGATGAGTAAGTCAATCCTGGATAGAAGTAGTTCTAACTTTTAACATAAATGAAAGTGCTAATAAAGGTTTGTATATGTGTCATGCCAAATTCTATAGAGATGAGAAATGTAATGAAATGGTATCTAAGTCATTATAAATTCTGCTATTTACACAAAAGAGGAAAAAGAATATTTCCTACATCACTTGTCATGTTTTCCTTCATATCTTGCATACTTATTAAAATGTAGGGTTTCAAGTACCCATAGAAAAAATATGAACGTGCAGAGAGAATAACCACAAGAAAGGAAAAAAAAGCAACCAAGTTCTATAACTGGATTTAAAATACTTCAGTCCTATCTAAAGAGTCAAACCCTGTTCTTTTTTCCTCCCTACATAAAATTTGCACTCATATTCATAACAACAGAAGAAAAAAAGCACAGTTGCTTCATAACACTGGACACAGCTTTCCAGAAACAAGTAGCAATTACTCAGAAATGCTATGGAAAACATTAATCACAGAGTAACTTGCTATTTACATTAAAGATGCAGCCTCTAAAATTAATTTTAAATTTAAAAAAAAACAACTTTTTTTCCATCATAGGACAGTTTTGTCAATAACGTGAAATCTCTGTTATTTCCTTTTTGTCCAGCACTTCTTTTGAGATATATATCTATAAATTTACAGATATACATCTAAGAGAGATGTATCAAAAGTTAAAACATGTCTGGATGGAGAGCCCGGCAAATTTTATCTGAAACTACATTTGCAGTAGACAAACCCCAAAGAAAAAAATGCCAGAATGATATATTTGAATGAAATGGCATTCCCTGTCCACGTAGGAACCTAAGTGCCTCAGTCCATAGAAGCAGAGCTAACAGCAGCAGTGCGGGTTCCCCAGTGCCACCAGGCTGAAGCACCCAGCCCTCGTGGGAGGCAGTGGTTTCCATCCCTGTGGGGCCGGCCAGGACAGCTGCAAAGCAGATCAGCGGTGGTGATGCGGAGAGCTGTCACCCTGCATGGGGACAAAAGATGGGATCCCAGTCCCGTGGCAGACAGTGCAAGCCACTCCTGTTATGCCAGCCGGAGCTGGATGAAGCCCCAGGGCAGCAGCAGGCTCTGAGGACAGGAGTGCAGGACAAGGCATCACTGATGCTCCAATGCAGTCCCAGCATGGCCACCATGCTGCCATCAGCTCGGTTCTCACCAGGCTCTACAAAAGGAGTCACTGCTGTCGTGCTTCTTCCACAGAACGGCTGCACTAGACAGAACTATTGAGTCCCACAGCACTACCTTTTTTTCACACATGCAGGATTCCAGTGGCCAACCAGCTCCAATTCAGAACCAGGAAAATCCAGCTGGAGGATGTGCCCCGTAACAGAGCAAAGACAATCTGTGCTTCTGTCAGTCAGCACTCAGCTGCCCAGTCGTCATTGTCACTCGTTGAAACCAGTGCAATTTCACAGGAAAAAGAATGTCCGCATCAAGAGGGTAAAAATCCTTCCTCGTGTTCAAGAAAGGTACAAGCATTTACCCAGCATCTCTATCAAATATCGTAGAAAAGGTTACACAAAAATATTTAAATATATGGATACAGATACATAGATATTACACTTGCATAAAATATGTATATTCAAAACCCTTTGGGCAGTTTCACATTTAGCTGAAAATGTATGCTTTAGAAATATGAACAATTTTCTACTCTTTTCTAGTTTAAGTAGGAGGGGGAGGGGAAAGAAGCATCAGCCTCATTAATACTGAATGCTAAGTGCAGAAGTTTAGCTGTAGCTGTAGGGTTTTGAAGCAATTGATTTGACAGAACCTCCAAGCATAAACTCTGTTTTAAAAATCCACATCTATTCCCTAGATTGCTTATTGTTTCATGAAAATGAAAACCTATGAGTCCTGCTTGTATCAGCTAGACCTCTTGAGACCTTTCAATTAAACCTCATAAGCTCGCAATACCTCAAGACAGGGCTGTGTACTGGGAATATGCATGAACCTTACTGCAGTAATTCTGTGTGATAACAGGAATTTACAACTTCTCATATCCTGTCTAATTTAACTTTAGAAATAAAAAACCCTTAAATGACACCNATATATAAAGATATATATATATATCTATCTCTCCATCCTTCTTTTTCTCTTCAAAAATAGGGCAATTTTATAACTGCAATGAGATGTGACAAGCAGTACACTTCTGGGGAATTATTGCATGCCTTGAGTGCATAAGGCAGAAGGAAGAGTATCTGACTTCAGACACTAAAGAAGTGGAATCATNAGTACCCATAGAAAAAATATGAACGTGCAGAGAGAATAACCACAAGAAAGGAAAAAAAAGCAACCAAGTTCTATAACTGGATTTAAAATACTTCAGTCCTATCTAAAGAGTCAAACCCTGTTCTTTTTTCCTCCCTACATAAAATTTGCACTCATATTCATAACAACAGAAGAAAAAAAGCACAGTTGCTTCATAACACTGGACACAGCTTTCCAGAAACAAGTAGCAATTACTCAGAAATGCTATGGAAAACATTAATCACAGAGTAACTTGCTATTTACATTAAAGATGCAGCCTCTAAAATTAATTTTAAATTTAAAAAAAAACAACTTTTTTTCCATCATAGGACAGTTTTGTCAATAACGTGAAATCTCTGTTATTTCCTTTTTGTCCAGCACTTCTTTTGAGATATATATCTATAAATTTACAGATATACATCTAAGAGAGATGTATCAAAAGTTAAAACATGTCTGGATGGAGAGCCCGGCAAATTTTATCTGAAACTACATTTGCAGTAGACAAACCCCAAAGAAAAAAATGCCAGAATGATATATTTGAATGAAATGGCATTCCCTGTCCACGTAGGAACCTAAGTGCCTCAGTCCATAGAAGCAGAGCTAACAGCAGCAGTGCGGGTTCCCCAGTGCCACCAGGCTGAAGCACCCAGCCCTCGTGGGAGGCAGTGGTTTCCATCCCTGTGGGGCCGGCCAGGACAGCTGCAAAGCAGATCAGCGGTGGTGATGCGGAGAGCTGTCACCCTGCATGGGGACAAAAGATGGGATCCCAGTCCCGTGGCAGACAGTGCAAGCCACTCCTGTTATGCCAGCCGGAGCTGGATGAAGCCCCAGGGCAGCAGCAGGCTCTGAGGACAGGAGTGCAGGACAAGGCATCACTGATGCTCCAATGCAGTCCCAGCATGGCCACCATGCTGCCATCAGCTCTGTTCTCACCAGGCTCTACAAAAGGAGTCACTGCTGTCGTGCTTCTTCCACAGAACGGCTGCACTAGACAGAACTATTGAGTCCCACAGCACTACCTTTTTTTCACACATGCAGGATTCCAGTGGCCAACCAGCTCCAATTCAGAACCAGGAAAATCCAGCTGGAGGATGTGCCCCGTAACAGAGCAAAGACAGTCTGTGCTTCTGTCAGTCAGCACTCAGCTGCCCAGTCGTCATTGTCACTCGTTGAAACCAGTGCAATTTCACAGGAAAAAGAATGTCCGCATCAAGAGGGTAAAAATCCTTCCTCGTGTTCAAGAAAGGTACAAGCATTTACCCAGCATCTCTATCAAATATCGTAGAAAAGGTTACACAAAAATATTTAAATATATGGATACAGATACATAGATATTACACTTGCATAAAATATGTATATTCAAAACCCTTTGGGCAGTTTCACATTTAGCTGAAAATGTATGCTTTAGAAATATGAACAATTTTCTACTCTTTTCTAGTTTAAGTAGGAGGGGGAGGGGAAAGAAGCATCAGCCTCATTAATACTGAATGCTAAGTGCAGAAGTTTAGCTGTAGCTGTAGGGTTTTGAAGCAATTGATTTGACAGAACCTCCAAGCATAAACTCTGTTTTAAAAATCCACATCTATTCCCTAGATTGCTTATTGTTTCATGAAAATGAAAACCTATGAGTCCTGCTTGTATCAGCTAGACCTCTTGAGACCTTTCAATTAAACCTCATAAGCTCGCAATACCTCAAGACAGGGCTGTGTACTGGGAATATGCATGAACCTTACTGCAGTAATTCTGTGTGATAACAGGAATTTACAACTTCTCATATCTTGTCTAATTTAACTTTAGAAATAAAAAACCCTTAAATGACACCACAAGAAGCTCATAGTTCTGCGAAAATTAAAGTCAGTATGAAATTTTACTAATAGACCATATAATTTACACAGATTTACATAAATACAGAGATATTAAAATATTAAATCAAAGCTAATTAACAAAGGATAGAGTTTTACATGATAATAGTTTAACTCTAGTCACACTTTCACAACTACTTTTAATGGCATGAGATTATATAAATAATACATATACCTGTATATCCAATATATATATATAAAGATATATATATATCTATCTCTCCATCCTTCTTTTTCTCTTCAAAAATAGGGCANGGGTTTAAAGGCACAAAATAAAGGGGAAAGTAATACCTCTCTATTTAGTGGAGATCAACGGTCAGGAAGCTCCATTAGCGCTCACTGAACACTCCTCATTGTCCTAAATCTATTCCCTGCGGTGCAATACTGTGCCGCAGTTGCATAAGGAGGTTAAACACCAAAGTTCATGCATCCTTTATTAGGGCGAAACAAAACAAAGCCAATTTCCTTGCCCAGCAACCACGAAGTACCCATTATCAGCAAGAGCCAGCCGCGGCTCCCGTCGGACGGCGATGTGCGAACAGCCCTCGCTCAGCCGCACGGTAGCTCCCCACAGCAACCTCAGCGGCTGGAGCGGCTCCTTGCGCTCCCTGGTACAGCTCTTCCCTAAAACGATGGAAGCACGCATCCAAACTCAACAGCTATTTCCCATCACACCAGGAAAGATCAGGAAGCGAGAAAACTGGGTAACAGAAATACTGCCCTGAAATCTCTGCATTTTGGGGGTATTATAGGAGTATGGAGGACTTCTGCCACTCCCTTTCCCAGTTTTAGGTCGGTTAATGACATTCACTCACAGATTACTGCTCCAGACCTCCTGGTCTACGTGTCTGGGATTTTTTTAGTCAGCCACCCTGGCAGACAGAGCATGTCAGAGAAGAAATACAAAGGATACAGAATATTAAAAACTGTGGACTATTACTATATCCTCAAATCACTTTAAATGATGGAACAGTAAGGAGAAAAAAAGAATAAATCCCTCGGGATCACTTTTACTTTGCTGTAATTTTTAGGTGTTAGTATGCACAGTAGAGGGCTGCCTCTGCTACGATACCACGCTGTACGTTTCAAAGTTTGGATACGGCATGCTGTTAAGGCACCTTCAAGTAATGGTCATTGATTTAATCACTAAGCAAAGACACATTCTTTGTAAACCACACTGCGTCTTCCAACACACACAGTACCAGCAGCCACTCACACCCGCCGTCCAGAGACAACAAAACTCTCTGTGCTTGCCAGGGATAAACTACACCACTTCTAAGCAGCCACTTCAAAATAAATACCTGCCAGGGTTTGGGAGAGGACATTTTACACAACTGCATTATTTGTTTCCCAAGAGAGGAAACACGATGAAATTAATTGTTGTCTGTCCCTAATTGTCTACAAGATTAGGAGGGTTGAAAATACACATCAGCCTAAAAAAGTAGAAGCAAGATCAGTACTGCTGCAGGATTCCTTGCTGGGAGACAAAGCTTTAGACGCAGGCATTCAGTGCAGGGTGCCTGGTGCAGAACTGGATTGTTTCAGGACCAACAGGAGGTAAAAAGACAACCTCCCCTGGGAGGGGACAGGCACATTACCTCTCCCTTCCACACAGAACGGTACTGGGGTTGGGTTTCATGGCTCATGGGGAAGGGGGTGCTTTTCAAGATGAAGGGAGCTGATGGGAGAGGAAAGCTCAGGCACCACTCTATGCAGACAGCTGACTCTGTCCCCCAGACAGTGAGGGGTCACTCAGCGCTGCAGCTGAGGGCACAGGACCATGGGGTCGGAGGGTGCTTGCAGTTAAGCTCAACTAGGGTTGGCCATTTCTACACCAAGCAATATCCAGTTCTGGAAAGGAGTGAGGGGGTGGGACAGGGGCATAGATCCCAGCATGGAAGGAGAGACCACAGTGTTCCACCAGTCTGCTCTGAGATGACAGAAGGGTCCCAAGGCACCCACCAGACCTGCCTCTCCTCCCACACCCCAACCCACACCATGTAACAATGAGACAGGGTGAAGTGGAAATCCCAAGAGCAGTGGGAAACCAATTATCCCTGTACTTGGGGTAATTATGTCCAGAGAAAAGGGACCCCCTACCCCTGACCCTCTGGTGCAGGTGGATGACTTGATATTTGGTAGCTGTGTGCAGCTCCTTCTCCAGTAAAAAGACGCATCCTTTCCTCACACAGTCAATGAGAAACGAAACGTGATCTGTCATGCGCTTGAATCATGGACTTGTTCGTTCATTTGAATTTTGTTCATTTGAAGCAATGTCTTCTTCTTCGGGGACTAGAATAACCACTCAGATATTTACAAACGTCAATCAGTGCCTTGGCGAGGTCTCCCCCAAACCATCATGACAAAATCACCGTCTGCAGGAGCCCCGCGCCAGCTGTGTCCAAGCAAGCCTGTGCCTGCTGAGAGCTGGGGGCTGCCGAGGGAGAGGAGCGCTGGATCTCAGAGTCCTGGGGGGGTCTTCCCAGTCGGCTGTCTCTTCCTTGGGGTGCCTCTCCCTGCACCACTGTCCCAGGGTGCTGGCTGCTGCTATTGCTGCTGCGGGCACAGTGGTCCCGTTCGTACTCCTCCTGAGCCTTTTGCATTTTCCGCTTCTTCATCTTCCTCTTGTGGATGTGGAAGGTGGTGAGGGAGAGGAGGATCAGGCAGAAGATGAGGGTGACCAGGACAATTAAAACCAGGGTGGATGAGAAGGACTGAAAGAGTTGACCCACTTGCGTGATGCAGGTGCTGCTGGTATTTAAGGTGGCAGATGTCCTGTTCAGAAGACAAGGCGGCAGGGACAGCCTCAACTCTTTGGAGAGCTTGGCACTCATTGAGGAGGCTACGGAAGATGAGGATCTTCCTCCCTCTCTGTAGACGTCTAAATTTCAGTCGGTGTCGGGCTGCAGGCGGGAGCTTGCTGGAAATGCCCGGGATGCCGCCGGCTCAGCCTCTCGCTCGCTCTGAAGTACCCGAGCAGCCTGCAAAGGGAGCCGGACACATCAGCGCCCCGAGGCACCCACCCTGCGCATCTCCCCCGCCCCAAACCCGGCTGCGGCAGCCTCCGCCCTGCGCCCCGCCACGGCCCCGCTCCGAGCGGCCCCATTCCCTGCCGGGGGGCGGCCGAGGGGTGCTGGGACGGGGCACCGCGCCGCCACTCCGACTTCGCCAATTCCTCGGCACCCCGGGCAGCGCCGCCCGGCCTCTCCCCAACTAGTTGCCGCGGGAAAGGAAGCGAGGG
>VXBU01014868.1:890569-952179 GCA_013400315.1 Bombycilla garrulus
CGCGCTGAGAGCGGCCCGCTGAGAGCCCCTTCCCCAAAACAGCCGGACGCACCGCCTGCAGCCAGCCCCTTCGCCCCCGGCCCCGGGCACGCAGACGCGCCGCGGCCAGAGCGCCCGCAGCGAGCCACAGCCGGCGCCTCCGGGCCGCGGCTGCCGCGGGTGTGCGCCCGCCCGTGAGCCGCGTTCGCGCCGTACCACACCCGGGTGCCGAGCTCCCGCCGGTACCGAAACCCCGTCCCTCCGCACGGGCCGTCCTTGCTCGGGGAGACTGTGGGAGCGAAGCAATGCCAGGGACTCCCGGTGGGAATGTGTGAAAACTTGCCTTACCAAGGCTAAGTGCATCGCAGGCGTTTTCGTCAAGAGCAAACAGGTATGAGTTGCCCATTAATGCACTTAAGCCAAAAATCAGATGATTTCTGAACATAAGAAAATCTGTTATTTGAAAAGTACTTTCAGAAGTGCTAACAGGGCAGAAAAAATAATTGCCATTATGATGGAGCTCTTCACATTTCCAAAAGGAACAAACTGATGTGGTGGAGTCTGGCAACATGGGACAAGATCTGATGGCCAGGAGGTTCCATTGGTCCCATGCTGTGTGCTCTAGACTAACCCCATGTGCTGGAAGAGAGTTGCTATAAAGCTCTGGTGTAAGTAACAGGACTTCAAAGAAAATCAGAAAGTATCCGTCCTTTCTAGTGGCTAAAAAGCCTGGAGGAAAATCTGTACAGGATAAGCTGTGACATGAGTTGGAAAAATCTTCAGTCAAGAACAAAGGTCTGTTAGAGCTGCTGACCCTGATAGCCAAGAACCTTTCACAGAGGTGGACAGAAGCTGGCAAGCTGAGCATTTAAGCACTTTGCTGTTTCAAGGCAGATTTCTTCTGTACTGTCTTTTTCTCTGATAAATAAATGCACCACAGTTCGTGAAATTTGGCCAGGCACTATTAACTCTGTGATTGCTCTGGAGAGAGATTTACACTGAACAGAATGAACTACATTCAAGGTGGTTAGGACAGTCCCAATCATTTGCAAAGGTAGTCCAACTTAATGCTTCATCTAAAACAAGAGGAATAGGGGTTTCCATTACTCCATCCCTTCCCCAGAGCAATGCAGCTTGATGCTGGAGGCGTGCTGCACAGAGAGGAAAGATGTTCAGTCCAGTACTGAGAGACAAGCCCTTGCCCACTGCCCACTCCCTCAGCTCCCTCAGGTGCTTAGCTGGTGTCATTGCCAAAACACACCTCCCCATGCAGTGGGGTTGCACTAGGTGAGTGTTAAAAGTCCATTCTAACCCAAATTGTTATGTGATTCTATGATTCTCAGCCCAACATTCCTTGCACTCATGTCCAACCCCTCTCACACACACACATCTCCATAACCTCACTAGCATTCTGCCGGCACTTTTTTTCTTCCTCCTTGCCTTCCTTCAATGTGCACACCTGAGACCTGCATTAATCAGTGCTCTATACTCGCTGCCTTAGAGGAGAAAAGAACCACCACAGGCTGAAAAAACACATCAATCCTCAGGCCATTCCCTCTTTCCTCCCACTATTCTTTGCAAAGCAGCAGCTGAATGGGGGGCTACAAAACAGGGTGAGGGGCATGGGGACCACTCATCATGGCCTGTGCCACTGGAGAACATTTCTGATCCCACGCAGAAGCAACCAAGGTGTAAAACAGTCGTGCTGTGCTCCCTGACCAGGCTCCACTGAATCCTTTGGTCTAAACCGAAAGTGTGGAAAGGATATAGCATTTAAATCCTAAAAGCATGTGCAGGTTTGTGAAGTTGCAGCAGTTGACCTGACCAAATGATTAGAAATAATTCATTAAAAAAAAAAAAAACCCGAACAACACCATAAGAATGGCCTTTTGCACAGAAAACAGTATTAGGAGATATAATAAAGGTATGAAGATACCTTAGAATGTTAGCCCTGTTTATGGCAGAAATAACCAAACTGGGGATTTGACTAAAGTTCAAAACCAAATAATTTGCTAACTCGAGATGCGTTTATTGCAAAAGCGAATAGCTAGGACTACTGATTTATTGCACTAGAATATATGACTATGTCTTCAGGTTTTATGTGTTGGGAGAGGCAACACAAAGCTGCTGAAAGTTAAATTACCTTAAATAAATTACCTTAAATAAATTTAAAATCCTTTGTGTATTAATTTTATCTGTTGTTCATTGCCTTCAATTATTCACATTATACCTCGCTTTTAGGATTAGAAAATTGTGAAAATGTGTCTTGTGTATTAGTATGATAATTATTCCAAGGTTCTTCCTAAACCATAGAGAGTGAAAATTGGGTTCAGGGAGTGGACAATGGTAGAGACCTCAGCAAACATTTAACTCCTTCCCTGCTGTGACAGGCCCTTCTCTGTGTGTTCATGTACAGTTTTGCAGTATCTCTGCTTTAGCTAAAATAAATGAAAAGTAGAGATTGTTCTTGCTCTTTCTGGTAACTATTTACAGTGTTTAATAAGAGAGTCAGAAGAGAAGCATTGTAAATTAAAAGGGAAATAACTCTGCTGCGATTACACATACCTTGGCATTCTGGTTCATACTGGCTGTGAGCCAACCAAATGGATTCAAATACCCATGAGCAGAACACAGGAAGTTTCAGAAATTAGGGGAAAAAAAATCTGAGTTGTTATTGTGCATCATTCCTTGTTCTGATTAACTGTTATAATTATGTTTGAATATATAAATAAAAAATATAGATAATGAGGTAATGAAAAACCCTTACTTTGTCTGGCATGAAAATAAAGGACATGATATCTTCAAGAGTGCCGTCTTTCAAGAATAAATTGGTCATTAGTTATAGTGAAATCAAGCATACCACATAAACAGTATGACATTTATGGGGATTAGGTTTCTTGCCCAGGTAGGATTGGTCAGTGTGTGATAGAGGACATTATATTAAGGGAATTTTTTTTGAATTTTAGAACAAGCTTTGTACTCAGTAGACCCTTGATAATTTTTTCTTGATTCCCATTGTTAAGAAGCAGACAGCATACATACTTCCAAATCCCACAAATGGACTTTCAGACATTAAGGGTTTTTTTTAGTCTATAATTAGAAAAGTTGTTCTTTTAGATACCAATTCCTCAATCCCTGTATTACAAGGCCCTTTTATCGCTAAGGCAGTTGCCTAATGAGATAACCTCTGTGAGCAAAGGCTGTTCATGTAAGTAAAGGTTTGGTGGTTCAGGCCCTTGCCTATTAATGATCCTTCTTGCAAAAAAATTTATTGTCCCACCAGTGTTTAAATTTAGCACTTGATTGCATATAGAATAATGCATGATCGTTTTTCACCAAGATTGATGTCATCATTTGCCAGACAGACCAAGCACTCCATGAATGCCAATAAACATGGTATCAATCTGCTATCTCCCCATGGGATTAAGGCCATCTGTGTAGAAATCTTTCAGGACTTTACATACTCCCACTACAACAGGTGAAACCCAGTGATTTTAAACATGGTTTGAAAACCTAGAACTGTAGACAGAACGGATTTTACAACCAAAACAAAACAAATTTTAGTTTCATATGCATTGGTAGGTCAGCTAAGATCCTGCAAGGATACAAGAAGTGTCCTTCAGAGATTCTGAGCTGGAATAGCTTTACTATGGCTGACAATTCTGCTTCCCAGGTTACCCAGTGCAGAACCAGATACTCTTTTTCTTTCTTTCCCCCATACCTTTTAGAAGAAGGTAGTCTGGGTAATATGGACTCACAATTATTTCAGTTTCAGGAGATGGTTCTTTATGAAGCTTAAGGACAATTTTACATACTCATTTTCTATTCTTACTTTTGAAAAATATTCCTTTCTTGTTCTGGTAAAGAAGAAACCTCCCACATATGATGGTGAGAATTTAAAAAAGAATAAAAAAAAAAGATGCATGTGATACCAACCGAGGAAGGCTACTATGCTTTTGCTGAATTCAACAGGGTGTTAAATGGTAATAGGAGTAGAACATAGGTCCAGACTATGAAAAAATAAATCGACAACCTTGAGTTTGCCTGACCAAGTACACAGATCTAATTATAACATCAGAATTCTAAAGCTGCACATGCGTACATCTACAAATGCAAAATGGATCTGAGTAAAATTATTGCAAAGGGAGGAAAGAAGGACAGTATTTTAACTGTAACTATGCACTAAAGATGCACTAAAATTTACTTTATTCATTAGCCTATACATTTTAGAGCAGCAGGGTCAGGGTAATGACCTTCCACTTTTAATCTTTTCACTTTTCTTTGTAGTTTACAGAGTTTTCAGGGAATTTGGAGGAGCAGACTTTGATTATATTTTTAAATAGAGAACATGGCTAGTGATTGGTGAAACATCAATGCAGTGGGTATTACCGAGAGAAAAAAAAAAAATTTACCACTTAGACTGGAGTGAGGTTTAAGCATAAATGATCCACAATTGAAATCTGATTGCACATTAACAGACTCTCATGTGCTTCCTGTAACAGAGTTCGAACACATTTCAGAGCTAATTCCACACAAAAGTCACTCCAGCTTTTAATATGGAATGAAGCACTTGTTCAGTCAAACTCTGTGGCTGGGTCAGATCCAGCCCTGGAGGGTGATGGGCTCATGCAGCCTCAAGCCTGCATCCCTTTTGTGTGAGCCAGGGCACTCTGCCATCCCACCGGTGGGTGGTAAGGGGGAACCTCCAGGTGAAAGATAGAAACAGCCCCACTTTCCATGGGTTATGCCACGGGCCAAAGGCAGAATAGTCCTCACATATGCTCATGTGATCCATCTGTATATTTACACAGAGTAGACTAGCAGCACCATGAAAGGGGCACTTAGGATAACAGCCTGGCAGCTGCTGTCTGCAGACGGAAGGCTGGAAGTGAAGGGACTTGAATTTGGGTCTTTCAGCTCTAGGCAGCACATGTCTCAGCCTGAGACAGGAGATTTTCTTGTTCATTCCATGCACATAACAACCCTCTCACTCCCCGTAATGTCCTGGCTTTGTTCCAGGGAGGAAATCTAAGAAAGCTGGAAAAGTGTAATGGATGACACAGCCATTTACCTCTAGCTCTACTAGAAAAAATCCATGCTCAGTCAACTCCAGCTCACTGTGCTGTTCATCAGCAACATTCATAGCTCAAATTGTGCCCATTGCCTTTTATATATATATATATATTTCTTTTTTTTTATCAACTATTGTGTGATGAAGGAAGTTAGCAGCACTCATTATTATTCTGCTCTGCTGTTATCTCCTGGGCCCTGAACATCCAAGAGACCTTGCTTTTATCCCCGCTTTTCCAGTATTGCAATAGTAAAAGAAATCCTGATACCAGCTGCTGGAAATGCATTTTTCTTGCATTGTTGCATAGCTGAAAGTCTTTGTGGACAGCCTTGTTCTTTCAATTTGTCTTTCTTGTAGCCAGGATTTTAGCAACTTCTCTTACAGAAATTTGAATTAAGCTTAGAAATTTTATTTTAAAACAAAACTATTTTTTACTAGCTTTGTAGCACTTCAACGTTTTTCTTCTGAGGATGTAGTTTGAGGTGGGGAGTGAGAATATTAATTTTTAGTTAGAGTATCATCCCAAAACTTCATACGCAAAAAAATTCTGCATGCCCATATTTTCTAAACTAGGACCAGAAATGTGAAGGTCTTATTCTATGAGGTGCACTGCCCTGTAGTCAAATCCAACCCAGGATATAAGCACCGGCTCAGAGGGAAAGTAATATTAAGTATTAATTATTAAAATAAAAATTAATTTATTGCCTGTTGGACTGGATCAAGCACCTTGCAGCACAGCCCCTCACAGGTGTTTCCTTCCCTCCTTCCCACAAGCCCATGTGGTAAAGGAAGCTGCCCAAGCTGCAGACTGAAGGTCTCTTCCATGGCAGGACCCCTCCATCTTATGAGCTGTATGATCACCTTTAAAAACAGAAAAGGCTCTGACAGGTTTCCCCTTTGTTGTTGCTGGCATTTACCCGATATCATGTACGATGTGCTTGTGAATAATCCTTTTGTACAAAAATAGCATTGTTTCACAAGTGCTTATTTTACCAGTGGTAATCAGCAAGAAAGCAGTTGTTTACTGTGATTTCATTTCAGACTTGCTTCACCACTGTGTGTATTAGACTCTGCTGGAGAACCATGTAATCTCTTATTACTGGGCTCTTCGGTTTTCTCGCTGTATCTTTCTGCAAAGTTTTATTATACTCTGTGCCATGTCATGTCTGAAATTAGACTGAAAACACATTGGGAAAGCAACTGAATGATCTGATTTTAATCAAGAGGTGCTCTGAGAGAACATAAAGCTCTCTCCAAAATAAAATAAAACCAACTAAAGCATCTGGAAATAAGGAGAAAATATCAATGCAATAAACACTCAACAAAAGTGGGCCAGTTTTTTTAAAGTTCTACAGGAACATGTTTGGGTGTAGTAATGTCCTTGCATGATAGCAAGAGGCTGATTAGCTGTTTTGTACTCGAAGAAAGTATTGATACCATAACTTTTCTTTGTGTATTTAGGTAAGACTATGCCAAGGAGTCCTGTTCCCTGCTTCTTCTGACCTTCACACTTCAGCAGTTAAAATTAGGTCTCTAAATCACTGCTATTATACAAATATTTTTCCCTGCCTTGAGGAGCCCAGGAGTAAAGTTTATCTAATCTACCTCTCACCACCTTTGTGGGTCACACTGGGGTAGCATCAGTGAAAGAAAGGAAAATCTTGGAAAGCAAAGGGAAAACTAGGTTGATGGAACACGCAAGACTGAGTTTACAGAATGGGGGAGAAATTGGCAAGAATTAACATTTTTTATAGAAGAATGTGTTTTGTAGAACTAAGAAGTGCTGGTGGAACATACAGTGTAGAAGTGACAATCATAAATAGCTATTATTCGAGAAGCAACATATAACAGTGAGAAGAGAGATTTCAAGAATTTGGAGTTGCATAACTGAAAATTCTACAACATAAAAATATAATTTGTCATTTCAATCACAGGCCTATACAGACATAGTGCTATATGTGGTTTCAGCTGCTCTAGTTAGGGAAATATGTAATAATTCTTATAAGAACACATATTAAAAATTCCATAAACTGTGATAGCATGATAAAACAAAGAAATGTTACAGTATTTCTCAGATAGGTAGGCAGGTATCATCTGCCACTTTCAATCCTATGTCTGTCATATTTACTCCACAATTCTGAGGAACAGTTGGACATTTACCACAAAGTGTGTGTTAAAGCAGGGCATAAACTCTCAGGAACAAGTACCAGGAGAATAGGATGTCTTCCTAATGAAGGGAAGTGTAGAAACACAGCTGAGACAGGATAAAATGTATCCTGTATTATCCTGTATTATTATACTATGTATCCTGTATTATGTGAAATCTTTTAGGAAAATAATAATGAAGGGAAGGGAAGGGAAGGGATACATTGTAATTATCTAATAAATTGATTAGGAGACATGGAGGTCTGTTTTATGAGCAAATGAATGGTTCATTAAAGAAGAAAGAATTAAAGATCGGAGTGTAAAGTTTCGACATGGTGCAGAACAAGTGTTGGGAATTGTAACCATGTTAGTACAGAAAACTATGAAACAAAGTGCACAACTAGGTTTTCTTCTCCACGGTTCTCAAGAGTATAAAGACAGTGTACATGACTGTTGCATCCACAAAATACAGCATTCAATTCACCTTGAAAGAGATCTTGTTTGTTTAAAACAACAAGCATTTTTTGTTCTATAATTGGGGGGAGTAGAAGGGAGCAAAGTGGGCTTTGTACTTTTATTTGAGGGATCTATTCCCTTGGAAAGATAGACCTTTAAGGCAATATGTATTTCTATGATTATTCACCAAGAACCAAGTTTTGCACCTCTAGGCTAGCAGACCACTGACAGAGGACAAGACTTTTACAGTGTAGTTAAAGGAAGGACAAAGATATCCTGAAACTTGTTATTTAAAAGAAGAAGGAGGAGGAAAAGGAGGAGGATAATGAATAAGGAAGAAAAAGGGCAATCCACTATTTCTAAACAGTCATGTTTTAATATTGAGTGTCTTGCAGTTCTTTTATGGGAGGACCATGCTTTCATTTCTCAGGGCATCTTCAGTTTCTCACAGCACTGCACCTTGTGGTCTTACTTGAGTAACAACTCATGAAAATCTTTATTTTTTTTTCATTCTACTTCTTATGACATTTGATGACAGAGACATAAAGGAGTGGGGTGTTGTCAGTGGAATGTTTTGAAGCTGAGGTACCTATGTTTTAGCCAATTAAATGGTTAGATTGCCTTTCCAGATTTAAAGAGTCCTGGAAAAGGATAAAATAAGGTTAAGTACTTAGTTTCAAGTGAAGACATTTGTGTATTTTTTACCAACTAAAATGTTTTGACAAAAAAAAACCAAACCAAACCAAACAAAAAAAACCAAAAAAAAAAAAAAAACAAAAAAAAAAAAAAAAAAAAAAAAAAAAACCCCCAGACAAGTGGCTTTAACTTAATTTAGTAATTGCATATAGTATTTTTACATTAAAAGAAAAGACTGATTTATAACAACTGTCATTTAAAACCCAGCTACTTTACAAAAATACATTTCTCCATAGATTTCTATCACAGTTTTTACTATGACTAGATTAGGACACATCAACACCTAAATATTTAATTGCTTGATAGACTAAGCTTCATTTGAGCTGTTCCAGTCTATTATACAAATTGTATAATATTAAAATTTATTGATAGGTATTTAATTGGAAGATGACAGCATCTCTTACCAACAGCTAAAAAATATCAGCACGAAAGCTGCACAAACAAAAATCTTGCAAATCAAAAGAATCATGCTTATTTGCTGAGATCTTACGCTGAACAAATTGACTTCAACCCACAAATAACAAACTTGGTAGTGAGTAATTAAAGCAAGGGACAAAGTCAGGACTACAATATTCTATTCCCAATTCAGCTACTGACTCACAGTGTGATTTTGCTCATTTACCACCTATAAAATGGAAGATGTGGTAATGATAATGACAAGGATAATAATGCCTACATAAAAGAAGTGCTACGAGTCTTAATGTTTGAAAAGAGCTTTGAGCTAGAGCTGCTATATAAACACAGATTATAATTAACAAGGGACTGCAAGCTTGCACAGTTGGTACATTCTTTGGGCTTTCAGAAGTAAAGCTAGGTGAATTCTGTATATCTGAGATACCACAAGTTCTCTGCTGTAAGCGCTTATTTGGGAAATCATGTTTCACAGCTGCCATTACACTGTATTGGAGCCAGGCTTTTAAGAGGACCTAACTATTTGCCAGTCATTAACACAAGAAACTTTAAAGGCAGTTCAAAATAATCTCATCACTGTGACTACTGGCTACAGCTTGTCTTACTGTATTTTCTTCTTAGTAGATATGTGTAACAATGCATTTATATGAAAGACAGGAGAACATGAGCACATGAACAAGGAGAAGAGGTTCAGTGCCTTAGTGAATGCTGAGTGCCTGAGGCTTAGGTGAGTTTGGAGATTTCCTTATACTATAAAATCCATGCTGTCAAAGTCTCTGAAAATGGTCAAACACAACCCAAACAATCATTTTCCTGACCAGTTCAGATATCTGCTCTGAGCACACTGATATTCTTCTGCTGTTGAAAGCCTTTGAAAATAATGGGTTGCATTAGAACAGAAACCTAGTAAAAATATGAATTAGATACTTTGGAAAGGTGAAGTCTCCTGTGCTGAAAGGCAAATCAAACAGTAGCTTTGGAAAGATAATATACTGAACAAAAGTTAGAATAATAATGAGAAGCTGATGTATAGATTATAGAACTTTGTAGAGCACAGCATAAGATCACTCTGTAAAACAAGTCAAAGTCATCTGCAAAAGTACATTGGTCTCTTTTTCTTATATAATCAATTTGATGTTTTTAACAAATTAAATCAGCTTAAAAAAAGAACAGTCTGTAAGCAATCTTTGTGTGCAAACAAATGATTAATGCAGAGGAGCAGCAAAAACAGCTTTTAATAGCTTGTTTTGTAGGAAAAAAATTGTAGAGGACTAGATTTGTGTAGGTCTGGCAGACTACAGGAACATGAAGTTCTAAAGGAGTATTTTAGGTATACATTTTTCTGAAAGATATTCCAGCGCATAACATTACAAATCCATTTCTATTTTCCCCCAAAACATGGAAATCTCTCAGACCATCATGAAATGGAAAATCTTCTAAGTAAAGGCAATAAGAAAATGATTTGATTCTTCTCAGCTAGTTATGTTTAATTTCATTAATTAGGTTACAACATTAGAAGTCCCCATCAAGTCAGTGTAATGATACTGAGACATTAAAGTGGGATCATACTTTACAAGAGCACAATTTGATTAAAGAACTAACAAGGTAAAGTGATTTAGCTCAGGCCACAAAAAGAGTCAGTGGTAGAAAAGCAGTCCCTGTATTGCAACATTTGCAATGTACATATGGAGCATAAAGAAAATGCTTCCAGCATAAATTGGTGGGCCACTGCAAACTTAGAAGAGCTTATAACTGTGTAAATATCTTTCATCCAGTCTAGCTGCCCTGTCATGTTAGGTTTCATTACCCCTCATATCTCTGCTTAGCCAGATCTCTGGAGCGGCATCCTCCTTATTTCACATCTCCATTTTGTTATTTACCATTTAATTTACCGTAACAGTTAGATGGTGACAGGAATGACCACAGGATCCCAAGAACAGTTACAGGGAGGAAAGAACAGGAAGGGCACAAAGCATGTCATTTAGTGTTGCAAGATTTCTTACTGCTCAAAGAGTTCATTTTCTGACAAAGAGTCCAAAAAACGCTCACATTTCCGTGGAAGAAAAACAACATAGAATGCTGCAACTTTCCTCTTAAAAAAAAATATTTTATAAATGATCATGTGTCACTGAGAAAGGAAGATCAGGAGGAAATGCATTTCATTAAGATTCTCTTGTGTAGCTGCCTTTTAGTCTTTCCTGCTCAGCACTGTTCTCAGCAATAGCCTAGATACTGCATGCGTGAGGGTTGTTTTTCTGTTCTTAATTGAGCAGAAAGTATGGTGCATCTCTGATTTGTTAGTCACATTACTGGGGAGCAGGATCTTGGGAGAGATTTCTGAGGACAGCAAGTGGGATAAACCCAGACAGAACTGACATAAAACTTGAAATGTAAACCACAAAACTTCTGTGGATAGGAAAGAGCCATTTGTGCAGTTGTACTAAACACCAGATTTGCCAGGATTTTTGCCCATGGAACACTGAGAACTCTGGGAACATGTGAGGACCCCAAATCCACAGTGATAAGAGCAACAATTCCCTTAGCTGTACCCATGATAAGGGTTCACATCATTTGCCCCTCAGAACCCCTTTGCTACATTTGTTTTCTACATTAAAATAACTTTGATGGGCATTGTTTGCAATAAGAAGGAAATTGTTTATTCACTTTCAGAGATGTTCCAAAACCACAAAGGAGTGTTGCAATGAAGGCTTTAGAGACTGTGGTTAGGCTGTGTCCAATGGTTGTTTCATGCTGTATTGATCCTGGCACTGCTCTTCTCAGCTTAGAAAATGGTAGATTTCCTATTTTTCAGCCTCATTTTGCCATGGCCCTCCTGAGGAAAGCTGAGTAGAAGGCACAAAATTGTGAGTGTCAATGGAGAGTGTTCATTTGTGAGAGTGGCTGGGCAGCATCCAAATGAGCAACATTTTATTATATTTTTTAATATTATATTTTAAATATTTTATAATATTTTAATGAAAGTAGTCAATATTTTATTTAAAAAATCCTTACAGAAGATTCACTGCCTCTTCTTTCTACCCTGGCTGGTGCTCTCCTTTTCCCTTACCACAGCTCAGTCATTAATACTTGTCTTGCTTCAAGCTTCATTCACTTTCTTCATATTTGTTTTGCTTCAACGTTCTTCCTAGTGTCCTCAGCAGGCACCTGGCCTGACTGCTTTCATCATCTTTTTAAGTGTCACTGCTGAGTCTCCCCAGGAGTTTCCATGCCCTCTGTCTGATCCCAAGTCCCTGTAACGTAAATGGGAGACCTTTGTAGGCCGGATGTGTCATGTGTCCATCACTGGATCTCACACACACTTCAGTGGTATTCTCTCCATTCTGGAGATTTTGTATCTGAAGCCTATGACACACTTCAGATTCGTAGAGGAATAAGGTCTGTGGTTTCAAGACAGTGGAGTCAGGATGTGGGGAACACAATCAGTGTAAATGGATGCACTCAAGGGAATTTCTACAGCTGAACAATGCATACATGGTATTTTATATATGGTTTGGTGTTGGTGAAAAGTGTCCTGAAGTTCAAGAAGAAGTACTGAAAGCATTAGCTACACAATTTGAGATTCCCATGGTGGCTGGCTGAAATACATTCTTAGCTTCTTGTCTGGTATCAATGCCAGCTGCCTGGGGGGCTGCTGAGCCTCCAGTGCTGCTCTTGCACTTTTAATTACCATTGCCACCATGGAAAAACTGTTTGGCATATTACTGCATAAGTGACTAAGGGTTCCAAGAATGTTCACACATTTATTCTTCAAATCTAGCAACTTTCTTTATTGTGTGAAAACTAAGGTGTTTCTCCTATTTTTAGCTCTTTGCAAATGTGTCCTGGGGATCTCTTCTGGCCCAGGCTTTCTTCCCTCAGTGACCTCCTGGCTTGTGAGTCATTGCCCTGCAACAATATCCAGATTTCAAATGAGCAAATGAACACAGTTTGCACCACCATGTTCTGGTTTCTCCATCTTTGGTTTGCACTGCCTGCTCATCTCTCATATCCTACGCATAAGGCAGATTTCTCAGCATCTTCGACTTACTTCCTTTACGGATGGTATTTCTCGGGTTGTCAGTTCCACATCATCTCCAAATCTGCACATCTTGTTCTACATTTCCTTCTGTAAGATAACCGCTACCTCCTATATATAGCAGAAACAGAACAGGCTCAACATATTGCCACTTGTCACTCTTATCCCACTGTCTCTCTCTACCCCTCAGTCCCATTTGCCATCTCTGGTTTCTGTTAGCAAACCAACTGAGCATTTCATCACCAGTGTTCCTTTGTTAACCTTACAGATTACACTCTCAGTGGGCACTGAAAGCTATCTAGAAGTCTTTGTGAAGGATGCCCACACATTTACCCTGTTTCATTCCCATTTTCTTCACTTGGGCGAGATGAGCCAACATGGCCAAGTTTGAACTTATTTTTTTCTGCGTGTGCTGAGAATCTCTAACTAAACTGTGCCTGTCCAAGTGTTCAATATTTTCCCCTCACCAGCTTTGCTGAGTCTTAGAACAAAACCCAGAAAAAGGTTCTGTAGTTACCATTTCTTTAGAATTCTTCTTTTTTTTTTGAAGCCAAAGTAGATATCTGTTCTCTAAGTGCAATAGGCTCAATCTTCAGCTGGCATCAGATCAATAGAGCTATACGGTTTTTAGCCCTGTAGAAGTTTTCTGTGTCTTCGGCTTCTCGTACACCTATCACTGCATAATCTGAGATCTGTGAGCAGTTCATGTCACTTTAACAGGTACCACTTGTTACTGAGCATACACATGCTCGCTGCTGAGCTGAAATCCAACATGCACCAGCTTCAGTTCTGTGAAGGTGGTTTAAGTTAACACATTTTTTATCTTACAGCCAGGAAGGGCTAAGAGCATGCACCACACACGTAAGAAGCCTCAGCATATTCATGGTAATTTGTTAAGTGGCAGGACCCAATCACTTTCAATTAGTGCCTATATTTTATAAGCAAACTATTCTGTCTCTTCTACTTCCATTGGGAAGTTTAAGGTCTGTACCAAAGTGCCCTCTTGGAGTTTTGTTTGACTCTGGCTGTGTTTCTAGTCCTTCAGTCTTCACAGACTTTTACTACCGCAGGATTCTTGAAGCTTGCATAGCAGACAGCATAAATGTGCTCTGCTTTGGTTTAAATATACTCCTTTCATACCACTTTCTTAGCAAAACCTTTTCTCTTTGGGTACTGGAAGATACAAATGAACACCTCTCTCTGAAGTGTCGATGTCTATGCTTGACTGTGTTGTCAAGATGACAGGAACAGGACAGGTTTGTTTCCTTTTCTGCCTGCAAATGTCAGAGATTCCACAGGCGATTGTCTGAAATGGAATTACAGAACACATCCACTGCATGTTGATAAACATATTTACTTAGATTACGTGTTTTTGCTTACTGTAGGTGAGCACTTACTTTCTTCAGGTAAGAGAGAATAGGAGAGCACAGGAACCCTCCTCTGCACCTGCTCCCCCAGCAGTCTGGAGGAAACTGCTTGGGGAATTTTTTGATTGAACACATTTTGGATGCCCAGAAAATGTACTGGAAACAGGATCTTCTTCATGATGGAGAGGCAAGTCAGACCACACCCCACAGCAGAGTCAGGCAGGGGTACACTTAGCCTCTCCAAGTCTGACCTTGCTGGAGACAAACTTGGTTTCATGCTTCTCAGAGTGAGAGCTATCCACTCAGAGCAGAGCAGCGCCTGAGCACCACCTCCAGATACAGCAGAGGGACAAATGGTTGAACAAGCACCTCCTATACTCAGATCTGCATTTCCAGCAAGCTTAAGCTATGGACCATTTTCTGTATACCCTGCTACAGGATTTTCACCTTCCTTGTTCTGGGAGTAATGTTAACTCACCTGGGAATACTCTTGTCAATGTTCTGATAGAAGTTTTACCAGAAACTTTTTCGTCCTTGTTCTGGTCACCAGCTAGCACAGAAATTCTCAATTAGATTTCAGAGGTTTGATGAGATTTACTAGGAAATACAGTCATATCAGGCGACCATGCTACCCAATTTTCCCGAAGAATTTTTGGGATCTTCCCCTACTCATGTACACATTTGATCTCAGTTATCTACGTTTAAAGCAACTTGTGGAGGCTCTGTATTAACTCACACTCCTCTAGCTGTTTTCTTAATTGTTTGAATCAGTATCCATATTTGTGGCGCCTGAAATATTTTTACCAGTTTTGTTTTCACTTCTGAATATAATTTGGAAGTTATTTCCAAATGTTTGTTTTATAAGCTGCTGTTATACACTCATCTTAAAACACATCCTGTTTTACGCACTGTTGTTTATAACCTCTTTGGAAGCTGAAACTTCTGTATATTAGTTGGCCTGAATGCATTTCTTTCTGATGGTAAAATACATATTGTTTTATGGTGCTGGGATTACTGACATCTGTTGAGCTCTAAGCAACTTAGCAAGATCAAAGGAAGATTTACACAACAAGTACAGCCAGGGCTATAACAGTTAATGCTAACAACATTAGCAGGGGATATCTTAAATGTCATGTCTTAAAACAATCTGGATATCAGAGATTAGAATGATATCAAAAGTGTGGGCCATATAATCTGCCCACTGATAGCACTGATGTCTGAATTACATATTTTGTTAGGATCCAGCTATCTCTGGAGAAAACAATACATGTGAAAACACAGAAACAGTGCAAGAAAATTCTGCTCTTGTTGCATTTGGCCCTCTACTCTGCAGCAAATCCACTTAGATGGATGTCTGCTAAGTGGACAAATAGGGGACAGAAAAGAATTCCCAAGCAGACATTCAGACTGAGGTAGAGTCTATGGATGACTCTGTATTTCTCCTGTAAGATTATTTTGTAAGGATGTCTGTGGTTAATATGCCCTATGATAGCAAAGAGAGTTTATTTCTGATTTGGGAGGAGCCCTTTGAGCTGCCAATTCATAATGCAAAGTTGATTTTATAGCCAGTTAGTTAACTTCCTCCAACCTTCGTTTCAACGTAGGGGAACATATCTGTGTTTGATCAGCCAAAAATTACACACCCTGAACTCAGATTCTGCTTTGATCTTCCTTTGATGATACACTTCCCAGGAAAAAGGAATTTGCTTACATTTAGGGTTTGACTGCAGAACAAGGAAGCAGACACAATGAACAGGAGGCAGACAACACATTGTATTGATTCTAATTAGTAAGCAGTTCAGATAAATACAGATAAAAATATGTATGTATAAATGTATGTGTGTATATATATAGGTGTCAGTGGAAATAAACACATATAATTTGGAAGACCATGGACAAGAAAAAAGGGATATTTTCTAGTACTTTTGAAATCCAGTGTTCTACTCTGCTTTGGTTTACAGTCAGTGGTATATTTAGAGAATATTGTTGCAGTGGGTTCTTTCCGTAGTTGTATACCTCATCTTTCCCACATGAGGGTACAACTGAGCAAGATGTACATTCACTTGTGGATGATCAGACTTTATAATGTGAAGTAAAGCCATCCCATTCTCCATCCTAGATGATGCCACTGTTAAATGTGGCTTCTCAGCCTGGAGTAGTCAGTGAGCTCAGTAGTGGCTAACTGCATTTTTTGCTGTTATAGTTGTTATTTTGTGGAACACTAGAAAGAAGAAATAATTTAGGAATAGAACAGTGTTTTCCTGGTTGGATGGTGAGGTAAATGAGAAGCCATGCTTCAGAGAACATCTGCCATGTCTAGAACCCAAACCAAAACATCATATTCACAGGCACAGAACCCCATACTAATCCTTGTCCTTTCCCAGCTGCAGCTTGCACAGCTGGGACACCAGTGCAAAGCTCTGCTCAGCACTGTGGAGCAAGAACAGCAACAAAATAGATGTCCAAGTTACTTATGCTGCAAGTCAGTGAATTAGTTAAAAACCTAGTTTTTTAAAGTAAACCTTGATTTTCCAGGTGAGTAGACAGATGGGTCCATAACATCTCACACTGGGATTCTATGACATGTAGCTCTGGATGAACTTGCTCTCCAGGCCTTCTAATATTTATTTCTCTTAGGAGAGGAGAAAGATGTACTTCTTTGTGCGCTGAAGTTCAAACCAGTTGAGGGAGTCAACTATGCCCCTTAGATAACTTCACCTCTGTACCTCAAGGCAACCTAACTTTATTTACTTAAATTTCTAGCTAACATCTTACACCAGGAACAAGATTGTGTTTGCTGATGTTTGGTAGTGGCCAAATGCACAGGAAAGCAGAGGAACAGAACAGTCATAAGTATTGCCCGTGTGGAAATAAAACTTGAAGTACTTTCAGAAGCACTGCATAATTTACCTTTCAAACCTGGACACAGCTGCAGAATAAGTCAGGAAGAAATTGTGGGGTAATTCTAGCACTGTTTAAACCAAGTATACCCTGATCATCTTCTGATACAGGCACATAGTCGCACTCTGGTAGCACATCCTTTGGGGACCTTTAAATCTTCCTGACAAAAATATATTAGCCATGAGAAACTGAAACAAAAAAAAGAAACCTAAGAAAACAAACCTATGATACAACTCATTCTTTGTAGATTCTCTTAAAGCTACTATAACATTAATCATAAATTATCTTTCAATATATTGAGATTTAGAAGCAGCGGTGATGACCACATTCCACCACATCTCCTGCACCATCAAGTGGTTAGAATCACACACCACAGGTGTGTGGAGGTGGTAAGAAGGGAAGGAGACAGCTATGCCTTTATCTGTCCTCCTTCTGCCAATGCTGAACAGAAAGGCAAATGTGGCTCTGTCTCAGCATTCATAAAAGAATTAAGAAAGTTCTTGCTAATTACAGTGATATATGCTTAGCTTCTAGCCCTGGAAAAAGACAGAAACAATAGAAAAAGTCTTCTTAAGAAATAGTCACTTCATTTGCAGAGAATAATGCAATGATGAGCAATAAGAGGCAGGATTTATAAAAATTAGATCTTGCCTGACAAAGATAATACTTTTTAATGGAATTACCAAATCAATGGATGAGTGGAACAGAATAAATGTAATACTCTTGGATTTAAGCCATTTTTTTAAACAATTGATTTGATCATCCTCTGCCTCAAAGCCAGGCAGCTACACTGATATAAATCTGGAGAGCATGAGAATGGAAGATTGCCTCCAATGTTTCCCAAAAGCATCCTTTAAAAGCTTGACTGAACTTGCTTGTGCAAAAAAATAACTCATTTGGTCTGAAGTATGGAATGAGGGACCAAAACAAGGCTAACAGGCAAAGAGAAGAACATCAGTTTATAGGGAGGAAAGGTAGATATTTAAGGATTAGTCTTTGGTCTTGCCTGATTTAATACTTCCAGTAATCATAGAATTACAGAATAATCTGAGTTGGGATGAGCGAGAAAGAGGCGTAAATAACATATTAATAAAATTCATAGGTGTTATGCTAAATTGAGAATAGACAAGAAAAACAAAGAGCCAACATGGGACAGAGGGATTAATTCGTAACACAGAACAAAAGCAACAGAACAAGAATCACCTTGGAAAAATACCATAAAGGACAAGCACTAGAGAAAGGAAAATTAGCTTGGAAGATGACTTCTATTAGAGGAAGGTTCTTTGATGACAGAAACGTCATAAGGACTAAGAAGATAAAACCCAGCAAGTTACTTTCAAGTGTCAAAGAAATATGGTAGTAGAAAAGGTCAATGTAACTTGTGCGTGTGTATGCAAAGATGCAGCAGCTAAAAGAAGCAAGAATCATTCTCTGCAAGACTGGGATGAAATGTGTGGGGAATATTGCTTCATTTCTAGTGAGATTTTCACAGGCTACAGCGCTGTTTAAAGAACCACAGCACAAATAAGAGCACTGAGAAAGGCTGGTGCCCAAGGAGTGATTAAATTGGAAATGAATAGATTGAGCAGTGACCAGGTATGTGATATTAACATTGAAAAGGTGCAATTAGCAAGCAAGAAAAGAATAGAAATACAGGCAGCAACAGAAACAAAAAGTAAGCAAGAATGTGTTTGCAAGAGAGAGCCAGAGACCTTTTATCTCTGGACTGATTTCACGATAGGTATAACAGATATAACTGCTACGCAGCCTGGACTTGGCTAGAGATCCATGCCAGACTCGATGTGCTGAGTCTTCTTATTTCCCTTTCTCTTTTGGTTGTACCTTGGGCTCAGTTCTCAGTGTCCTGGCTCTTGCTCTGATTGCCCTGGCCTTGTTCTCAATCAGCTCTCTCTCGGCATTGAGCCAGGTGTGCATATTCTTTGTTACAGCTACTATCCTGTAACACGGAGGTCAGACCTCACTCCCATCAGGACATATTTCCACAGGACCTAGTTCCCTCCTAGCAACATAGTACTTAGAATGTTTCTGCTTTGGTCCCATTTCAAGATCTCAAGAGTTTGTCTGGATATTTCTCATGTAGTCCTAATTGAGATTCTCTCCAAGTCTATTTCTGGCATCTTCTGGAAAGAAGATGCAGAATTTGGAGGCAAAATTGTGTTCCTAATGAAATAAGGAATGGGAGTCTGGTATAAAGAAAAAGGTGAAACCTCAAAATGATATTAAAATCCGTCAGGGAATATGCTGGGGTAAAAGAGAAATTGTCCATAAAGAGGAAGCCTATGGAGTATTTGGCATAAGTCAGTACACCTAAAGGTTGACACACTAGAGAAGATCATCAAAGCATCTAGATGGAGCCAAGGTTAAAGCAGACATAAACAATTTTCTAAAGGGTTGGGTCTATCATTGGTAGGTCATGTGAAGAAAGATGAAGAAAATGCTTTCTGTTCATCCTGAAATACCCAAACATTGTCTTACCTTACTCCCTCTGTCTCAAGACACAGCCTTTATGGTCACAGTACACATGAAAGGTCAAAGATTTCTGCTGAAAAAAAAAACCCAAAGAAGCTTCTCGCAAATATTTTTTTCCACTGGAAATAGTTCCCTACATCCACACTCCTCCTTTTATAGAATGAATTTTAATAGGTATCTTTTTTCTTTTGTTCCTCCTGACTGCTTCAGTTTTATTTGCTTTGCCTTTGTTTTCATTTTCGTGCTCTTTCCCTTCTCCTGCATTATAAATTCTCATTTTACTTGCTGAAAGTTAGAGCTACTGTACATATATTTAGAATACATGGGGGTGTATGTGGATACAGATATTAATAGATACATAAGCATCACATAGCTCTCATTACTATTCCAATATTATCAATTTTATTCATCATATGTCATGTTATACAGTTCTCACCTTCACTAACTTTAAATGGTTGTTTTCACATGGTCCATTAAAAACACAAATATCTAGTATTTCAGTATTCAGGATACCTTTTGATTACATTTCTTGGCTCAAATGTGATACAAAGAACCAGGTAATAAAATAATATGAAACTAATGTGACTGAAGTTTGCCCTGAGAGGGAATTTTATGATAACTAAAGCAGCATCAGCATAAAGCTGTTTTATCACACTTAAACAATGGGCATAGACATCAGCATAGACAATCAGAAAACAGGTTACATCCTGCTAATCAGAGAGAATTCATGTTCATTTTCATTCCATAGAATTTGTCCTCATTTTTACATCATAAGGCCAAGGAAAAGAAAAGCCTACTGCCATCCAGTACTTTGTAAATCATAGCATTTGAATATTTTGTTCTGTATGAATGGCTGATGTACCTAAAACTAGCACATCTTTTTGTATTTTAAAACTTAATTTTTCGTGAAGACACTGGACAGAACACAGTATACTACCATAATAGGCAGGAACTGATGTTTTAAGAATTCAGCTCTGCAGGTAACAAGAAGTTAAAAGATAGGAATAAATTCCCTTTTGATATAATTCAAAATCTCACAGCCAGATGCTGTGTTTCATTTTGATCTCTATACACTGCACATTCAGCTCCATTTTCTAAGGCATTTTAATCATTCAGCCATTAATATTTCTCATCCCTTTCTAAACCTCACACCAGATAGAATCAGCCCCCGGGGAACATCTCCAGAAAAGGAGATATTGTGGCAGCACAGAGCAAAGAGGTTTCCCCGTAGCACCATGCATGGTTGTAAAAGGAGGGAGGAACCAGCAGTTTTTAACCCACATCTTCCAGCAGCTGCACACACGTACCTTGCTCCTCAGGATATAATCACAGCCACGTATCACCCCCATTAGGATCCAGACTGCATATCTCTGATTGTCATGGAGACTGTTTCAAAGTCTTGCCGTGCTTCAGCAGCAGCAGCAGCAGAGGACAATAGAACTTGGTCTCAAATGGCTGAAAAGAGAGCAACAAAGCACAGTGTCAAAGGGAAGGAGCTGTGGCTGAAAGGGCTATGAGTACAGCAAGGCTCCCTTCCAGCTGCTGCAGAGGTGTAGGTTAGAGCAGCCTTCCAGAGGTGTGTGACTGTGCCTTCAAGATAAGCACAGGAAGAAGGTTCCCAAGGATAGCACATTTCTCCGCCTTCTTTCTCCCCCTCAAGCTAAGCTGCTGGGGTGTTTTAGATTAAATGTGTTAATTAGGAAGCTATTTAGTTTATGAGGTCTCCTGCTTTTTCATTCCCGTGGGCACTGTAAACACACTGAGTTTTTGAGTAAGTGATATACAGTGTCTTGGAACGAGAGACAGACAGAGACACGGGTAGGTGCAAGGCATTAATAGAGTTGATAGTTTACAAGTCCTGAGGCAATGAAGTGATTTTCAGAAGAGCGAGGAGCCACTTTTGTGTCAAATAGCAAATTTGCTAAGAATTGCAATTTATGGCCATCCAAAAGCTATTTCCAAGTCAGGTCAGTTCTCAGAAGAAACAGGAGTAAAAGGTACAACTGAGCAACATAAAATGCGAGCGAACATAAAGTGCAAAATTCAATGCAAAACCAAGTGGGTTTAATCACATCTCAGAAAAAAAATCATCAGACCAAACTGTCACTGGAAGTGTACTTAATAAAATAGAAGTAGAAACCTCCAAAAAATTGGTTGGTGACCTACATGTCAAGATCTAAGTTCATATTACCAAAAAAAAAGTGACAGAATTTCTCCAAGGACTGAGCAAAAGCATTATGGATGATTCCAAAGTTTTGATCTGAATCAGTGCTTTGAAATTGTGGAGGACATTATAACTCTCAAAGAGGACTAAAAGGTTACACTGAGATCAGAGAAATCATAGAGCTAAAGATGCTTCCACAAGCTTCTTCCACAGCATTTAGAACAATCTTGATGTAAGAAGGAGATCTGCTGTGGAACAGACCAATACATTGGAAAATCATGCTCAGAGTAAAAATGAAATGTTTTCCTTTGGAAAATGAAAAAGGTGAGTTTGATCAGCACATATGCAATCTCACGGTAATAAGCAAAGCAGGCTTCAAACCTTCTGGGAGTATCTTAAGGCAAAATTCTGCACCATGAAAACTTCACTGGTTCTTAAAAGAGTACAATTCTTTGGGGTGAGAAAATTCCTGTAACAGATCCTTTCTTGATGAAGACATGGAGGAACAGGAGCATGAGATAAAACAATTGCTAATGTCTGCCAAAAGAAAAAACGTGCAGAAATTATGAGAGTGACAACAGAGTGACATTTCTAAGAAAAATGTTGAGATCAAAGCATCCTCCACAAACCCAACAGCTTTCTGGTGCTGTTTGTGACTTGGAGAAGCAGTTGACTGTGGGCAAAGCAAAAGAAAAACGCTAAAGAAAATTAGTTTAGGTGCTACTTAGGAGTCTAGGAGCCACATGGGTTTAGGAGCTGTGTGGGCCTCTCAGTTTGGGGTGCTGGAACAGCCTGCAAAGCAATCACTTTGCTTCCAGTGGCCATCAAAACCAACAGGACACCACCCACATGTGAAGTGATGATTCTGTACTGTGTTTGTGCTTATGTGGAATGCTTAATTCAGCTGTGAGAGAGAATTCCACCGAATGAACATGATTAAGGTCCACTGCCTTGAGCAGCAACACTCTGTCTGGTATCTGCAGACTTCTGCTGGTTGCAGGACCTGCTGCATTTTATTTGCACACAGAGGAAGAGTGTGAAAAAGTAGGTAAGAAGCAGTTCTGGGGTGCAGAATTTTGCACTCTGCATTTTCCTTTCTCTGTGCTATGTCAAGCAGCTGAAAAATAGGTTGTCATGTTTGAAAATTCAAAAAGTCACTTATTTGCTGCTCTGCTGTGCAGATTTCCATCCCTGGGAGCAATGCCTGAGAGAGGATACTGCAGATCACAGAGTGTGGTAGGGCAGAAAAAAACAAAGTGAGAGGGTCATATTTTCTATGTGAGACGTTTTGTTTAATTCTGAGACAGATTTCGCTTTGTGGGCCTCTTCATAATAGGTCATTTTATACATAAAACAATTTTATAACAGAACCCAAATTCCCCATATTGTATGTATGAAGTGCCCTGTAAAATAAATATCAGTTACACAGCAAATTGCCTTTACTATACTGTGCATAACTTTTTTGTAATCCAGCCAATTACCTGGCTTCATGTAGAGAAAATTAGCAATAGCATAATTTCCTCTGTCTCTCATGTACATAATTATACTGTCATTTCCATGTCAGACACCTGGGGGGTGCCCAGGAATGCTGTGAAGCTTTCAATGCCTCTCTGTTCACAAGCTTTTTGACCCAAGCACAGAGCTGCAGCCATTTTGTTTAGAAATAACACACCTCCCACATGGTTACAGCCTTAACTAACATGTAATAAATACTGTTTCAAGAAAAAAAATAATAATTTTATTCTCTCTATTCATAAAGCATAACTGCTGAGACAGAAGGCGATTATATCAATAAACATTTTGGCACCTTTTCTGTGGGAAAAGGGTAAGAGAATTGGGATTGTTCAGCCTGGAGAGGAGAAGGATTTGGGGTGACTTGATTTGGCCTTCCAGTGCCTGAAGAGAGCCTATGAGGAAATGGAGAGAGACTATTTCCAAGGACATGTAGTGACAGGACAAGGAGGGCAGGTTTAGATTAGATATTAGGAAGAAATTCTTTACTGTGAGGGTGGGGAGGCACTGGAACAGGTTGTCCAGTGAAGCTGTGGATGCCTCATCCATGGAAGTGTTCAAGGCCAAGTTGGATGGAGCTCTGAGCAATGTCAGCTAGTGGAAGGTGTTGCTGTCCATGGCAGCAGAGCTGGAACTAGGTGATCTTTAAGGTCCCTTCCAATGCAAGGTGCGCTATGATTCTATGAAATAAAAACTCTGAAGGGCATCACAAGAAGGCTAATAGACATCAAACAAATCCATGTGAAGCAGATGTCATCAGCTAGATACTGAAAAAGACAATATAAGCTGATCAAAATGAGATTTGCAGATAAGCAGTGTGATAATGTGATCAGATGCACAAAATACTGAGGATTTTATGGGTTTTGCCTTGAATTTTTCTGAGAAAATCAGTCAGCAAGAAAATCAGCTTTCTTATGCATTAAAACCTGTACTTTTGCAGCCACCACAAACCTCAAACACCACTTAACTCTGAGATTTCCTCAGATGAGGATAATATGTGTCACTCAGTCAAATTTCTAAGAAAAAAATCTTAGCTTTACCCCCAAAGTGAGCAGCTTTGAGCAAGTCCTCTCTAGGAGTGTACACATACTAGAGATACCTCTGCAGCCTGAGCCAGGTCTGTGCAAGGGCTTCCTGCTCCTGGAGTTCTGGTGTGCTTACAGTGGCAAACACACGCATTCCAGGAGAGGGAGATGTCTGAATCAAGTGACAGAGATGCAGAAGGAGAGGCATTAATCTCCAGTCTAGAGAGATTCACAGACCATTGTTCCCAAAAGAGGAAGAGCTTTCAGAAGCTTTTCAGCACTGAAGGCAATGATAATTACATCCCTGCCTCCAGCAGGGTTTGGAAAGGGACTGATTCTCTACTATACCGCCTTGAGGTAATTCAACAAGAGCAAATAAACTTGAAGAATTCTGGTCTTCCTTTTTAGCATGCACCACACACACTGGCTGCTCAGGACTCATCGTAGAAGGTCTACTGACTGACTCAGGAAGGACAGGAATCAGTGTTTTGTCTCCATAAAATATCCATGGCAGGTAAATATCACTGTCCATGTGCAGCAGATGTGCAATGGGAGGGCTGGCATAGTCCCATTGTAGTCAGCAAGGCTAGAGAAGGAGAGCAGGAACCCTCGCAAGTCAGGCCAAGCTGAGGACTGGTGCTTGGTGCTGGGGTCTGATGCTCCCTCCCACTACAGCCAGGCTGTCCCTAGCCCTTTTCCTTGCCTGGCCACTGCTGTGGGGCTTGCACATTTCCACCCTGGCTCTGACAGATGGATGGGTGCTTGGTTTGGATGAGCACGTCTGGCAGAAGCAAGACCTTCTTGAAAGCAAAACGGAAAAACTGCTTTGCAAATTGACNGGTCTGGCAGAAGCAGACCTTCCTCTTTAAAGTTTGCACAGCAACTTCTTGAAAGCAAAAAGGAAAAACTGCTTTGCAAATTGACTTTTTAAAGCCACAATAACTTTTTTTTCATTTTGGTTCTTGGCACATTTCACCTCTGTAACCTGAAGATATTTTTAAAACCCAGAGCATTTGTGATTTCACTGCACACACCAACCCTTAGCTTCTTCCCCCCAATACACAGATTTATGATGAAACACAGCAGCTGTTAAATGTTATGCACAATTAGCAATACTGGAAGCTTGTTTTACACCATATTTCAAATCAATTGAGATACAGGACAGGGCAGATTTCTAGGCTGTTAATAGCCTAGCAGCAGCACAAGGGGGAAAAAAACTTTGTGATTGCTTCAGGTAGACTTTTTTTTTTTAATTTGATTTTGCAGTTCTGATCATCAGTGAAAATAAGATGTACGCTCTATGGTCTCTGTAACCTAATGCCATTAAATAAACCAGTGGAGCATGTTTTCATTATAAACTACTTTCAACTCTGGTCAGGTCTAGCTTGAAAATCACACAGAAAGTGAAGTGAATGACAGAAAGAGAACAAAAGGATTAGAGTTAAGGAAAGGTCTTAGGACTTTTTAATTTCTCTTGAGGAGAGATTAATAGTATCAGGACCTTCTGGGCAGTGCTTCTGCTACAGGTGACACATGGAAAGAGGCACTGCTGGTAGGCGACCCACAGGCCACTTAGGATTTATTGCATAGGTCAAACCAAACTGTAAACACCAGGAGACTAATAGGGAGACAGCTTAGGTCTGTGCAGCACTGGTGTCTTGGAGTTGATTAGATTAATTCCTCAGTATGTGGGCTGCTGTTTTGATCCAAATTTTTCCCTAAGGTGGAAACCTGAAGAAAAAGAAGTGGTCACAAGATGTGAGCAGAGCGCAGATACAGAGGCTGCAGCCTCCCTGGATATTCTATATAATCAGGCAAGGGACTGTGTCATGTCCCAGAGCTGAAGCACTGCTGACAACCAGCAGGATCCTTCTCCCCACCACGCAGCTGGTGGACATCCCCATCACACCTCCCAAGAGACACAGCAAGCTGAGCCATGACCTGGGCCAGAGGGGGCTAATGTACACACCTTGATGGGGAGGTAAAGAGTTTAAAGCAAGAAAACAAACTCCCTTGGTATAGTGGACATCCACCTGAAGTATGAAGCATTTTTTGTCAATAAATATTTTCATGGTGTTTCAATTGGTGCTGAAACCAGAAGGAACTGGAATTGTGTGAGGGTGCTTAGATATGGATGATGACTAGGAGAGGTTTCTGGGGTTTCTGCTAGCCAGGGAAAATCCCTGGAATCTCCATTGTCACCAGCACTTGAAGGTAGCCACTGGGGCACCACGCTGCCACAAGGCCATGCTGTTTAGGAGCATCTCTCGTATTTTCACATTGGCATTCAACCCTGCTGCAAAGAGGAGTGATAGAGATGTGAAACATCTGTACAGCTCCCCAGCCCAAATGCATCACCACTTCACTGAGCAGCAGGGCTGGCCAGTGCCCAGGGAAGGGGCCGAATTCAGACAAATCCAGATGCAAAGCTCTGATGAAACACACAAACCTTGTACTTGAAGATATGCAAATTAAAAGTTCAATCTTATTTCTAAGATTCTCCTATTGTCTCTCTGGAGAAGCTTTCAGTCCATTGACAACTGTCACTTAATTTACTTCAGTAATTGCACTGATGTTCGTTTCCAGCATTTGCAGCTTTTTGTGGCCATTGTTTGCTGCTGGTTTCACAGATGATTTTTTTCCTCCCATTCATCTTTTTCCTTAGTTCCACTTCATAGCCACAGTCTGGCAGGATTTGTCTTTTCCAGACTCTGCCTTCACTCCCATCTTGTTCGTTATTATTTCACACCATCACAAATCCTGCATTTGCATCTTGCAGGCAATGAGATTGTTATGGATAACTGGCTTTGCTGCTCCACAGGCAGAACCTCATTTAACTGCTCTTTTCTCTTTCTGATCTGCTGTGCAGATGACATGGTTTTTAAAACTACCCTTCTAGACTTTTTGACTGTGAATAAGAAAACTCCAGTTTGAGTTTAGGATTACCATGGTGACAGCTTTTTTACCTACCCATTTGGATCCAGGCTTTACTGGCAATTCTTGGCACATGTTAGTCAAACTATGGTGATGTTAATTGCTGTTTTGTTGGGATACGTTTGGAAGTACAGAATCCATGGGGAAATAGGGAAAGTAACATCCTTTTGTAGCAGCAAAAAATGCAGACTGGGATCTAGATTTAACAAATATATTGCAGGGTGATCAAGCCATGCAGGCAGAAGTTCTGAGCTGAGTTGCTGACTGTGACACAAATTGTATGGACAAGACTTTTCTCTATTTATATCTTGAATATTCCACTTCAAATAGAGATGGTGCTGCAGGATTATGATCTAGACTGTTAGTATTATCACACAGAAAACATCAGCATTATCACACTTCTTATCACCTGATTTTTTCTTTACTATACCTTTCTTATACTCTAACAGCAGCAGGCCGAATGTTTTAACAGCGTTCTATTCAGTCAGTTGGGCTCATTTTACAAGATTGGTTGATACACTGTACAACTTCATACCAAAGATATGCAGAAGCTGTAAGCACATGATGCCCAGACTGAGGCCAGAGATAAGTTGTCAGCTCTTTTATGCAGCACTTCTGTGGGTAGAAATGCCCAGCTGATCCTCTGCTGTCTTACCCCTTATCTCATCTGTACCTGTCCCATTCCCTCTCAGTCACACCCATCTCTGGGAAGTTCCTGGTGTGACATGACCTCCCAGAAGCTCTGCTGTCATGTTGGTGTACGTGTGACAATTATTGGTCACAAAGCAGGTGTGAAGGATGCAAGGCTTTTAACCTGACTCCCTCTACCACAGCAGGCCCTAGAGTGTCAGTGTGCCTATTTGTCTGTGTGGCATCTCACTGCATCAAGTAAAATGCTGAGCACCACCTCTTTTGGTTCTTGTAGTCAATGTTTTCTTGGTCAGGACATTAAAGCCTGAGGTCTCTGCCCAAATCTCTCTGGATGTGAAAGCAATGGTCCAAGGAATGAGAGCATCACACTGTCCAGCAGATTTAATGTCCCCATGGAGATGACTTACATTTGCATCTCCTCAGGTTATCTGAAACTGGTCTCAGGTGCCTGTTTCCCTCTGGCTTGTGCAGCTTCTCCTCTATCCACTGCTGATAAAGTCAGCAAGTTTCCCCTCCTTATGCTGTGCCAGATGCAGACACAGTTTACAAGCCTACACTTACCCCAGAATAAAAGGACACTGGGGAATAATTTGAATTAGACAAGAATGTGCCTTTCCCTGGATGTTATGAATCACCCTGAAGATATTTATCTTTGCTAATTGCGTTTGTGCATTTTGCCCTTTGACTTAGGATGGTGGGGAAAAAATCCTCTGGGGTGAAATGAAAATATATTGAAATAGTTCACGGACTTTTCTTTAACAGAATCTTAGCAAGATCTTACTTTACAAAATTTTGAAAGAGTCTTTCCATTATTTGATAATTGCAATTATAGTATGGGGATTGATTAGTTGTAGAAAAATAATTATTCACCCAATTAAAGCAAATTGAAATAGACTCAAAATGTTGGCACCCATTCCTGCTGTCTCCAACAGTAAGAATTAATTTGACCAGGATGGTTATATTACAAAACTGCTTGAGTTCAGATTAAAAAAACATGTAATTCATTTTTTGGCATTGCAACAATGAATTTTCTTGAAAGACTTAAGTGTTGACTGGGAAAAATGCAACATATAACATTTGATTGCAAAAATCAGTGGTTAAAAATAAAACAGAAATTGATAAATCCTCAGAAAGATCATTTTGCCTATTTGCATAGCTCAGAGATCTGCTGCTTAAATCAAGCAAGGAAGGCTGGACCTCATGATGAAGCAGATTTCTCTTCAGACCTCTGGAACAGGAAATCTTTATTAAAGGCATTGGTCCCCTAAGACAGCAGTAGTTTTATGCAGGTGTAGCTCAGGCCTGGCACAACAGATGTTCAATGCATTATAATTTGAACAGGAAATGTGTTGTGTGATCAAAGTGTGAGAGAATTAAACAGAAAGATGCCAAAGAAATGTCAGTCACACCACACACACCCCAATTCCAGCTGCAAATGTATCCAGACTGCAGGAGTCCAGTGCCTTAAATAGTAGCCCCTCTGACTGTGTCAAGAACCTTCTATCAGTTATATGTGCCAGATCAAAGGAGAGGAAAAGCACAAAGGTAAAATCCTTAACCCTCTTCCTTCTGGTTCTTGCCTTCAGCCATTATAAAGTACAACTCAATCTCGCTGATATTCCCTATTACAGATCACATGGGTGCTGGGGCACAGAGCACTCTGGGGACGGCTTACCCATCCTGTTGACACCCAGAAGCCGTGCAGTGACAGGTGTCTCTGAGATACATGAGTTCATTGATAAATACACATTTTAGAGCTGGTATCTTTCAAAAGAAATCAGCATAAACCCCACATAAACTGCAGTGCAATCCAAAACAAGTTACACTCTGACTGCAAGGCAGAAAAAAGCTTAAAATTAAGCAGTGAAATAATATGCAGAACTTGACTGATGCAAGCACCAGCAGTGTGCTCCACATGGAGAACCTACACCTCCTCTCTCCTGCACAGAACCATGCGGCAGTAGCAGCAATTTTTTCCCCTTCCACCTTGCCATTTGCCACCAAACGCCACTATTTGCTCACACTCTTACCTTAATAAAGAAACTAAGTAAAAGGTCCCAGCTGCTACTTTCTTTTCACACCTCCAACCCTCCTTCCAAATAAGTATATACACACTTGAATCAAGGCTCCCTTTCTGTTAAACACCTTGGCAGAACTTGAAATACTCTCTTAGGAATATCCCTCCGTCTCACATTCTTCTAGTTCCACTGTCAGATACAGAATCATGTAACAGTTCTGCTACATTTTCCAGTCCAGTAAATTTTAAAGGACTTTGAAAGTAATGGGTGATTTGGCCCCAGTGACCTAGCTAAACTACAGACACACAAAGAATAGTAGTGACCAAAGCACCAAAAAAACAAGAGTATAATCACTACTTTCTACACTAAAACAAAATGTTATTTCAGCTCTTGTTTATCAGCAATTAAAATAAATTATTAGAGAATTTAGAGAAGTATTCAAAGCACCAATGTGTTGGCAGACTTTGATCGAATTATTTTATTAATTCATCACAAGCACAGCAAATAACACCTGTAAATTAGCCCCACTCTGGATTGCTAGGTGCCAGAAGAAAAAAAATTTGCAGCGATACATTAGCTTATTAAAGTATGCTATTAAATGTCAAGGAGAATATCATAAAAATGTTTAATTTATTGAATAACTGTATTTGCTGAAGGGCATCAACATGATAACATTAGCGTTTTACACAAAATTCATCCTGCAATATAGTAGCTTTACCTCTAAAGCCTATTATAGCTCTATTCCCTAGGGCAGAGGCTGGAGAACTGCCATTTAATTGCCAGCATTATAAATTAAAGGAGTGCTTGAGTCAGATGTCATCCAGAGCTTACAGACAGTGCAGAGTGGGTAGGAGATGCTGACAAGAAGCTTCCCGATGGCTCTCCCAGCACTCCGAACATAATTAATTCTGCTGATCTTTTATGTGCATCTGCATTTGCATTGTATTTAAATTAAATACAGCTGTGTGCACTGAGCTGGGCAAAGCCTGGATAGCTAGGAAATTAAAAGCAAGAAAGAAAAAACGGTGATTCTGGGTTTTTTTTGCCTATTGTTTAGCACATTACAGAGGGAAATGCAAGTCCAACAGCTTACAGAGTGCTACAATTCCCCCAGGTGTTAAGAATTATGTTACAACCCAAAGCAGGGAATCATTTCTAGGAAATAACGTTAAGACAGGATTGCCCAGAACATGGAACTCAAAATCCTAACTGGCAGAAGTAAAATAGATCAAACTCCCTACTAATGACAGAAATCATCCTGGCGTGTCAGCTCTGTGTCTTATATCTACAGACAGGGAATAGTGACAAGCGGAAGGCATTGGTTAGAGCCCATCAAATTCACCCACAAGAACCAGTTTACTCATAATCAGCAGTCTGCTCATATGATTTAAACTGTTTGCTTGCATTTTTCACCAACATGTTCTATCAAAAAATAAAGGAAAAAAGAGCACAGTATAGTCACTGGAGCCCCAATTTTGTATTTACAGGTTACACTCAGAGAGGCGGTGTTAATTAACACTGCATTCCCGCTGCAGGTGCCACCTCACCTTTCCCCTTTTACTTACAATCTTCTCATAACATGAGATTTTTCCCTCCTCTTTCCTAAAAGAAATTGTGTTTTAATCTAACAAAGTACTCAAACGGCAAGGTTAGGGATGGAAATCAAGGTTTGTCAGTGGTGAGTGTTGGTCCTTGAATGAGGCGCCTGATTACAAGGCCATTTGTTTCATTGTGAAACCAGATGATATAACAGCACCTAAGTCTGAAACCAAGGACATCTACTATCCATTTACTTCCATTTGTTTCCACACACTTCCACATGTGTTGGGTGCTGCTGGCCCAGTTCACCAGAGCAGCTCTATTCCAGCAAGGCTGAAGGTTCCCTCAGAGCCAGTAATTTTATGCTGAGAGTGTGTCACCAGTGAGAGCAATTTGCTATTTTTTTTTCCCACTGTGATAATTAAAATCTTATTTCCAAGAGTCAAATACAAGATTTAAGAGCTTCCTTCCATTCAAGTTCACCTGGGTCACTTGCAGAAAACAGCCATAAATCAACATTAAAAAAAAAAAAAATCTGAATCATTCTGATGAGCAGTGACAAATTATACGGAAACTATTGAAATTCAGTATGGCTGGGGGAAAGCTGCCTCCAATTTCTACTACGTTTGTGGGAAGTGGATGCAAAATAGAAACTGAACATGCACAGACTAACATGGACACAAACATAAAAACTATAATATATTTTAATTAGTCTGCATTAAAGAAAAACAACAAACAAACCTGCAATAATTAACCAAACTCACCTAAGTGCTAAGGGCTATTTCCAAGCTGGGAGGCATCTGCAGTCAGGAGTGGCAAACACAGCCCTGAGCTCTCAAGCACCAGCAGAGGAGGTGGAGGAGACTCAAAGGAACTATAACAAGCCAGCACCTGACATTCTGGATGGATAAATCCACCAAAGTGGAATATTGCAGAGCACAAGTTATGGTATTTTTCTTTAGGGATAAGACTCCATCTTTGCAACCTGAGAGATATATGGGAGATCAAGTATCACAACCATGATATCACACAATATCACAACCATGACCCAAACTAACCATGGCAATGACATTCCCTACGGGAAAACGGCTCAACAACTGGGGCACTGGAGGCCAGGGACAATTCCTCTTTGGTCTGAAATATCCAAACCCTCAGATGTCATCACAGGGACAGCTCCAGACATTGTTCTGGGATAGCCCATTTGGGGTACAATGGTGTAAAAGTTCACCACACTGCCTGGGAGCTGTTGTTCCACATGTGATACATCTCTGGTCACATGGGGAAAAATGCAGGTTTGAAAAAATAAAAATCAAGGACATTCTATACAGCCAAGATTAAAAACTAAAAGGCAACAATGCTGATGCTTGCACTTCCTGATGGCCAAGGTAAGCTAGCACATGGCCAACTCTTCATTTCACCATTCCTAGGACAAAAAAGACCAAAACATCTCCCTGTGTTTTCTTAATCTTGTAAAGCTTGCCAGGGGAGGATTTGATTTTCTGTGGCAGAGCATCCTAAGTGACCTTCAGTTCATTGATGGCAGGTCATTCTTGGCTCTGATTGCTTCTTCAAGGAGTGCAATGGTATAATTAGTACAAAAATTTACTGAGAAATAGATGCTATTTCCAAATGTAGTGAACTAAATAACTCAATAATTAAAAACAAGATGCAAGCAAATACAATAATAGACAAAGGGTAAAGGCTACCGTTCCAGTCAATAATTCAGAAACAGCAATTATATTTCTCTCAGAAATTAAGCTATTCCAGAGAAACTAGGAAAATATGAGGGAACCCTGTCCTCCTTCATGAAAATGTGGAAAACCTTGCAGTATCCCAAAATATGCAAAGATACTGAAAGCCTCATTTTTTCCATAACTAGAAGATATGAATTGCGGGAAATCAATGGTGCAGACAGTTAGAAAATTGAAGTTTTTGCACTGTGGCAGACAAAGAATCCTGGTTATATCAATCAAAGACAAAGTCTAAACACGAGGAAACCAGAAGGTGCTGAGGAAGCAAAGTTGCCAGAAGGATGCAGCAGATGCTGAGTGGAGCAGCACCACCAGGATGCAGAGTTACCAATGAGACAAGGAGATTTCTAAAAGTTTAGCCGAGATAGCACTGGTGCTTAGCTGGGGGTAAATGGGATTTGACTAGCAAGTGCTGATCAGTTTTGCTGTCTGCTTGGTTGCAGGAGCTGGCAAGGATCACTCAAGCAAGCTCTGAGCTTCTGAATTGCCAAGACACACTGCAGGATGCACACCCTACAGTCCCCCAGACACCCAAACCACGCTTCAGTAGTCCAGTCACAGCATTTCCCATCACTATAGCACTCATTGGAAGGGACCCTAAAGATCATCTATTTACAACTTCCCTGCCATGTACAGGGGACACCATCCACTAGACCAGGTTGCTCAAATCTCCCCCCAATCTGGCCTTGAATGCTTACAGGGATGGGCATCCGTAAGCCCATGCAGATGTTTTGAGCAAACTAAGGGAAATTACTCTGAATGGCTGCGAGCCAACATGCACTTTTTGTAGGCCCTGAAGCAGCCTTGATTGCCCTGTTACATTCCCCCGTGGCAGGAGAGGGTCTAACATGCTCTAAAGCCTGCCATATGCATCTCAGCTTCATCAGCCCCTCCGAGGCCAAGAGGGAGGAGGAGGGAGTCTGGAGGGGGTGGATGGTGCTGCTCTGCTGCCTCTGGCTCAGAATCAGGGCAGCTGGCACATGAATGCAAAACAGCTGCTATAGGATGAATGTATATGGATGTCTGCAAGCGTGCTCACAAGTGGGATTTTGCTTATAGGATGAAAGCTGTTGTGTTTCCCTTTATGACAAAAGGTTCTTCTGCACACAAGACTATCACTCTTCACTTGTTATTCACCATTTACCCGTTTAAGAACTTTCAGTTCTCTAGTCAGGCCCTAGAAGCACTGTGGTGTAACAGCTCAGTTACACCATATGAATAATTAATTGTTGAGGTTTACCAGACATCAGCAGGTTCCTCCAGACTACCAACCACTTATAAATACCAACCACATTTGCAGAAATCCCTGCTGATTCAAAACCATTTTCAAATAGTAGCTGGCACATTCGTCAGATTTTGTATTCCCAGTAAATAATTTATTCAGCTTCAGCATCTGGCAAACAACAGGAGTGCTAAAAGGTCAGCAAAAGGAAGAAAAAACTGAAAAAACGACTTTTTTTTCTTTTTTTTTTTTCTTTACTGTAAATAATATGAAGTGACCAAAGAGACATTGGGTAGCCAAAAGATATTGTTACTTGCTGAAAGGTATTTGATTAACCAGCAACAATGATTTGTAATTCTATAGCATTTCTCACAAAATAACCATCACAGAGAATTTCAATGAGCTTCATCTCTGGGCTGGCCAGCAAACAAAAATGATGAACAGCTCAGTGGTGTTTTATCAGTCAAAGGAAGGGATGCAGCTGGCATAAGCAGGTTTAATTTCTGATCGAGAAAAATGACAGAGTTGAAACCTGAACTGACATTTTTGCAGCGTTAGCTAGACAAGGTAACTCAGAGACTGCACAACTAAGTAAACTGTAGTCTGTCCTCTATCTGTGCCCACTTTCTCTCTCACCCATTAAAGTACAAAAGTACAAACCTAAAAGTACAAATAAAAGTTGTTAACTTTGCAGTAAAAGCTTCCTGGGCAAATCACTGAGGAATGGCTTTTGCTGCTGTCCTTATTAGACAGTGTGAACATTAGCTGTGAACATTTTCAGAATTTTCCTTGGGACTGAAATGAACCAGGTTGGAAGAGGTTTAGAGGTCATGCAGCTCATCATGATGCACCAAGCTCTCTCTCTGCCTCTTGAAAGCCTCCAGTGATGAAGAGGCCCAGGACCCATAGCAGCTTTCTCCAGAGTGCAGCAAGCCATGTGGGTAGCAAATGCAGTCTAACTTTCAGTTAAATGACCCTTGTTGGAATTTTAGGTAATTACTTCATCTTTGTAATGGATACAGATTACATTTGACTGCCTTCTGTGCAGTTCTGACTTACATATTTGAAGATGATTTGGTCTCACTTCAGTAACTTCTCTAATTCCTTTTGTCCAACACAGTTCTTTCAGCCTTCCCTTAGAATTCATGGGTTTAGATTTCAGGCATTTTATTACTCTTCTTTGCCTTCTTTGCAGCCGCTGCACTCTGAACTTGTAGAATGGTACTTAAAATAGGATGCAGTGCTGTATCAGACATCTCAATGGAGCTGAGCAAAGATTTTCTTCATATGGCCTATGGCTCTCTGTTTGTATGTCATTGTTTGGTGTGAGCTGTTTCCTTGTTGTTTCAAATATATAGTATTTTTCCACTCATTTAAGTTTAAATTAATATTGATTTATTGACTGATTGACTGATTGATTGATTGCAGGAATGCAGTTTATCAGCATTCTTCACAATTTGCTTTTGCACAGGATCATTCTAATCTGTTTTTTGTATAGAAATCCAGATGTATACACCTAAGAGTAAATAGCCCAGCCTCCTTCCCTCTCTGCACAAAGTGATATGCACTATAGAATTTTCTTATCAGATACACCTCAGCTGACATCATTAAAGGAACTCTTAAAGCACAGGCAATCAGAAGGACTGAAATATTTAGCTTAGCAAGTTGCAGAAGTCTGTGTACATAAACCTCATGTACAAGAGCTACTGAAATACTGTTCACTGAAAGAACTGGAAGTCTGCTTAAGGAACAGAAGATTCAGACTGGCCTACAACTGACAGCACAATACACTAGTGAGTAAAAAATGGAACAAAAAATTACAGATAATATGATGGTGAAATCATGTAAGCTGATAAAAGAGCAGGAACCATCCTGCTTTTATTATCCTCTCAGTCCAGCTTAAAAATAGCGGAAATTGCTACTTGAAAATAACCAGTAATTATTTTAAGTGAAAAAGTATGCATAGCCAATGTCCATTCCCTAAAATAGCAATTTTCAGACAAGGTAAAACAAAAAGTGAATGCACAGCGCATTTTCCAGGGTAGTAAAATTTTAGCTCAGTCAGCTTATTATAACAAAAAAAAAAAAAAATAAAAAAGAGGCAAGGTTGTCACACTTCACACTTCCAGTTCTGTTCTCTAATAAATGTCTTGCTAGGGATGTGTATTAGCAGATTCTGTAGTGTAATCCAAGCAAATACCCCTAGCAAAGAGGGGCTGATGCCCTCGAGTGCTGTTTGCTGGGGCACTGCCAGGGCGCTGCAGAAACCACTTGCATCTCGTTGTTCAGGAGGTAGTGAGTGATGCAGAGTAATGAGACATGACACTGAATAAATTGATGGAATGAGATACAACAGGAAGAGTGGGACTGAACCCTACAGACGAGACCTCTGTGTTGGCTAATCTGAACCTTTAATTTAATTAGATTTACATGCAATGACAGCAGGGCATGAGGGCACAGTCAATCTCTGAGCTGCTTTCTGGGAGACACTGCTCTCCCAAGATGAAATAAAATAATTTTAAAAGGTCTTTTATGTAGGGCATGCTGCAAGTTTCTTTATTACACTTTTTATTACTATTATATATACTGTTCCTAATAAGTACAGGGCCTCACTCTGGGAAGCAGCAGAGGACAATCCTCAGCCTGGAAGCAAGCAAGAGTATCACCTTGATTTGTCAGAGACACAGAAATAAAGATTTGACCCATTCATTATAGCGCCTAGAATAGACACTGGATCTGGGTTTAAAAGAGTGATGAGCAGTTGCATCTGTGCATCAGCCGGTGCAGCCAGGCCCTGGCTCTGCCTCGGGACAGAGGGGGCATTCACTGCCCATGCTTGGACCACAGGTGACCAGCAGCTGCTAAAGGCACTGAAAGGTCTCACACAGGGTCACACATTACCCACCACACTTGAATACCAGGCCAGGGACTGAAAATCTGACAACTGTTCCTTATGTCCACTCCTTTTTCCTCATACAAGACTAAAGTGGCTAGCTGCTATTGTGAATCATCATGTTGCAACTACCTTTGAACTTCTATTTAAAGAAAAGGTTTTAAGGGTTAATGTAAATCCTCGCATTTTTGTGCAGAGCAAACAGACATCTCCATTGCCCTGGTGGGAACTTGGAACAGCTCTGGGGCTTTCCCCACCTGGTGCCTTCTGGAGATGAAATTCAGCACATGGAGAGTAAGCAGATGCAGGACCATGCCTGCAAAGTGATGGGTAAAAGGAGATGCAAGCAAACAATACCAGATTATCACCATATCTTGACTGAAGTAACGTCAGAAACATCCTTCTTAATTGATTTGGAAAACAAAGTCAGAAACGACACAGTGACATTCTGGTCATACAGGGTAGAAAAAGAGCTTCTCTTCTGCTAATGCTCCTTTGTGGTCAAGGTTGAACCCAGACCCAACACTCTACAATGGCACATTGCCAGTCTGCTCACCCATATTCCTCTGAGGAGCGGGTTTGCCTTTCTACTGAGATAACCTTGCCCAGCTGTAGGGGTGGAAGAGAATGGGATTTGTGAAGTCAGTGCAGAAAAAAGAGGCTAAAACCCAACACTGTCCAGTTAAAGCGATCCTGGGACTGTAAGGGGTGGGGAATCAAGAAGAGATCTTTGCTGCCACTTGGGAGGTGTTCACATCCAGTGTGTAGCACCTGTCCTTACAGAGAAAGTCAGCACGTGGTCTGTACATGAATCCAAACTGATGTAAAGGATTCGGATTTGACATTTTACTTTGGATCTCTTCTCAGTTTCATCTTACAATGCTCTTGAAAGTACTGAGCTGAATCTGACAGGCCGGAATTTGGTCTTGCTAGTGGTAGATTTGATCCTTTCAGCACATACCTTTCAAACCTTCACAGACAAACGCCTGCTCTCCCTCCCAAGACACCTTGCATGAAAGGCTATACCAAAGTTAGTGCCTCTGGAGCATTTGAGCAGAATCTGCTTGCAGAAATGTGTCAGCAGGCAAGATTCACAGCTCTCACGTTATCCTGGTAAAGCTGATTTCTGAACTGTGACACAGATTACATGTGAACCAGCACATAAGAATACAACAGCCTCAACCCCAGACTTTCCCATCCCAAAGCAGGGTGGGTGAATTGCCCTTTTAATCTTTTCGGTGCACCCATCTCTATAGCAATCAAACATATTTTCTCCTTATTTTCTGAATTCAATTTATACAGAGTTTCTGCTTTTGCTGATCTCTGGGCTTTGTATTTACTACTTAGCATCTCTGATGTTTTATTTCAGGCCATTATTCTCTGCTCAAATTTCTGGTAGGTCTAGATCCCTTTGTAGCATTTATTATCTCCATTTATTCTCTGGTCTCAATAACACTGCTACTTTCATTATCATGCAGCTTCCTCTCACTTTGAGATTATTAAGGAAAATACTCAATGAAATTGGATCAAATAAAATCCCATACAAGCTTCTCAATAATTTAATCCATTTTGATTCATTAGACTACATATTTTTACTTTCATATTATGCCATTATTTTAATAATAAAGTTAATCCAAACTACTTTTTTACTGCAAAAAATCCAGAACATACTGCATGAAATTATTTAAATCCAAATATATTGCAATTATTGCTCATTCATTAACTAATTTTACAACTGCTTAAAAATAAAGGAGATTGTAAGACTTCTGCATTGTAAATCCAGGTAACTACTTGTTCATACGTCTATTATTGTCTAAATGTTTCATGAAAGCAATTAAGTTCCCATTTTCTGCCAGGTCTGGTTTTATCACCAAACAGAGAGATCTAATTAGCATAGAACAAGATATATTCAATAATTTAGGAAGAATGTCATAACAAATCTTCATCACCCAGACTGCTATACCACACCCCTCACCGATGTCTCTGAGCACATCAGTAAAAGGATCTGTTCATTCACGTTTAAATCACAAAATGCAAATGTGTCAGGATACTCACTGATGTTAATGTGAACTTGCAGCTCTGTAAAGAAAAATCACAGAATAAGCAAGTGCAGAAAAAGCCTCTGCACAAGCCAGAACACTCAAGCACATGTGCAATAGTATCATAAAAAAACAAGTACCTGCTGCAAATGACAAAAACAAAAAAGGGAAGGAAAAATAATTAGAAACCCAATGGCAAACAAGCTTAATCAACAGCCAATGAAGTGTTGCAGAACATATGGTTGAAGTCTTCATTTCAGGCAAAATTGGAAGCATCCAGGCACCCTGATGTGTTCTGCAGGTGTCCATCACTCAGAGATGTTCCCTGTTGCACTTCACAAGGGCCACCTCAGGCCAACCTCCATCCAAACTCATTTCAGCAATAGAGGCACCCCACTTCTTTTGCTGTATGTGCCACCTCCCCACGGCCACACCAAGATGGCAAGAGAAGCATCCACTCCAGTGCCATCTCCCCAGCCCTGCTGGGGTGAGAGAAGTGGAGGTAGCAGCTGGGGCAGCACAAGCTCAGGGTCGGAAAGTCTGGCTGGGGCAAAAGAGGGGAGCAGAGGGAGAGAAGTAACATGTCTTGGTAAGAGAAAAAACTTTGGTGTCAGAGAAATAACTTTTTACATGATAATTAATATATTCTGTTTATACACCATATAAAAATAGTTTCATATCTTCGCATTAAAACAGTTGTGAGATTTGGCCAGACCTAACATTTCTGTCATTCCCCATAGATCTCCATCCTTCCTTCTGGTCAAGACAGGAACTCTATGTCAAAAGAGGATAGAATTTCTATAGCTAGCAGAGATCTTGGGGAGTTGGATAGGCCTCCAGGACTGAGCAATTGAGGACTTCCCACAATATAAGGAAGAGGAGCACTCAGGAAGGGATGAGATATTTATTCAGAGCACTTTATCTTCCTTTTCTGAAAATACATTTGTCCTGAACAATGAATACAGTGCTTTAAGGATGTTATTTGGCCACAGAACTACTACTGTTGCCTGTGATTCAAATGAATTGCACATTTGAATGTAATTTTGACCAAGTGAGGTAATCATGGGTTGATGTACATATAACTGGAACTCTGGGATGAGTTGAGGGAGAACTGCCTGGCTCTGTGGCATGAAAGGAGAGAGCTGAAACAGGTATGTAATGCAGTGACCATCAGATGCAGTACAATGTTGTGCATTTGCCCTTCACTAGACAGATATTACTGTTAGGGGCCAGAGGTTTACTCAGCTTCTCAATAAATTAAACTAATGGGGCCTTGTGATGGCCTAAAGCATCTGTTATCACTTAACCTTCACATTAACTTCAGCAGTCCAGCTGTACTGAAAAATAGAGATGGCTCCATATAAGCAGAAGATCTTCTGTAGCATTTTCACTACTGCCTGGGCTGTTCAAAGACCAAGATGCCATAAAGTAGCATGACCCAAAAACAGAACCATGGGCTGTGTACAAATCACTCTGTGGATCCTTGCAGCTATAGCGTCCAGTACTGCAGAAAGCAAAACTAGCTAAACATCATCATCAATAAATAAACAGCCAAAATACCAGTGCAAGAGCCACAGCTTGTTAACCCCGTAAATTGCTGCTCCAGAGTAAGCATAAAAATGACTGAGCATAGTTTTGCTGAGCTCACTCTCTCATATTGCCCCAGCGCAGAGGAATACAGGAAAAACCCATCTATTTGCAAATCCTCCAAAACATTGCACAGAATCATGTTTACAGTACGTGACTTGCTTATGACTGGAACCCAGCACAGAAGTTCCAGCTTAGCTGGATTTAGGTAGCAACATGATTTCGGTTCAAATGTATCAAGCAACAGCAGGAAAATAGACAAACTTTAATTTTTATTTTTTTTTAATTTAGATGTATGGCCAGGTTCTTTACTGTGCACTCTTCAAAAAGAGGATACAAAACAGAGGACACATTTGCCAACTGGTTTTTCAGCAATACTTGTTGTTGAGAAAGTTATCTGAGTCCATTTGAGACAGAAATAATTTGACTGATTTTCTCTCTATTTTAGAACATCATATTTGACAGCATAAGAGGAAATGGCCTCAAGGTATGGCAGGGTAGGTTTAGGTTAGCTATTAGATTTTTTTTCATGGAAAGTGTTGTGAAGTATTGTGGAAACTTTCCAGAGAATTGGTGGAGTCTCCATCCCTGGAGATGTTAAAAGAATGTGTGGATACAGCATTTGAGGTCATGGTTTAATGGTGGTGGTGCCTAACTGAAGACTGAACTTGATGATCATAAAGGTGTTTTCCAACATTAAAAATTCAATGACTCTAAATTATGTTGGTACCTAGATGCAGAACTGAAAACCACTGAGGCAAATGTATGTTCTTTTATTTATCTCAAGTATTTCTATATCCAGACTAATTTCAGAATTCTGGGGTGGTTGGATTTATTTTCTTTAAAACTACCTAATCTCTGTAAAACCTCTGGTAATTTTTGCAGGAAGATTCAGAGATTTATTTCTTATTTCTATGTTTCCTCTTTTGTCTGAAAACAGGAGACTTCTTAATGATCATAAAGTACCCTTCCAGATCTAATGTAATAAAGACATCTCTCTTTCAGGAAACGAGGCACTTTTTCCTTTTCTGTTACCTAAATAACCTCTCTATCATTTGTCTTTATTGAGTATTAGCTGCTCACAGTTGTCTCTCCATTCATTTCTCTCTCTAAACTCTGGTTAGGTATGCTCTCTATAGCTTGGTTGCCATTTCAATCACAGGGCGCAGTGGGCATGTTATGTCAATACAGTGATATTTGCAGTCTTCTCTATCTCTGTGTGTTTTACTGAACAATTTGATACCAGTTGCACAAGTTAGGCCTCTGTGCTTTATGAATGTTTTATTCTCCATCACCCACCACAGGACATGACTTTGGGACTATAGAATGAACACGCACAGACATTTTTGCTGCTCTTTTGCATTTCATTTCTAGTTGAATAAAGAGGAGGAATAGTTCACTGACTAGAGCATTAAGGAAAGTGGTCTTTCAGAGAAGTGAGTTCAATTATTGGCACTGCCAAAACAATTCTCTGGCTTTATCTGTCCTGCCCAAGGCCAGATGCCCTTGATTCCCTCCCTAGTCCCTGATCAAGCTAATTCCTAAAGCAAACCTCTAGAGCTGGCCCAGAATAGCAATTGTCCTCTACTCCCAGACCTCTGTTGCTGCATCACGCTGTGCTGACCAGCTGATGAAGGTGTGGCTGAAGTGTCCTGTCACACTTTCTATCAGTGATTCCCATTTTCACATAGGTCCTTATTCACGAGTGGGGAAACACATTTTTTATTGTGATGGTGAGCAAGCACCAGCACAGTCTGTCCAGGGAGGTTGTGGAGTCTCTATCCTTGAAAACACACAGGAGCTAGACAAGATCTTGGGCAATCAGCTTTAGGTGTCCCTGCTTGAGCAGGGGGGTTGGACTAGATGAGCTCTGGAGGTCCATTCAACCTTAAACATTCCATGATTCATTGAAGAACCAATAGTTATCTACTTTAGCATGAAGATAACTCCTCTCCAGGCTCTATGGGTTTGATGAACTAGGTCTCCATCAACTGTAAGAGAAGCCTAGATACCCTCCTGACACTGAGTCAGCAATATCTGAATGTATGTGCTTGAACCTGGAGCTGAAATTCAACTCGTGTGCCTCTGCACTGTGTCAGTGAGAAGGGGACAATTACACTATCCCTTTCTGACAGAAGTGTTGTTCGAGAAAAATGTTTAGTATTGGAAGAGCTGTACCACTGCTAAAGAAGTTCATGACATTTACCTTACAATGACAGTTAGCTGAAGTCCTATAATTTCCGACTAATTCTGAACAATTTAGGGTGAACACTTCCTCAAATACACATACGCAAAGCCAACATAGGCAAGTTTTGGTGTGAGGTGGAACAGCTGTAATGTTACTTCCACAACATCATTTAGAAGAGGACAAGAGAAGCTGAATCTTATATAAAAACAGACCAGAGTGTAAATAGTATGGACAAGTCAAACTTGGCCCCTTGGCCAGTTGGAAGGCTTCAAAATGCAGTTTAGTGAGCACTGGTGTGCAGCCTGAGCAAGTCCTTTGTAAGTAGTGCTATCTCCTTTTATTTTTTACATCTGATGAAAGACAAGGCTTCTCCAAAGCTTAATATTACTCTGTTAATTAACTAATCTATGAGCAGATGTTAACTGCTTCAGAAGTGCCAAACATTTCTGTTGTTATTCACTTCAGAGTCAGATGTGTCTAGATGTTTTTCTCAGAGCAATGGGCAGGGTTTGAATGCTTAGCGGTGCAACTGTTACTGGCTTGAACTGCAGCTGTGTGTTTAAATCTCCACCCTGGGCTTCAAAAATTGCCCTCGAGGCAGGGCTGTATTCTGCCACTTCTGTGCTTATAGAAAATACAGCACTCACAGAGTGCTGCAGAATATGGACCATAGCTAATTAACACTGCCACATTAATCTCATCCAGCTGAGAAAAGGGACTGGCTTCTATCACATTTTCAAGTGATCATAGAATCATAGAATGATTTACCTTGGAAAAGACCTCTAAGATAATTGAGTCCTACCATAAATCTGATACAGGCAGGTGCAACACCTACACATCTTTTAAATACCTCCAGGCATGTGTCTCCACCACTGTCGGTACCCAGGGAGTTCCTATGACACTCCTGGATGACCCGAACCCTGGCCAGGAGGCTTTTTACCCCTGCCAGAGGTGTCGGAGACCTTGGCTTGACACTGAGAATGCCTGTGGCTTTGATTTTAACCCATGGAACAAGTTACCAACATTATATGAAGAATTACAAGTTACAAAAGTTTAAATAGTAAAATAGGAGTAGTTATAGATCAAAATAAAAAATTTGAAGGTATGTAAAGGGGGTTTGAAGCTCTGTACAGGGGTGTCTGAGGCACAAGATGGAGGGATCAGTGTGTTTTCCTGTTCTTCTTTATTCTTCTTCCTAACCTCCATCTTCTTGGTGATGGTGGCACTTTTGGATTGGTTTAGAGTAGAAAGACTGTCTAACATAGCTGATAGTCATTGGAAAATAGTTGTAAACAAAGGTTACGTAGGTAATAGTATAAAAAGACGAAGCTGACCCAGGGCGGGCAGTGTGTCTCTGGACTGCTATGTGGTCTGCGCCAGGGCAGAGAAATCTACATTTGATAAGAAAATAATAAACTGCCTTGAGAACACCAGCCAGAGACTCCAGACTGATTCTTCAGCGAGGCGGGTTGGAGAAAAGGACTTTTTACACACTGTGGGATCGCCCGGGACAGGGTAGACTCCCACACCTTGGGCAGCCTGTTCCTGCTCTTGACAACCTTTTCAATGAAGAAATTTTTCCTGACGTCCAATCTAAACCTCTCCTGGCGCAACTTCAAGTCATTTCCTCTCATCTTGTTGCCTGGAAGAGACCAATCCCCCTCAGCTGCCCCCTCCTTTCAGGCAGTTGCAGAGCGTGATGAGGTCCCCCCTGAGCCTCCTTTTCTCCAGGCTGAACACCCCCAGCTCCCTCAGCTGCTCCTCACAGCACTTGTGCTCCAGACCCTTCCCCAGCTCTGCTGCCCTTCTCTGGACACGCTCCAGCCCCTCAGTGTCTTTCCTGCAGTGAGGGGCCAGAACTGAACACAGGATTGGAGGAGTGGCCTCACCAGTGCCCAGTACAGGGGGACAATCACTGCCCTGCTCCTGCTGGGTACACCATTGCTGATCCAGTCTGTTGGCCTGCAGTAAAAGTCATCAAAAGGGGACCAAAGACACAGAGTCTGAAAGTCTGTGACTGATGTAAGCTGGAGCCTCAGAATCAAATACAAGTTACAGAAAAATAAAAATCTAAAGCTTACTGAATAGATAAAAGGAAGAAAACTTTCAAGCATCACACTAACAAGGCTGCATTTTCTAAATTGCTGTCAGTTTGGTCTGAAAGGATTAGGGCTGATTCCTCGCTTCAAGCGATGACAATACCACAGAGCTACATTTTTTTGGATGATTTTTGAAAAGTCTTTCCCTCTAACCAAGCACTGCTGTAAACAGCAGTATCTGACCTACCACTTCTGCAGCTTGAATACAAATCTCCACATACACATATAAAATGTCATGTGATACATACCTAATTTCTCATTCTATTTTAAAATGCTCTGTATGAAAAAAAGAAGAGTATCTAAATGACCAAGCAGGCAGTAACCCGGCACTAAGTGATTTGTTACAGCTCCCTCATCCCTTGACTTCTGGCTGTGCTGCTGAGCGACAAAATGTCCAATGTGATTTCTGATAGGCAGGTACCCAAAGTGCCCTACAAAGTTTATAACTCCAGTGCAGAGAAGATTTCAAATCAATTGCAGGTTCTGTTGTTCCACTTCCACAAGGCTCTATACTTGCAGCACGTGATAAGCTGAGCAGCAGTAGATGCATTCAGGTTGAGACCTGCAATTAAAACCCAGTTCCTTTAAACAGTACAGTAGTTGTAACATCATGACATGAGCTGTGCCTCTTTCCAAAAGGAGAGATAAAAGCAGGTTCTAATTAAAGTCTCCTCTTTTTTAAATATGCTGTATCACTCTGTGGTAGCTGCACTGCTCAGAGTCCAAAAGAAGTACATGAATTCTGCCTAATAAAGTTTTCCCTTTGGATTTTTTAAACTGTGTTTGGGCTTCTACAAAACCCCAGTTTGTAATTCAGGAGCTGGCTGTGTATCACTACTCTCTCCATATCTTTGCAAAACACTTGTGCACCTTCTGATGATCCACACAGCCTGCAATAAATACAGCGGTGCATGAGGAACATCCTCAGGCCTAAAACACTGTTGAACACACCTGAATATAAAGAATTTCTATTTACTCAGGGATTCAATTATAATTATTTTGCTTTCTTTTTTTTCTGGCTGATCCAATCAAGGAGAGAAAAAAGAAAAGGAAAAATAAATCATTTCCCAAACATTTTCAGGACACTCCAAAAAGTCTGTAATCCCTACTACAATAAAAAAACAAACCAAACCAAAACAACCCATGACCAAAAAAAAAAAAAACCAGTCAATTCCAGGGAGTAAAAAAGCTAATGCTGCATTTAACTCTCCTAACTCACAAACCAGCTGGCAAATTGACTCCCAGAAGCTGGTCCAGATACAGCACAAAAAAGAACCCTGACTAATGGGGGCCTGTCAATTCCTAGTCGAGATTTTCCCTAATCTGCCATCAGTCACAGAATATAATTGTTATTATCCCAACTGCCAAAATGCTTTGGAACTCCCAAAGCTGTGTCCAGAGACTTCCAAGTATTTTTTATCCTGCTGCAAAATACAGAAAATTAATGACCCTGCTGAGCTCCTCCTAAGAATATTTTCCCTCTTACCTTTAATCAGCAAAAGCAAGACAATACTCAACTTAACTCTCTTTTTCTCAGCTTAAGCATCTGAAGTGGTTTTAGGAATTGTCGCCCAGATATGTATTTGAAATGCAGGATGCAGAGGTGTTCAGGAAAGCTCAGTAAGACCGTGTTCAAGATCCCAAGACAGTATCATATTTTTTATGAGGTAAACCTCACATTAATGAAATCTTGAGAGATCCTGTGTTACCTAAAATAGAATATATCCCATCCTTCCACAAGGCTAGGGAAGAGAAAAATGTTTGGTACTCAATATTTTTTATAACATCTGGACTAAAAAAAGTCGGGCTTTAACCTAAATTTCTGGGATGTACTTTATGTTACAGTAGAACCAAAATGTAATAGTTACTAACGAAACCCACAAGACAAGTTAGTTCTTGCCCTTAGGCAAGAAGAAAAGTTTTCTTTTTAAAGAAACTTTGGAATTATTACCATATAACTATTGGCTGTGTGCAAAGCTACTGGGAATCTGCTGCTGGAGGGAGAGACCTTTGTCAGGAGCACGAGGCATTGAGTTGTGCTGGCTGCTGGTTTATTTCCCAGTAGAATTTAATCCTTAAAGCTCTCTTTTGCCAAACACCTGCACATCCAAATAACCACTTTTATATCATCTTCCCCCATTCCCTCAACAGCCACAGTTCCCTTAGCCTTGCCCTTCTAAACCTGAACAGAGCTGATTGGGGCACAAAATACCAGGTAAGCATTATGAAAGAATAGCAACAATACCAACAAGAACTCCTGATGGATGCCTGAAATAAATTGAAATGGCGTCTCTCCTGATCTCCCATATTTTATATTTGTCATGTTGCTCCTGAACTTTCAATCCAAGAGTCAAATCCAGTCCTGATCAGACAGCATAGGTATTGGATTTACATGACTTAAGCTCTCAGAAAGAGCACTAACCATATGCCACGGAGATGCAGTCTGGTTCCACCTCGCTGCTTTTTCAGAAATAGTTCCTCTAAATCACCTGGATCTTCTTGCTCCAGTGACTCTCCAGCCTTTCTGAAATTGCAATTGCTCATGGTAATCCAGCATTCCTTGCTGGACCCCACAGCATGCAGCCAAACAAACTGTGAGGTATCAGAGATGTATCAGCGCCCTGAAATAATTCTCTCCCTTCTCTTTTGTCATTGCCCAGACCAAATGCCTGAGGACCACAGTTCATGCTCTGGATCACACTTCTCTTACACGCAGCTGCCTATTTGTGCCAAAGTTCTCCCCAGATGTCTCCAAGCCAATTATTAGAAATACCATCATTTTCAGCAATACCTTACCAAGAACTCAAGATCATTAGTTCTTCTGCAGACCTTACCCTAGTTGTTGGCAATCAGTCATCCCTATTAAGGAGTGCCAGGAAATGTTCCCAACCAGTGGAACTGAATCACTTGGACTGTTAATTCGTTACAGTGCTCCTTGAAACAGTTTTGCTCCAGGTCATCTAGAAACTTCCCAAATATTCCCTGGTACAGGAAATAGCATGGCTAAGAAGTACAGTCGGCAACTGGCCACCCTGTACTGGATAGGTGAGAATTTAATGCCATGGACATGGACCACCCCCTGCTGGAACAAGTTCCAGGCACCTTTCATTTCCTTACACAGACGTAACCCCAGGGTCTTCCACAGAAAAATAGATGAGATTCAAAGGTAAACTAATAGAAGTCATTTTGGGTAAAACAAAAGAGAGAGAAAATGTTGGCGATGAGAACCTCACCAGAAATACTATCCCTTTTCCATCCACAAAGGCAGTTGCCTGAGATCCCTCAGCACCATACCGTGAGAAGCAAGTTCACCGCTAAGATGCAAATTATCCTAAATTCAACACCTTGAACTTAATCCAGAACCAAACTGAAGGCCAGAAGATTCAAGAGCACCAAGTCTCCTAAGGAAAGCACAGCCAAGTTGGGAGGCAATCACTTCATTCCCCAGGCAGAGCGCATTGCAAGGATTGGAACTCAAAGGGCACAGCCTGGATCACTGCAGCACTGCTTGCATCTAAAAAAAAGTGACAATTTTGTAGCTAGAACAGGTGGAAAATGGACGGGGCATGTTCAGTTCTACATCAAGAAGAACCAAGGACTCATCTTGCCTTCAATTTAGTGATTTTTGGCTTTAATAGAGGAACTGGCTCAGTTGTTGCCTTGTTTTCTATTTTTGTCCCCAGGAAATTTTAATGTCACCTAACTCAGGCTAAGTATCAATCTGATCCCTCCTTCCCCATAGGGAAGCCTGGCTTGTGGCTCTGTCCTTTCCTCAAGGAAGAGAGGGAACATGTCTGTTCCAAGCTTGTTGGTCAGAGCTCATGCTGGATGAGTTGCTACAGTGATGGACCAGTGGTTATGGGAGAGGTGTGAAAATAGACTGTGTCAGGCTGAGTCCCAAGTGTGTGAGGCTGAGTCTCAAATGCAGTGCTATTAGGCCCTCAGCTTTGTGTGCCATGGTTGGGAGCTTAGCTGGCAAGCAGTAATTCTGCATCAACCCAGCAAACTCTGCAGCCATGGTGTCCTCGTCATCCTGAAGTATAAATTGTAACCTACATCACCTCACTACCTAAAGAAGCAAAATCAAACCTTTGTTCTGCAATATTCATGATGTCACTGTGGAATTCACCAGCACAGAACACTGTGAAGGCTGAAGGGTTGAGCAATTTTGGGAATTCCAGGATGATCAGTCATTCATGGCCATTAAACTCAGCAGTATGCATGGCCCCTTACCATACCATATGGACAGGACCATATCCAGAAGGTCCTAAACCAGAGTGCTGGGATCAGGGGTGTTACTAGAGGGCAGTGATCATTCTTACCTGCTTCATCCAAACTTGCACTGCTGGCTCACAGCAAGGCCATTGCTTGGGTAACATCTGGGGTGGGACATGGTGTACACAGAAAGGACCTGGTGCAAAGGAGGACTGAATACCCACAGGAAGCACTAAGGATTACACAGTGTAATCCAAACATTTTTCCATGTGTTTGAGAAAGAGAACAACTCTTTCTCTCCTTGACCATTTGAAATGCATCCAGATGTCAGGTCCTTTGCTAAGCAATAGCAATAACAGTCAGTGGGTATAGCCAAGAAACTGTTCAGCTCCTTTTATTGGAGCTGTGTGAATGTGCACTCAAAAGGTGAAATTTGCTCTGTGTTGAAACATTGCTAGCGCTGCAAGAAACTCGGTCTACTTTCCTGCTCCAAAGAGTAACTGATGAGGGCTATGGAATGGAAGAGGGCTGTACAGGGCTTGAGTTTTCTCAGTGAGATAAACAACTAGGAGGTGCTTCCCAAGTGAAATGCCCTTTGATTCTAGCCTCCTGACTCGTAATCCTCTGCGAGTGGAGTCTGCTCAACAGCCTGCTCTGCTGACTCGCTTGTCTTCCCCTCTGAACATTCCAGACTCCAGCAGCCTTGGACATGCCAGAGGGTCCCTCTGCACCCAGCTTACCCCAGCAACAGAAGAGGGGGCTTGTGGACACAGGCTGCCACAGAACACAGAGGTCTCACACTTTTGTTAAAGGACACCGTTCATATGGCTGGTTATGACAAGACAAAATTTGAGAAATGAAGAAGTATGCCCTGTCACAAAAGTAAGTTTGATACAGACCAATGCTCACTAACAGTTAGAGATGATGACCCATCTAATTCTGAAACACCATACTTTATGACACCTAATTCTGACAATTACAGCAAGGAATGTAAAGAAAAAGTCTGAAAGAAAGGGACCAGAATGTTGCAGCTAAAATGAAGAGTTAATAATTTTTACAGAATGGGCCCAGTTACTGCATATTAACACTTCAGGCCCTGGTTTGATTGGCTGAAATTACATGCACTTAACCTCTTGTGATGCGCAGACTATTTCATTAACTTCTTGCTAACAAAGCATGACAAATTCATTTAAGTAGGGAAATTAAAAGAGGAAAGACCATGTCTGCATCTAAGCTGGACAGTCGGCTGCCTTCACCTAATCTCCTATTTCCAGGCCATTTTCTACTTCCCTTTTAACCCAAGAGGTGTAAAATAAAATATTTATCAGAATAAAACACTCTACCAAGAAAAATACTTTCTAGTAACCTAAGCTTACTTAACCTGCCAGAGGACTGTGAGAGACATCTAGATTCAGTACTCACTGCAGTCAGTTTATGACCTTTCCTTGACTTCAGGCAGGCTTCAGGCAGAAGGTAATGTTCTTACTCAAAAAATATGGATCCTCTGGGGAGGAGAAGGGCTACAGTAAAAGTCTTGAAAAGAGAACTGAAAGAGAACTGTGCAGGGCTCTATGAGCTCTGAGCTGTGGAGTGTTTTCCCTTACATATAAATAGTTTTTGAAGTGCATTTATCAGAATAAAAAGAAGAATATCTGAAGGTTTTTGTCACCTAAAAATCCCACCTGCTTACAAACAAACAGAAGAAACAAAAAGAAAAAAACAACAGTCATCATTGTTCCAACAATAACCCAGAAGAAGCAGAAACTACCTTTTCATCCATGGTACCATCAGAATTCATGACATACCACAGTTAAAACAACACTGATGACTGATTGCTAGGCTAATAACCAGAGGAGGAATGATGAACATAGTCTCAGAAAGAAGCTAAAGATGGCAAACAGGCCTCCACTCTAGTTTGAGAAAATAAGAAGTGTTAGGGAACAAAAATATGTTTCCCAGGAACAGGAAAAGGCACTTTCATTAGAGTTGACCATTAGCCACGAGTCCATCCAAATGCAACATGTGGAGAATCCTTGAGATCTGAGGGACAATCAAATTATTTTAAAAAGTACAACAATATATGAAAGAAAATTCTTATTATTAAGGTCTGCAATTGGATCCCTAACAGAAGGAAAACAGAGACAGCTGGAGCTAATAGAAATCCTCTAAAAGACAAGAGATAAGGAACATCTGCTAGCAGGGACCTGAGTGAAAAAAGACCTGTCTGTGAATGGACATAAAATATTAATATTCCCATATCTATGTTCCTCTAGACAATGGAAGAAATAAAGAACAAACCTTGAACAAACAAGAGTTTTGCAACAGTTCTCTGTTCTGTGAAATTTAAACCCATATTTCACAGCATGTCATGATTCACAGGACGCCTCTTCACTATTGCATTTCCCAAGAGGAAACACAACACAGAGCCCTGGAGACTGTGACACCACCAGTCCCTGAGTAGAAAGGACTTGATTTCAATGCACTGATTTTCTGTTGGTTGCCTGCTAGCTTGTTTTTTTTCCTCTGTGTCATTTTAATTCTGCCTACATATTACAGTTAAATGGCCAGATCAACAGGGACTGCAGCAAGCCACCGAACACAGTTGCAGAAAAGGGTAATGGACCCCTTGACACTTTGCTGATGCACACTTTGCATGTATGCCACGTTTTCTCATGGTGGCTATCTTCCCTTGAAGAGGAAAATAACTGGAACTTATAGCAATTTTAGCAACCAGATATATAAAGGAAGAGAATTCCTCATGATAGATGTCTGCCACGGGCATCATACTATATGAAACTGTTTCACAGCCAGAACAAGCTTCATTTTGGAAGCAAGAGCTGTGTATTGTTTGGAAGGCTCTTCCTTGTCTGCTGTAATGAACCTTTCCTATTTTATCTTGATTTTGCTCCTGGCCCATTTATATATCTTCAGTTCTCACGTGATTCTGTCTGTTTTCAGAACATCCTTGTTCTTCCCACCAGCATTTTCATAGACAGCAGCTGCAAAACCTCCAGCCTACACTTAACTAAGCTAAACAAGAGAAGCTGCTCTAGTTTTTTCTGATACAACAAGCTCTTCCTTCTCTTGTTAGACACAGTAATTCTTTTCCTGACCCTTTCCAGTCCAAAGGCAGAGCTGCACAAGTAGTCCCAGGCACTTTCAGGACAAGAGCTTGCAATGAATCTTATCATCTCTCCACTGGAAATGGGAATATTCCTTTTTACATACCTGCAGTACTGCTAACACCACACTTGGATCAGTCAATACACCAAGAAGTTTCCTCTGGAAAAGAAGCTCAATCCTCAGCTCACAGAACAGTTGGCTCAGGTGGCTCCTGCTTCCTGCAGTGCTGCCTATTGAAGGGAATCAAGCAGGACACACAGAGCAAAACCATTCTGTATGGGGAATTAAGAAGCAGTATGCTAAAATTGATGGCTGGACATCAGGGCTGTGCTATCTACCTGCAGCAAAGTCCACACTGCCAAATTTTTCTGAGTCACTCTCTGTTCAAGCCGAGGTTTGATGCGCACTCAAACTTGCTGATGTTTCTCTCCCAGCATGAGCTACTGAGCAATTTTGGAGATACTGACTAAATTTTGAAGCCACACAGGTGAAGATTTACATGCTAGGTATGCTGGAAGATTTGCAGTGCAATGGTTCTGACAGTAGAGAACAAAACCATGATAAAGCATTGATGTCTGGGTGAGCCTGCAAATATACCTAGAAGATATCAGCATCCCAGCTGATGTGAGACATCCACATCCACAGACATTCCTCAACACTTGCCTGCAAGCTGGTGAAAGATTTATAACACTGCACGTGTCCTTCCTTTTGCAGTGTGATGGAGAACCTAATAGAATTTGTTTGGCAGGAGTTTGAGTCATCAAAGATATGGGAAAGACTGAAGCTTGGCTCCAGTGGGATGCACATGTTCCCTGAGTAGGAATGCCACCACACTCTGGTAGGCGCAACAGGGCAAATGAACTGGAAGGGAGATGAGGCTCAGCGTCAGACATCCCATCAAACTCCCTGTGCTGCCTGCAAAAACCTGCTGCAGTAAACAGCTGCAGATCTTGCAGATGTGCAAAGCTCTTCCCAGACTATTTGAGAGGAGGCAAAAGCCACTGTTTTTGGCCAAGGGATGAATATGAATGCATCAGAACAACAAGGAAGAAAGGCCTGGAGTGTCTCAAGAACACTCAGCTGAGGAATCAGTCATCAAGAGCAAGGCTGGAAAATGCCTGGGACTGAGCTGTGCCTGCATGAGGGTGAGCAAGGAGAACAGCCCCTAAAAGGACAGTGAGCCAGTCTCAGCAGCTCTCCAGCATCTTTACTTCACAGGGGTTGCAGCAACACCAAGCCAGTCTCAGGTGACAGAGAACATTTCATCAGCAGGTACCCAAAATGCTGTACAATAGACAACCCTGACACGTAAGACATTTTCTTGTTCTAAAAAGAGAAGTGCACAAGCAGCAATATGGGAGCCAAAGCCAAATGATCGTTATACTCATCAGACTTGTACTCATCATGAGAACAGTGAAGCAAGGGCTATAACCAACCACTACCATGAAGAGGAAGCCCTAGCTGCTGCATGCTCCCTGGGCATTGATGAATACTCAAGCACCTGGGACTGGAGCTGTTTATCTACTTATTTATTTTTCAGCTTTAGAAAATTGTTCTAAAGTGCTTCTCTTTGCCTTCTATTTTCCCACAGATGTTTCTATAGAAATTATAGTAATTACATATGGTGAAGAGAGTAATTTGCTTTAACAATAGTGTGAAGTGTAATTTTTATCAGTTTAATGAGATTTCTGTCCTGTCCATTTGTCCACAAAGTTTGAATCATCTGTATATCATGGAGTCACAGATGTAGAGATTATACTCAAAGGATAAATTTTCCATATGCATTTAATTCCACTTGACTTGGAGCTTTGGAACCAAACTGAAGTTTCTGGGGGAATCAGAAAGATGAGGTGCTAGAAAATGCTTTCTAGAGGCAGGCAACAATAGAGAGAAAAAAAAACCAACCCTATAGTTTATCCTCATAACAGTCTCACATAATAGACAATCAACAGAGGCCAAAAATGCCACAGTCGATTTCTATCTGTAACAAAAATGACAGGACAAGAAGAATTTTAGCTGAAATTTTCTTTCTAAGGTGTGCAAGAGCACTTTCCAACACAACTTTCCAGAGCTGGAGTTAGAAATTTTCAGCAAGGCATTTGGAAAAGAACCTAAACCATTAATCTCCCATTCTAATGCATTAAATGGAACTCTAATGAAAGATAAGAAAAGCTCAGTTTAAAGCTAAATTAAACATGTTTTATATGTTTAAAGCAATGTCTCCAGGCCTCTCACCCCATTGAGTCCCACCAGAGCAGAAATGTTACAATACTTATGACTGATTTTGCTCAAGTTTCTACTGTGGCTAAGCCAGTTAAAATACAGAAAATCCATATGTTCTTATGCATTTGGATTCTTCATTTTCTCTATGTTCTCACAATCCCTTTTTAGTAATTTCATACAGATGTGAGTTCAGAGATCAGCAATTTCACTTCTTAGCATTCACGTGTTCCTTAAGGAAACAGACACTGGGACCTGTACATTTGAGTGCTCCTCACTGAGGACTGGAGGACCCACACCTCATGAAGGTACTGCATTATAGCACTTATTTTTCAATGATTTCTAGCAGTGGTTTAAAAAATATTAGATTTTGCTTTCTTTTTTTTCTTTTTGTCCCTGCTGCTTGGAAAGTTGATAGCAAATGTGATTGCTCTGATGTATAAATAATACCTTATGACTTCAGCTTTTCAGTTATTTATGGGAAGCATAAACCCAGCTATAATTGTGTGACCATGGCCTTTTGCAATAAATATTTCCTCTTTCTCTGTGGTGCTAAAATCTCTCCTTCATACATAGCAAAATTTTTTTAGATAGAAGTTTCAGCCTACTATGCAGGATTGGCACTTTAGGACCCTTGTCATCCCTGTGACCCCCCTCTGTACTCTGAATCCCTCTCCTATGAATTACTCAAGCACAGATCAGCTGAGGTGGGAAAGCCTTTACAAAAGTCAGCTAGTCCAATCCCCTGCTCAAAGTAGGGTCATCTAGACTGGGTTACTACTTAGAACCATGCCTGGGTTGGTTTTGAATATCTCCAAGGATGGAGACTCCACAGCCTCTCTGGGAAACCTGCTTTGGTGCTCAGTCACTACCACAGTAAAAAATGTTTCTTCTCACATTTGGATGGATTTTCATGTTTCAGTTTGTGCCCAGTGCCTCTTGTCCCATCACTAGGACACTGCCGAGAAAAGCCTGGGTCCATCTTTACTCCTCTCATCCTATATATATTTAATAAATCCCCCTGAGCTTTCTCATCCTCAGGCTGAACAGTCCCGTTTCTCTCTGCGTTTCCCCATATATCAGACACTCCAAGCGTTTAATCATCTTCATGGTCCTTCAATAGACTTGCTCCAGCATGTCCAGTATGTCTCTCTTGTACTGGGGAGCCCAGGACTGGACACAGCACTCCAGATGTCGGCTAAGGCTGAGCAGGAGGGAGGGCTCAATGCTTTCTTTAATGCAGCCTGGGATGCTAGAGCTGGCATGGAACAGCACTGATATTCTCCTACCACCACTCCTGACAGCTAGCTTAGCTGAACAGCCTTTTCCCAGATACATAATTTTGGATACTTAGAGCAACTCTGAGCTGCCAAGTCTTTCAGAAGCTTTTCCTCCTCTGTCATTTACAGCTGCTAAGATCCCAATTTGTAATAAAGGTTTTGTTATTAGATAGTGAGTACATGACCTTTCATTTTGTACCATTAAATTTTAGTCTCTTTCAATTACTGCAGTCCTCAAGGTTACCCAGTGCTTTTGAAGATGGTTTGAATATCTTACATATTGTCCAACATATAACCTTTCTCTTTGTAAGTTCTCATTACCTTTTAAAAGTCTCTCTAGTTGGAAAGCCTCTGAAGTATTACATTTTTTATTCATTATCCTGCCCTTTTTTAAAACTTTTATTGTTTCTCCTTTGTCCTTAATCTTACCTGTAGTTATGCACCCAGCAAAGCCCTCCATCATCCTCTGATATCCAGAGGAATGCTTGGCACCACCCATTAATTTTCCATTCACTAAGAACGAGGTGTATGCACCTTGCAGCAGGAATAACCTAGGCATGTACTGCAGGTACTTCCAAAATTACCAGCCTAGATCAAACCAAACCTTCAATCTTGGCTGTTAAATCCACTAAAGAATCATTCTTGTGCTTATGTTGTACTGTAAGTTCAAAACTAAGGCAGGAAGCTGCTCCTTACATCTGAAATGCTAGCGTGGGTCTATCAATGTAAGATCTAGCATTTAAGCTGCATGCTGTGCTAGCCAGAGATCTTCACTGAACTACAAATGATGACTGAGTGATTTCCTAAGGTCTTACAAATAAATCAGAGCCTAAAACCTCTATATACAGAACTGAAAATGTTATCTGCCATGAATATATTCTTGATAATGGAATTGCAGCTGTGATTTCTTTACTCCCTTTGAGAACCTCTTCAATTGATTTAGACATTTGTATGTAGGATATGTACAAGCCAAATTTTAAAAGAGTGAACATTCTTAAAAAGGTGATGGTTAGATTATTTACCACATTTAAAGCCAATTCAAAACCTTTTAAAATCTTAATTATTTACAAATTAATTCTTAGACTTGGATAATATGAGAAACACCATATATGCTCTTTGGGAGTGGGACCAAATGCAGGGAGAATTGTTAAAAGCTATACATTTTTAGAAATTTAAAAGAATATGGCATAGCCTTGGTCTACATAGTTTGCATGAGAGGCTTAAAGCATTGCAGTACAGTTTTGTCTCCCTAAAGTTATTTGTAGCTCTGTGACCAACAAGGGAGAGTCATCTTTCCTGAAGTAGTTGATAGATGTATATTTTTATCCAATTTTCCATCTTTAGGCTTTTTTGAAAAATTGAAAAGCCTTTAACACAAAAACACATTGAAGCATCAATGTATGAGAACACATTTGGGTTTTGAGTAGTTATCAATAACTGGGAAGTAAATAAAGACTTCTAAATTAAAATTGAAGGTATTAACCTTGAGAGCTTTTTCAGGGGAAAAAAAAACCAAAACAAAAACAAACAAAAAAACCCCCAAACAAACATGAAGAGCAACATTTGCTTAGTTCTATGAAATCTGAAGACAGACAAACTTTCAAGTGCTTGGGAACCTTACAGTCTGTCCACACTGAAAACAACAACTCTGTTTCCCGTGCATGAAAACCCATCATACTTTGCCTTTTAGATTACATTTCTGATTTTACAAGAACTCAAAGAATAAAAGCAGAAGAAAGATGTTGCCCTGTTAATTATTTTAGAAGGAACCCTACACAGTCAAGCAGCCTGTGAGTATTAAACACTATCAGCAGTTACCAGGTGGCCAAGGGGCGGAGGAGAAGGGCTGGCTGGCAATTGTCTCTGCTCCACAGAGACTGCCCACCAGAGACCCTCCATTAACTTCTACACTAGGAAAAGTGATTAAATATGCAAGCTGTGGTGAAATGAGGAGCGGGTAAAGCTGCTCTTGTGGCGGCATGCTCAGCACATCCAGGCAGCAGCGTGCAGCTTGCCCATGGTGGGGAGCAGAGAAGACAGCAGAGGTATGTGAGGTTGGTTGCCAGGAAAGGGAAAAACAGGGTCTGGCATTTACCTTGACATGTCACGAGATGAGAAACTACTTGCAGGTTGCTACCATCCAGCAGCTGACACACATAAACACGATCACAAGTAATTTGTGGTAATAGTGTTTTTTCAGATTTTTTTCCTGGTACACACAGAATCGCAGAATGAGTACAGCTGGAAGGGTTATCAGGTCCAATCTCCAATTCAAGCAAGGTCATCCTAAAGTACATTGCACAGGATTGCATCCAAATAGCTTTTGAATATCTCCTGTGAGGGAGACTCCACAACAACTCTGGGCAATCTGTTCCAGTGCTCGATCACCCGCACAGTAAAGTAGTTCCTCTTCATGTTTAGCTGGAGCTTTTGTGCATCAGTTTCTACCATTCCCCCTTGTCCTATTGCTTAGCACCACTGAGAAGAGCTTGGCTCCATCTCTTGGCACCCACCCTTTAGATACTTCTAGATATTGACAAGGTCCCCTCTCAGCCATTTCTTCTCAAGGCTCAACAGGCCCAGCTCCCTCAGCTTTTCCTTATGAGAGAGATGTTCCAATCCCTTCACTATCTTTGTAGCCCTGTGCTGGACCCACTCCAGGAGCTCTATGTCTCTCTTGTCCTGAGGAGCCCAGCACTGGATGCAGTACTCCAGACAAGCTGACAAGAGGTGAGGTCACCTGGTGATGTTCTAGTAGCTGGCAGCACAAAAAAGGAGCACAATAAAGCCTGGAAGCACTTGTCCCAAATTGCAGACAGTGTGAGCTCAGAGCAGCTCAATATGTAGAAAGCAGTCTTGGCCAACTTTTAGGAAATGAAGGAATTGAGACAGATCCAACTCACATGAAAGTAACAAAAATACCAACTCGCTGAAAGAAATGAAAAAGGACACTACTGGGATAGCAGTGTCAAATATGGAAGAGGCAGTCACCCTCCTATCAAATCTACTTTATCACAAAAGCAGCACTTCAGTGACTGGCTTCACAAAGAGCTGCTGAAACAAAGTTCTTCCAGTGCAGAACAAATCCAAAAAAAAAAAACAAAGCATACCATGTTTGGACCAAAGAGGAAGTATTTTCCTTTGACCCTGGAAGCCAGAAGTTTTATCAACATGTGCACAACACCACAATAATAATGACTGCAACAGGTATCAAATCTCATGGGAATATCCTTTGGTGAAATGTCTCCTTTACCAGCAAGATTTCAGTACATCATCTCAATGTTACAAAACACCATTAAGAAAGAAAAAGTGTCTTGTAACTGATTCTTTCTCACATAATGCTAAAGAGGAGGGAGACTTGAAAACAGAAGCACATGATACTATAACAGTCAGCAAAAATCATGAGAGAAAAATGAAATTATGATACAAGTAAAACTTCTAAGAAAATAGGTGTCATCAGGCCAATCTGCACAAGAACAAGCTCCCTGCAACGTTTATTAATTTGGGGATGGAAAAGCAGTTCCATGTGAATAATGAGCATAGCTTAAATTGATTAATTGACTTCAGGAAATTTTAGTTTTAAGGAAACAATAGACAGAAAAAATTACAGGGGGATTTTTATGCAAAAAAACCAATCCAACAACAACAAAAGCCAACAATCAAACAAAAAACCTCAAGAAAACACATGCTTTTCTGGCCCTACATGAATTCAGAAAACAGGACTCGTGTTCAGAATTTGCTGCATTTTTTTTGAAAGTGCAAGAGACTGAACTGCAAGGAGCTGCTGATAATACTCCTCCTGGAGTCAGGCAGAAATTTGCGACTGATTTTCTTGAGCACAGCAAAGCTCTATGCAATGATAGCTCATTATTACTGTCATATTTTACCAAGTAATTCAGCTAAGCTGCACATTATCCAGAGCAGTAGTGAGTGACATAATACAATATTTGCCAAACCTCTAATGAGCTTGTTTTCAACCCAGCACAAGACATGAGACAATTCCAAGACTGCAGAGGACCATGCTTCATACAGAAGTTGCAATCTGTATCAAATGTATGCATGCCTAAGTAAACTCAGATGTAAAAAGCCAAGAACGAGAGTCCCAAAAGTGCCAGTCATAGGCATCAAAATCTTCACACGTGCATGTTGAAGAGGATTTCAAACTGTGTTCATCTTCAATGGAACCAGCTGAGCAAGGCTGTAGTGGGTACAGCCCATTTCAGTTTTCCAAGGGCCAGTACTATCCATCAGAAGCACTTAAATGTTGATAGCCCCAAATTCCACTTCTACAGAGCTGCTGGCCAATGTCAGCTTGCAGATCACCCAGCCACACTCATACACTGAAAATTTCATGTCTCCCCTCTGACATGTCTTAATCATAGAAAGCATCCTCTACCTCCTCCCATTAAATAAACAGGTCAGTAAGAACAACTGCAATATTAATTGCACAAGTTGAAAATCATAGAAGCATAGAATGGCTCAGGTTGGAAGGAACCTTAAAGCTTATCTAGTTCCAACCCCCCCTTGCTGTGGACAGCAACACCTTCCACTAGACCTGGTTGTTCAGAGCCCCATCCAACACAGTCTTGGATGCTTGCAGAGATGGAGCATCCACAACTTCTCTGGGCAACCTGTTCTACTGCCTCACCACCCTCACAGTAAAGAATTTCTTCCTAATATCTAATCTAACCCTACCTCCTTTCAGTTTAAAGCCATTCCCCCTTGTCCTGTCACTACATACTGTTGTAAATAGCCTCTCTCCATCTGTCTTGTAGCCTCCCTTCTGGTACTGGAAGGCCACAGTTAGGTCACTCTGAAGCCTTCTCTTGCAAATGAAGCTGCAAAGTTAAAACCACCTTGAAGAACAATATTTTAGCTACTATATGGTCCCATGGACTGTGCTGTATCTGCAAAACTAATCCTAGATAAAGCTGATGTGGGTTGGAAGATAGTGTTTGCTCTTGAAATTTGAGTATATCAAGGCCAAAGTGAAGGCACAACAGTGAGAAGGCTTAACAGCCAGCAGAGAGGAGATCTCTGTTACCAGATGAGCATCCATGCAAGGACTGATCACGCCTTGATCAGGCCTTTCCCACAGCTCAGCATATGAGCTTATTAATGAACAGGTAAGTGTTATTGAGAAATGCCTAGCACGAGGGAAGTACTGGCATTTGTCAGTGTTTTGTCTATTTTCTTTAACAGAAGAAGCACCAGAAGTCAGTCCTTTTCTTCCTTGCCCACTCTGTACCAGGTGTGGTGTGAAAGCAGAGCAAGCAGCTTTATTTATTTTGGTTACATAGCTATGTAAAGAGATTAGCTCAGTTGTTTAGACCATGATGTTATTAATGCAAAGGCTGTGAGTTTGATCTCTCTATGGGGGATTCACTTAAGAGCTGAACTCGATGGTCTTTGTAGGCTCTTCCAACTCAGAATATTCTATGATTCTGTGTTTCTAGTAACAAGTCCCCAGTTCTTCCAGGAGCATCAGGATCAAAATTGGTGTTGTTCTAAATATGTGAATAAAGACCAGAAAATAAATAAAAAAAAAAAAAAAAAAAAAAAACTATGGAAAAAAACATTCTTTAAAAACCCCCGGAA